>JAJMBV010000023.1:0-193276 GCA_030585085.1 Petasospora xishuangbannaensis | reverse complement strand
GAGTAACAACACCGACCGTTGGCTTTCCATCTGGTCCAGTAGTGATGAACTCGGAAACAACACCGGTGGTGGTCTTACCATCTTTGTCAACAAAAGTGGTCGTGTATGGAGTGTGAGTTGGTGGAAGAGTAACAACACCGACCGTTGGCTTTCCATCTGGGCCAGTGGTAATGTATTCGGAGACAACACCAGTGGCAAGTTTACCGTCCTCGTCAACGTAGGTGGTGGTGTATGGACTGTGAGTAGCCGGAAGAGTGGTAACACCTACTATTGGCTTACCGTCGCTCCCAGTAGTTGTGAATTGAGAAACAACACCTGTAGCAGTCTTACCATTTTCGTCGACATAAGTTGTGGTATATGGAATACTAGGATCTGGAAGAGTGGTAATACCGATAGTCAGCTTTCCATCTGGACCAGTAGTAGTAAATTGGGAGACAATACCGGTTGCAAGCTTACCGTCCTGGTCAATATAAGTAGTCGTGTATGGGGCCAGAGAAGCTGGAAGAGTGGCGGTACCGACTGCTAGCTTTCCATCTGGACCAGTGGTAATGTATTCGGAGACAACACCAGTGGCAAGTTTACCGTCCTCGTCAACGTAGGTGGTGGTGTATGGACTGTGAGTAGCCGGAAGAGTGGTAACACCTACTATTGGCTTACCGTCGCTCCCAGTAGTTGTGAATTGAGAAACAACACCTGTAGCAGTCTTACCATTTTCGTCGACATAAGTTGTGGTATATGGAATACTAGGATCTGGAAGAGTGGTAATACCGATAGTCAGCTTTCCATCTGGACCAGTAGTAGTAAATTGGGAGACAATACCGGTTGCAAGCTTACCGTCCTGGTCAATATAAGTAGTCGTGTATGGAGCCAGAGAAACTGGAAGAGTTCTATCACCTACCGTTGTTTTACCATCAGTACCAGTAGAGGTGAATTGAGAGACAACACCGGTCGCAATCTTACCGTTCTCATCAATATATACAGTGGTGTATGGATTGTGAGGAGCTGGAAGAGTGGCAAGGCCGACTGTTGGCTTACCATCAGTGCCGGTAGTGGTTATCTCTGCGACAACGCCTGTAGCGAGCTTGCCTTCATCATCGATGTATGTTGTTGTGTAGGGAGTATGAGTCTCATGGAAGGTTGATACATCGGTAATGTTGTCACCATTGCCGTTGGTCGTTATATATTGGGAAACAATAAGGGTTTCTGTAGACCCTAGAGAGTTCGTCACGGTAGTAGTGTATTCGCTTAAATGTGTTTCGGTAATTGTCGCGGTAACAATTTGATCGCACTTCTCTTTGAATTTTGTAAGCTCTTCACAATAGAATAACATATTCTTGTGATAAACGTTGCAATTACCGACTGTTCCAACAAAACAGAGAAGGCTGGCAATCAGTTGATGTATATTTGAACCAATATTACCAAGGTAGAGGATGTAGAAGTTCGTAAGACCACCATTAGTGACGGTCCATTGGAACGAAACCCACTCTAAATGACAATAGCTCTCGACACTAAGCAAGTATGTCAGGTAAGGAAATTCAACCGTGTATGTGGCAATGAGAGATCCCTCTTCAAGATTAACCTTTCCCCTAATATCGGACATGAAAAAACCCCTCACTCGAGCTTCAAAGCCCGAAGCATGAATTGGAGAGTCAAAGTTGAAGTACCAAGTGATAGTAAATCGACGATAGGCAAGTGGAAAACCGATAGGGTAATATGTAACATAGTCTGATGTGATACCGTAGGTTGCAGTGTATGTTAGATTGTCTATTCTATCAACTGAAGAACCGAAGGAACAAATTTCCGTGTCAAAAGTTTTTGTAACTAATGGAGTTGTGACCGTCACTATTCCACTGACAAAAGAAAACTCTTCAATTGAAGATGCTTTAGAACTTGCGGAAGATGATGAATCGCTTGATGAGTGCAAAGTTAAGTTACTTGAGGCACTGGGAGTATCAGCACCTTCATCTGCTCGAACAAGTAGAAGATGAAGTAAGACCCCCAAATAAAGGGAGCACATAAATCCTTGAATCTTCATAACTAAAGCTTTGGTTAAGTAAAAATAAAGAAGGGTATGTAGTCTTCAGAAGCGAGGATGAGTGATATATATTCTAATTTCTCTACGGTAGTGGTTTTAGTTAGACTCGCAGTAGAAAAAAGCAAAAATGCCATTTATTTACACGGGTTATGCTAGATTTAATGAAATGTAAGGTGATTACGCATCCAGATCTCCAAAAGGCCATTGTAGTATTGGCTCAAAAGCTGGTTCCTACTGAAATATGCTGTTCGGGGCAGAATTGGATCTCCTGGGGTCTAGCTTTAGATGTAAAGAGCACTTAAACTGCAACACAATGCATTGGAGTGCATGATTTAAGTCTCCCAAGATAGGGCCGTTCTCAAAGCTTTAAGGCCACAAAGAACCACTATTTGAGGCGAAGAACGCAAGAAGTAGACTATTGTTTACTTTCTGATGTTACACAGTTTAACTATAAGGCCGAACCGGTTATATCTATCTTAGTTTGAGAATAAAGGTAGGAGTTTAGATGATGTAACCCCTGTAGCTTTAAAACGGATTGGGCAATCCGTGTAGCCTCGCCTGAGAACGGGCGATCCATACAAACGGTCTTAATTGTTCCATGCTTTAGCGGTCTGCAGTTCTTGTGCCACACTGGATGCTGTATGGAGTAATCAAGCTTGCTTGATTTGATGTATTCTTTTCCAGTTTCCGCTTCCGGTGCTTTTTTTCTATCCTTTCTTGTTTGCCTCTTTATTATGTGGCAGATAAAAACTGCTCTTTCGCTTTGTATGTTTCGGGTTCCGCTCCTTCCATCATTATTATGGTTTGCTCTCAGCTCCTGCCCACGAACCTTATCAGAAGGAAAGAGAAATTTGGTATTAGTGTTCTGCAGTTTTAGTCATATAATGGTTGAAAGAGTCATTATAGAGATCTACCAAGGTGCTACTTTATCAAAACTTTTGAGGGAATCAGAAATAGGAAGAAAACAAACAATTTAAAAGGAGCCCCGGAGGCGGCGACGGGCCTTCGGTGAGATACCACGATCGACCATACACCCACCCGTACACGCATATTCCCACCAATCTTCCACCAAAGTGCTACAGATCTAGAAGCTCGCAATCTCTATTGTTTGTATCAAGGTATTAATAACGAAGCTATTCTTGGTGAATCATTCTGAAAAGTAAATGTTAAAGAGTTCGTTTGCAAGCACCTAGTGTGTATGCTTTTTATAGTCTATGATAGTCTAGAAATCATGATCATAGTTTTTTCTTGAATTCTTTCTTCAGGTTATTCTTTCATTCTTATTTGTATACCCCTTGGGAGAAATTATTAAATTTGCAATTTTTCTTATCTCGCCCGGCTTTTAATGATATGAATTCTGCATGAAAACTATAAGAATTTATTCATAGCTTATCACAGGAAACGTTTGTAGAGATCTTGTATCGCTTTTGTGATAAAAGCAATCACACGGGTAGATGACTGTTTTCGAAGGTGTGTACTGCTGCTCAGACATCTCTCTGACCTTTTCCTAGCGTTATTTTTTGGATAAAGTAACGACATAGAGAATTTTAGTCCTTCTTCTCAACCCAAATGTGCCAGCGATTTTACACATCTTGCCGTCATAGTATATCTTTTGCCTCGTTAAGGATTATTCGTTTTCCTCTTCTTTAACAATGCAGTAATAGCTATTATAGTCGTGCGTCAAATCCTCCCTCTGCTGTTCTCCACTTTTCATATAGAGGGCAAATTCTTTTTAGATCTTCTCTCTACCAATATAACGAGTGGTCAGATAATTCCAAGTGTTTTGAAGCCTCGACTATCTGAAATTCGAAGCTTTTTCCAGTTTAGTACATTCATATCGTGCGGATGGTAATCTACCTTGGTGTATATTTCAATTCTTTGTAGTCTCTAAAATAAGTAAGAGTTTATTAACCTACAAAGAAGAAAATATAGACTCATATAAAATTATCCGTATTACGATCTTCTTATTTAGTATTGCGAATAGGTTCAATTGTTATTTACAAAACTACTATGTGAAAGATTCCTAGAAAACACACGAAGCATGAAAAAGCACCTCCGCCAGCGACGAGATATCGGACAACTACATGGCCTTTTCTGAAAGCGTAAATCTCGAGTATTCCATTGCCAAGACTTTCAACGAGCAAAACTCTCGTATTAGCTTTACAGCTTTAGTCAATACATTTTACAGTTTCATCTAAAACAGAGGGAAGATCATGTTTAGATAGATTTCTACAAAAGCCGCATGGAGAAATTCATTCATTTGACTGAAAGACACTGAGATTCTAGCAGCCTACCGCTTGCTATTCAGATCTTGGGTCACATTATGACAGGCGCCACATACAGAGCCCGGCTCTCTATAGTAAGTGGTAACACCAGATGTCTGACCAGACTTACAGTGGTGGAAGTTGGCAGGAGCGAAATACGCCGAGTCGAGCGCAGGCATCAACTTCAAGGTAATATGAAGTACCGTGAGAATACTCCAACCAAACACAAAGCGCTTCTATCCGAGCCTCGTGCAAAATGGCTTTTCAAAAATAATTACCGGTCTTCTTGTGATTCTAGTTTCTTAGGGTATTATGAAAGGGCTAGAAGTTTCTTCTTCAGGCACGACGATTAACTCGTTGATATCCGTCTCCTAAAGAAAAAACCTCAAAGCCTGCTCACGCAAACTTCATAAATGCCCTCCCCAGAACGAATACAGAAAATCTTCTCCTTTAGCAACTGAGCAGATGAATGCAAGAAAATGTACTAGCACAACTTGATCAACAATTGCGAAGGCAGCAGGCCAATCTAGAAAGCTCCTGAGAAGCAATGGAAGGAACCTTTCATCTGGGAGTATGTCCCTAGCAGTACAGATAACACCACATCCCAAATCCTCACTACAGGAGCACATATCCGTCGGTATTTAAAACGTGTTTAAATGTAGCCTGCCATCTAAAACATGCTGCATTCGTGTGCCGCTCATGCTCCAGTCTCGAGATTGGGATCTGTCTGGAAAACAAACCGTTCCTTGTAATGTTATTCCACAAAGGCTTCTTTAAGCCAGACTTGCCGTCTCCCCTCCACACAGTTTATTAGTGATTAACAATACTGGGCATCACCCGTCGCTCAGTGGTATCTGCGTGGCCGCTGGTCTCCGATTACCAAGTGATACCCAACCATCTTCGGCAAGACTGCCAAAATTCAAATTGAGCTTATGAACTCGGTGGCGGGCTGACGGAGTTGATTGACGTCTTATCGAAAGCTTAACCTAACACTCGGTACCCGAGATGGAGGAGGGTAGACAGAATTCAGGCCAAGCATAAGTCTGCGGAGATAAATGACCAGAATGTAAAAGAGCTCGGCGAGTGCACACTCGGTTACAGTTAAGAAGACGAGTTCATCTGTTTTCAGAAAAAGATAAACATAGTAATTCATTAAACGAGCTTCACAACTCTGAAGACACCAACTGTGGGAGCAATTTTGTTCGATGAAAACACCATTTTTGATGTGGGGATTAAAGGCAGTGACGGTTTAAGAATCAATGAATGAGGTCGCATGTCCTCTGAATGGTAGAGATTCCACCTCTAGCAAATAGTTACTGTGATGTTGAAACAAGGCGCCTAACCAAAAACATTCCATGCTAAATAAGTGGATAAAACAATTGCCAAGCTATCTCTAAAAGTCTTTCCCAATCTCTTCTAAGCCGTAGGGAATACATTTAAGCATCATTGTCTTGGCAGGAGTGAGACACGGAATTGGAAATACGTTGTAGTCTGGCTTTCTGACTGGAATCGTCACCACCTTGCCATGTTGTGTTGCATCGCCGTTTATCAGACGTAGATAACGGAGACCTCCGTTCCCGTCGCCGGAAACTTCATAAGCTTGCAATATCCCCGTGAATGTTGAGACGGGATTCGTGTTTTTGAAAGTGACTTAAAAACCGTACCCTACCATCAAATATTCCCATTTCTCTGTCGAATCACTAGGCCAGCTGCAGTTCCTGGATTGCCAAAGGTCAAAGCTCGATTGATAGTAACACCGTAATCATCCATGATCTTGCACCATTCTCCGTCATGCTTAGAGTCATCTACTTCATCGAAGTAGAAGCCCATTATATCCTGAGGATGGTTTGCTTGTGCATCGAGAATGTATTTTGTGGCATCTTTGAGAAGCTGATAATGTCGTCCCAAAACCACTTCAGCGGGAGACAAGCTGTCAATCCCGAATTGAGAACACCCTATTGCCAGATAGTTTCCAATTGCGCTCCAAATTCTTCGATTCTTCGATTCAAGATTTAACATTAATTAAAAAGTACACATAAACTTGGCATTTTTCTTGTTCAAGATGAAAAGAACTTTAGCATAATATGATGTTGGACTATAGAATAATTGAAGAGAAAGGGAGAGAGAGAGAGAGAGAGAGAGAGAGAAGTAATGGGATATCATAATTTGAAATAGAATTAAAATTCGACACCCGGATGATGTCCAGTCATCATTAGAAATGAAGAAACCACCAAAAGGAAGTTGCAACGCAGTTCTTAGTATATAGAGTGAAAGTTTTCACCAGTTAAAGAGCACCGAAATCACAAGCCCGGTAGCAAGAGTTAAGTACAACGATTCTCAGTAATTCTTTCTTGTTTTGTCCACTTTTTTCCTCTTGTATTCCTCTTTTGAAGAAACACTTAGAGATTCAGTTACCGCTCTTTAAAGATCTTTTCTATCTTCTCCAAAGAATCACTTTGATTAAACCTCTACACAGTTTATAAAATTAAAAATGATGTTATTAAAACAAACCAAAACCTAAAAAAAAGCAAATTTTCACCAATGAATCAAGGAGTGGGAGTAGAAATAAGCTTTACGTTCTCTATACACCCCCCAGTGAAAGTACTCGGAGACACGTTTCACCTCAGCATCCTTTTTAGAAATATCAGCCACAATAGCATCTTCATCAACAGGAGCAACCCCAGTCTGAGAATCAATATTATAACTAAAGTATGCAAGGAACAGGAACTCCCATATATTCTTCTCCTTTTTCTCCCTTATAGTATGGAAGCTCCTATACAACCAAAGGCACCAAACAGCAAGAAGAACACTAGCAACACAACAAAAGATGAATGATCAGATCAAGTGTAGGTTAATGAGGGTGCTAGCGACGACTTCAGACACAGCAGTAAAAAGGGACAGGGAGAACCAATGCCAAACCATATTTGAGCCCTTATTAATGTATCAAAATCCCCTACTTCGGTAGGCATAGATAGACCCTCGTAAAAAAAGGAATAAAATCATGAAGCTCTTAAAAAAGCTTCACCTTAGAAATCATCGTACCGGTAGGATTCTTTTGCTCCAAATTAACAGTATTCCGAAGTCAACTCCCTTACATATTTTTGCTACTAGCGAACCTTAACATCGTTTTCTTTCACCACAATATAAATGCTAAATCTGATACGAGGGTTGAACCATCAGCCTACTTTGAACAGGGCAGAGAGATACATATAACCTCTCATCTTAGACCAAAGACAAAGGTATTGATATTTGGTATTCCAAATTGTACTCCTCTGAATCTTCTTTCTCGCTGTTTATGGCCTCCATAATGGGGCAATGCCTAATGAATACAGATTCTAAACATTACCCTTAGAATCTACAGAAAAAAAAATAGCTCGTTTACTGTCGAGAAAGAAGGATATCGATATAATAAGCATGTTATGGAGCTCTTCCAGCCAATTATGGAGTTCTTCATTAAAAATACAAACAAGCACTACAGTTAAAATTCCGTCTGGAAAAAAGACTGACAATTTGCATTGCTTCCGTAATAAATGAGATAGGTGAAATATTTCTATTCAGTCGATCTCTATAACTTCGGGACTGTGAACTTTTGGTTTGGGACTTTCATGAGATTTGTGATCTTTTCTCTTTTTATTTTGTCGTAATGATTTCCCCTGACCAGTAAATTTACTTTCGTCGTCCTGTTGTCCAATTTCTTCATTATGGACAGACAAAAGAGGAAATCCGAAAAATAACTGGCCATTTGGAAGGTCCAAAGGTGCAGGTTTACCATCAAATACAATTTTCTTTAAGTCAACTTTCTGGGGTTCAATCATCTGCTTAGCCTTCGTCTGCCTTCCCGAAAGCTTCTGCCCTTCTCCATTGAATGCAGTATCCTTTTTGTTGGCATTTTCGACGAGCTTAGCAAAGTCTATGCTTTTTGCCATTGTTCCCAAACTCCCTGCAGACTGCTTGGGGGTCGATCTGGTATTTGAAATGTTGGAGTAGTCCGGTTCCACGTAGCCAATGGGAGGAGCAAAGTCAGTCTCCAAATCAGTCTCCACAACGCAGATACTGTTGAATCCCGACTCAGGTTTCACTTCAAGTACCCTTATGCCATATATTTTGTCATTGTAGCTGATCTCAATCACATCGTTTACCGTTAAAGTAGAGAATTTTCTGAGGACGTTCTCTAAGACCGCTTTTGGATCTGAAATGTCAAGGAAATCAACAGATTGCGGCTCAATCTTGACGAACCTCCCGAGCGGAATGTCTACACTAGCCACTCGCAAAACCGATCCTGGGATCACACCAAGTGTGCTCATCATCCACTGTGGAAGATATACCCTTCCTTCCTCAGCAACGAACTCTAACACACCTGAACATGTCCTGAGACTCTTCTCTTCGTTTGTTAGCTCAAAAAGCATAGGGTACCTAATGTGCAGCATTGTCAGCTTGTTGAGGGCACTCGGTGGGAGGAAGATCTTTCCTCCAAAGTTAGAGTCGTCTTTCTTCACGCTCTGTGGCATCATAGAAACTGGATAGCATCTGAAGTATTGGTCAAACTTCTGTGGCATAGCAGCAAATCCCTGGGACATCCCAAAACCGGCAAAACTCGAAAACTTTAGAACAAAATTGTTAGCTTCACACACACGTAAAATAGAGACAAGAGTAGGGCAAATAGCATACCATGGTAGACAATTGGCGTTTCTTTTGGTACTCCGTTGCGTGAAATAGCACGTGCTAATGTATTAAGCTATAATTAATTGCTTCGTGTTTGGTGGCGTTGACATTGTGGTGGCCATGTCCCTATTTTCTTTATCGCAATTGTACACGCGAAATAAAGTATAGGAGAAAAGAACCACATCGCATACCTCATTGTTTTGCTTATCTGAAAGATAGAACCACATTCACAACAGCTCACACCACCGGCAGAACTTCCAGCTATCCGAAATGTCAGTTCCAGTTGATCCCCAGCTTGCATGTCAAGGTGACGACAATGCAGACATCTACGACGAGATTGATGTGGACGCGATGATGGGGGATGGGTGTTTTGAGCAAGAGCAGAGCAATACAGGAAGAGATGCAATGGGCTTTGCAACGGTTGAAGACAGGGAGGATGACTATGACCAAGGGAACGACGATGTGCTGGCTGCATTTAGCGATGACGACGAGGACTGGTACGAGGATGACGATGAACAGGACTTCATGGACGCCATCAGAGAGGCAAACAACTTTAGTACCAAGAAGAGGAACAAACGGAAGTTTGCCAATATCCGTCCTGATAAAGAGCTCGATCCTGAGATCAGAATTTTGTTATCAAATGGTAACGATCTGTTTGTTAGTAGAGACTACGATGGTGCTGAAAAGATGTATCTTGAGGTTGTTAAGAGGGACCCAAAGAACTTCCCTGCTTATAAGAGCTTGGGAGAGATCTATCATATTCAAAAGCTGAAGAACAAAAGCTGTAACGCTTGGTTCCTGGCCGCTCACATCAAACCGTTAGATGGCGAATTTTGGGCACTTGTTGCCAAACAAAGTCGTGAATTAGGCCATACTGCACAAGCTCTCTACTGTTATGGCCGTGCTATCAGCGCTGGCTTCAAAGCGTTCGATGTTTTACTGGAAAGGGCAGTTTTGTACAGAGAAACCGGACAACTTGGAAGGGCGTCTGAAAACTTACAGAGGCTTCACGAAGCATATCCATATAAGGCAAGTGTTCTACGAGAACTTGCACTGATCTATATTCAGCTTAACAGGGTTAATGATGCTATCGCCATGTATTTGAAGGTGTTTGAGAAAAACGTGGAAAGAAGAGAACATCAAGAAGATTTCGAGGAAGAAGAAGAGGCAGATAGTACTGATGGAGACGATGGCGAAGAAAAAACTGCTGATTTTCCTATCTTTGACTGGTCGGCTTTGAACATTTTAACTGAATTGTTTATGAACCAAAAAAATTATACCATTGCTATCAAAACAATTAAGCTCATGGCGAGATGGATCCAACATAGGGAAGACGAAACTTTTTGGGAAGATAGTACTGACGATTCAGAGTTTGATGAAAGAAGATATGAAAACAGCAAGTTTGAGGCACTTCCAGACGTACTGAAAACGAGACTCCACAAGCTACCTGTGGATATTAGAGTGAAGCTGGGTACCCTACGACTGAATTTAAATCATGTTGATGAAGCTCTTGTTCATTATAAATTCCTATTGATGAATGATGTTAATGATACCGCTGATCTCTTTTCAGAAGCAGCAACAAAGCTTGAGGAAGCACGCTTGTTTGGTGATGCTATAAAGTTTTATCTTCCGTTGAGCCGACTTGAAGAGTTTCACACACATCAGTTATATAGTTCTCTGGCCCGTTGCTGTTCTGAATTTGGGAGATATGATGAAGCTAAAGACTACTATAACATTGCACTTTCCATGGACTCAGAGAATCTTGATATCATGCTGTCTCTGGTGGAGATTCTTTATTACCTTGAAGAGGTTGAAGAGTCCCAGGCCCTTCTTGAGAGGGTCAACCAGATCCGATTTAGAAAATCATCCGAAGAAGCAGAAGACAAGGACGAGATATTTTCAGGAACAACTCCATCAAAAGAACAAGCCTTGATTGAAAATACCACCATTAGAATTCGAAAGAAGGGGTCAAGATTAACAGATGCCGAGAAACAAGCTAGAGAGGACAGAATCAAGCAGAACGTTATTGACAAGTATAAACGACTACAAAGGCTCCACCAAGGTCTTGAAGCTGGCGATCGAGTAGCTGCTTCAACATGGATTCAACTTGCGTCAGACCTAATTGAAAACTTTTCTAATGTTCGGACGTTTTTTCCAAGAGACCGTTCGAGGCAATTCAGAGGTATCCTTATGAGAACCAAGGGTCTTCAAATGGATATCAAGTCAAAGATTGAGAGGATTTCTGAATTATACGAAGGCTTCACCTCGAAAGTTGAAGAGAAAATTGTTATCACATCTACAGACGAATATAGAGGAATAACATATGAGCAGTGGTTTGATCTCTTTATGGAGTACGCTCTTGCTGTTGCGCGTTTTGACAATCCATACGATGCTAATAGTATCATTGATAATGCCAAGAACGTAAGTGTGTTCTTTCAGGATAAGGAGAGGGAGAGAGTTATGAACTTGGTTAAGCTTGCAATTTCTCTCCACACGAGGGACCAAAGGGATATATTACTTTCACTACGAGCTGTTTTGAATGCGTCACAGTTTAACAAGAGACTTCTAAAGCTGTTCCTTTTGGCCCAACCTTCGGGTAAGCTTTGCACCGAAAACTTCATCTCTATCAATCACCAGAAGTACTTCCTAAGGCAAATCAAGGCATTTGATTCTTTGAAACTAAAGAAACAGATTCCCGGAATGGCTAACATTGTGAACAAAAACTTGGACCCTAGGGGCCAAGATAATGTTTACTTGATGTATATATACGCCTGCCTTCTCTTTACCAACCGAAGCTATGTTCCCAGCTTGGTATACTTTACAAGAATCTACAAAAACCATAAAAACGAGCCTATTGTTTGCTTGCTATCTGGATTGGCACATGTCCACAGAGCCATGCAACGTTCGTCAACGAATCGCCATATGGAGCTGTTACAAGGCTTCAAGTATCTTATGGAGTACGAAGTGCTGCGGGGGACATCCGAAAAGCAAGAAACACTGTACAATATGGGTCGTGTGTTCCATCTCCTTGGACTGGTGTCGATTGCCGTAGAGTACTATAACAGAGTTCTTGAAGAGTTTAATAACCTGAATGATGAGGATGACTTGAAAAGACAGACTGCTTACAACCTTATGCTCATTTACAACAGTAGCGGAAACACACGCCTTTCGAACAAGATAATGGAGAAGTACCTAGCTGTATAAATGTAACAAAGTCAAAGGCCTACCTATTGCAAATTTTAAGATAGTATAGCAAATTCCTCTATACCGGTTTGCTGTGTGGTGGGCTTACCCCACGCGAATTGGAGATAAACCTGGGAAAGAAAAATCCCCAACCGTAACGCAAACAAGATCTGTCACTCTCCGCAACCCAGGACAACAACTACCAATCGATTCAATGCCACCTCAAGTATCTCCTCAAGTGAGCTATATACTTAGAATCCCACTTAGTGATGAGAACAGGACAACTAACAAAAAAACGACAGGGCCGTTTAAAGGTGTCACTGAAGATGGCTATCAGCCGCCTCAGGTTTTCTCAAACCAAGAAGACGGCACTGGCTAAACAGCAGAGAAGACAGGTAAGTATCTAGCGATCCAAAAATTTTTTATTTGAGATGTCCTAACACCACCATTATGAAGATGGCAGAGCTGTTAGCGCTTGGAAAAGAAGAGAGTGCGCGTATCCGTGTCGAGAACATTGTACGGGAGGACATATACATTGAGCTCTTGGAGATCCTTGAGTTATACTGTGAACTGCTTCTGGCCCGCATTGGACTCCTAGAGAAGAAAGAGTGCGATTATGGTCTCGAAGAGGCTGTCAAGACAATTATATACGCGTCTCCACACACAGACGTAAAGGAACTCACAGTTATCAGAGATGTGCTTGCACACAAGTTTGGTCCGGAGTTCACCCACGAGGCACTGGATAACGACAACGGAATTGTCCCTGAGAAAGTTGTGAAGAGAACAGTTGTCGAAGCACCGTCACCGGAACTCGTGTCGCTCTACTTGAAGGAGATTGCGAGAGCGTACGATGTTCCCTTTAGTGAACTTGACGGTGAATCCGATGAGGCCACTGATGGGGTTGACGAGGAAGATGATGATGACGATGGTGGCAAGCCCATTACACTTGAAGAGACATCCGAGGACCTCGAAGAACACCTTGCAACGCCTCGTAAGCTCTCTGCAGCCGCACTACCAGACCCTGATATGAAGGTATCGCCCATCTCTGTGCGGCCTCCAGGAAAGACTACAGATAATCCACACCCTGTGGTGAAGATTCCGCAGGACGTTGCCCCACAGGTGACGAAGAAGAAACGTACGAGTGATGCTGCTTTGCGGAAGAAGGATACAGACCTCGATGCCTTACGGAAACGGTTTGAGGCTCTTAAGCGGTGAATAGACGGTTCTTTTAGCTCCATTATTTGTAGTGGTAGGTTTGTAGTTGTAGACATCCGTACATCTCTTGAGCCAACTGCCGAGTGCCTCATCAACAACCGTTCCAAGGCCCAATCCAACCACAAATCACGGTATAACGCCAAAATCCCGCTCCTAAATGCCTTTCTCCATATCGCCGGTATTTGTGTCTTTCTGGGTATTTGGGCTGCTGAACAATGTGCTCTATGTGGTCATTCTGTCTGCCGCAGTCGACATTGTAGGTCCTCTCGTTCCCAAAGCGACCGTTCTTCTGGCGGATATTCTTCCTTCCTTCGTAATCAAGATAGCAGCCCCTTTTTTTCTGCACAGAGTGCCCTATGCTAAGAGGGTCATCGCTCTGATTGGTCTGAGCGTCTCAGGCATGATGTTGATCGTCTTTGGGGCGTTGCCGTTGAAGCTATTCGGGATTGTTCTTGCGTCTCTTAGTTCAGGACTCGGCGAAATCACGTTCCTCCAACTGACACACTTCTTCAAGGAGACAAGTCTCAATGGGTGGAGCTCTGGGACTGGAGGAGCAGGTCTTGTTGGAAGCGGCGTGTTTCTTCTCTTCACCACGGTGTTAAAAGTGGATGTCAAGACAACACTTCTTCTCTTTAGCGTGTTCCCACTGGGGTTTCTCTACTACTTCTGGCTTTCATCGCCACAGGAATCATCGTACCACCAAGTTCCCACTGTAGCATCTATTGAAATGACCCTAGAATCTACAAAAGAACACTTGCGAGACACATTAAGCAGACTTAAAGGACTAGTTCTCCCGTTCATGGTTCCTCTATCGACTGTATATTTTGCCGAGTACCTTATCAACCAATCGGTATCGCCAACGCTTCTATTCCCCTTAGATCAGACACCTTTCTCGAAGTTTAGAGATATCTACGTCACGTATGGAACGTTGTACCAACTGGGCGTGTTTATATCTAGATCTTCTGCGACCATTGTTAGGATAAAGAATCTTTACATTCCGTCGCAGCTCCAATTTGGTAATTTGGGTCTGTTTATCGCACAGTCCCTCTTCTTCTTCATCCCTTCAGTGTACATCGTCATGGCCATTGTCTTCTATGAAGGGCTTCTTGGAGGTGCCGCGTATGTTAACACATTCATGTTGATCATCGATACTGCACCTGAAGACCAGAGAGAGTTTTCACTCGGTGCCACTTCCATGAGTGACTCAGGGGGAATAGTCCTATCCGCCCTTGTTGGACTATGGCTAGAGCCTAATCTTTGTCGATTCCAGATTTCACACGGCAGAGACTGGTGCCAACGAACATAAACACATCGAACTCGCCTCAGTTCTTGATTCTGATGCCGAATTTACTGGTTTTCTTTCTCTTCTTTGCAATTATCTTTGGGGACTCACCTCTATGTACGTCAACAGGTTTTGGCTCCGTAACAGAGGGTACTTGTGCTGTTGCAAAAGCCAGCTGAGCCAGCTCTTCATCTTCTAACTCGTCATTTGCATTATGCTCCTCTTTCTGAAGATCCATCGCATGCCCTTTAACAGACTCCATCCGTGCGTTCTTCTCCATTAAACCTTCAATCTCGTCGTTCAAGTCCTGCTGCCGTCTAATCTCATTGAGCTTCTCTTCGAGCTCTTCCACAGTAGTTCTCTTGTCTTTTGTTTTTGCCTCTTCTGCCCGCTCCAGCTGCTCTTCTTTCTCCAACCTCGCAAGAGTCTCATCCATAGTCTCTTCTTTGAGCTGGCTTGCTGTCGTTGGCTTGCTTTCGTAGTTCCTCTTGGCCCCACTCTCTACTACATAGTCCGAGGTCTTGGGGTCTGTTCGGAACACAATCTCTCTCGCACATCCAGTACACTTGATATGGAACCTGATTATCTTCACACCAAGGTACGTCTTATCTGTGACTTCTTTCCTTGCATTGAACTTCCTCGACATGGAAATATACTCTCCACAGATCGTGCATTTCATTGAGAACGGTGTCATGAGCCGTACAACTGGGAACTTGGCTGGACCTGAACGGGCTTTTCTGTTCTTCTTTACAACCTTTGACGGGTCGAAATCCGGTGGATAGTATTTATTGATGGACTTCCGCTCTGACATCTTTTCCTGGACTTTCCGACTGCTAGTAAGAGCGTTTTGATCCTGTCTTTCCCAATGTCAGTTCTTCTATTTTGTCTCTCTGATGTGATGGCCTTTTTGTCCCCTTTGTATGTGTCTTTGTCTTAATTGGAACCCGTTTCGCCAATTGGCGCAACTGTCGCACTCAACGCGGATCAGAAAAAAACAGAGTGCCAGAATTCCCGTTTGGGAAAATTGATTTCGCGAGGAATACCCGTCGTAGGCGGGTACCATAGAGAGCAATGTGCCTAATTTTGGCAGGCTGTTGTTGATCTGTAGTTATTGAAGAAGCCACGCGTTGAAACGAGGAGGACTGAAGAGACTCTTAGATACTGGAAGCTTGTCTTTGTAGGAAGGATAGTTTCAGGATCATGAGAAAACGGGGTTTTATCATCGGCGTCGCCTTTTTCCAGGCAGTGGACGCGATATGGCTCACTATGAGCGACCTCGATAGTTTAAAAGAGGTGACGAGTCTTATTGCTGATGGTTTGATGGATTATTACACCGGTGAGGACTATGGTGGAACTGTGGGAATGTTTTCCAATCCTTACTACTGGTGGGAGGCTGGTGGAGCATGGGGCTCGATGATTGACTACTGGTATTACATGGAGAACGATTCTTATGTCAATGTGACGTACAATGCTCTTTTAGCACAAGTTGGTGATAACTGGGACTACGTTCCTCTGAATCAGTCTACTACTGAGGGTAACGATGACCAGGGATTCTGGGGTATCGCTGTTATGGCTGCTGCAGAGAGAAGTTTCCCAAACCCTCCGGACGATGAACCACAATGGCTCGCATTGGCACAAGCGGTATTCAACACAATGGCTGGAAGATGGGATGATGAGCACTGTGGAGGAGGTTTAAGATGGCAGATTTTTGAGTGGAATTCCGGCTATGACTACAAGAACTCTGTTTCCAATGGATGTCTTTTCCACATTGGTGCTAGACTCGCAAGATATACAGGCAACACAACCTACGCTGACTGGTGTGATAAGGTGTTTGACTGGATGACTGATACCGGTCTTGTTTATGACAGCGACTGGTACTTTGTGTATGATGGCGCTTCTATTGATGACAACTGTTCTTCTATTACCCAGTTGCAATGGACTTACAACCAGGGATTGATGATGTCCGGGTCAGCATACCTCTATAACTTCACAGAAGAAGAAAAGTGGAGAAACAGAACCTTGAGATTCTTACAGAGCTCCAGTGTTTTCTTCAACAACTCTGTCATGTATGAAGCCGCTTGTCAGGGTGCTGGCAACTGTAACAATGACCAGAGATCTTTCAAAGCGTATTTCTCTAGATTCCTTGGTCTTACAGCACAAATGGTTCCAGAGACTTATGACACCATCTATGCTCTTTTGTATGCATCTGCAGGTGCAGCTTCTAATTCTTGCTCTGGTGGGTCTGATGGTCATACGTGTGGTATCAACTGGTGGCATTCCGGCTGGGATGGCTACTATGGTCTGGGTGAACAGATGAGCGCTCTTGAGGTTATGCAAAATTTGAGAATCAGAGATAGACCTGCTCCATGCTCAAACTACACATGTGGAACTTCTGTAGGTGACCCGGCTGCTGGTACTTACGAATCACAAACAAATTTAAGTCCTCTAAATATTAAGGGCGGAGACAAGGCGGGTGCTGCCATCATCACTTGTGTAGTTGGTGCATCCGTTGTTGCTACTGCATTATGGCTTTTGATATGACCGGGTCATAGAACCCAACTTATGATGTTTTATCTAACTAAAGTAAATATAAAAGCGTGTGTTCGTGATATTTATATAAACAAGAATAATTATCGTCATAGACAGCATAAATTGGACAGTGTACGGCCAACCTTTATGTCTCTATCCCACCAACATTTGACAAGCCTAACCACAAATTTTGTATCTTCCTTAGAATAAGGATCAAGGCCCATTTCAATCATATCGGAAAATTCAACAGTCGGTGTTCCTTCTTCTTGGTCGATGATATCCAAAAGTGTTCTAAAGATTCTGCGAGAAATGTTTTGGAAATAGCCTACAATATATAGAGCCCTTTCCACCTCGTCACTGTTGACATCTTTGAGATCATCAAGTCCTTCAGCATCTTGCTCATCTTCCATTTTCTCCTTCTCACCGGCAGATGCCCACCAATAAATACCCGACCAAGCTAGCTCACTCCAGGATACTGGTTCGGTAATATCGATCCACCAAGATGGCTTACAATCTTTCACTTCGTTGAATAGTTCAAATTCACGATCTAATATCTTAAACCTTCTAAAGTCTCTTTGACTTGCCTTCAAAGGATTTATGTTGGTAGTTCCTGGTACTGTTGCAGAAGCTAAAAGTGCCTGTGGAGCAGGGCCCTTCAGACGAACAGCAACATCATAAAGCTTATTCTTAAACATTAGAATCTCGTCTGTGGAAGATCCAATGAAGCCTAAGAGTGAAATCTTACCTAGCCAGTCAATATCGTTAACACCAACGGAATAGAGTGGCTGAAGATAATATAGCTTCTGCGTATGCTCCGGAAGCTGCGATAGAATCTCATGCGGAATGGTGGAAAGGATTGAAAAACAGTATGCAAATGCACAACTCAATTCGATAGAGTCCGAGTCGAAAAGTAGAATTCTTTCTCTCAAGAGGCAAGACCTCCAAATTCTAAAGACCAAAGGACCCATCACCTCTAAGAGTTTGTCCAGCTTAAGTAGATAATGTAAACGGGTCTGGGGTTGTTTTTGGCCAGGTGCAGGCTTTGGAGTTTTCGGTGTCATGGAATTCCTTGGCGAGCTTATGAACACCGGCTTGGAATGCTCTTCAAAGAATTCTTCGAACTCCTGGTATCCTTCTTCATCATCCCAGTTAGCAAGCATTGAGTCCAGACCCGGAACGTATTCAAGCGCGCAGGTGTAGCTTGAAGGGGGCCACAAAAGACTGTTCTTGTACTTTGAAGTATCAACAAGTACACCAAGCGAAAACATTTTCACAGTTGACCTATCGCCTAGGCTGGATCCTTTCAGGTTTTGTTGGAATACGGAGACTCCATATAGAAGGTCATCATCCGTTCCATCCTTTGGTAGAACAAACGAAACCACATCTCGTTCCACGTGATGCAGGCCGGAAGGCAGGGATTTAAATTCAATGCTCTTAAGAGATACATCACCGACAGTCTTGAACCACTTTAGTTCATAGCCGGTATGTACGTTGAACTGGGCCAAGAAGATGGCACATATAGGGGTCGGCTGTGTGGGTGATGATAGCGAATAGTACGCCCCAAGGCTCGCATGCTTTGTCGGCTGGTGAGTGACTATCTTGGTAGGAGTCCGATCCTTAGCCGACAGTGGAGACCCCATATCCGAGAAGTAGACACTGACTACTAACTGTGCTTTGCTGAAAACTGTGAGAGAATTCTCCCACATTAGAAGAGTTTCGGCATTTCCCTTCATATTGCCATATCTTGTATCCCTTGCACTTTAGAAAATGGCAGAGTCATCACTTGGCCAAATTATTTTATCTGAAAAAGTCTTTCCATTGGGGGTTTGAAAAAGTATCAAATAAGAATAGCAAGTTAATTTATCTATATAATGCACTCATAGCTCATCATGACCGACTTCAGAAGACGCCGCAGTATTTGTTTCTTCCGTAGATGCTTTACGCTTCGCTTCTTCTTTCGCCGCAGCCCTCTTCTGTGCTCTGATGAACTTATTCAAAACACCTTTAAGATCCTTCATTTTCTGGTTATGCATAGCTTTTACAGCGAGTTGGAGTTTACGGAGCTCTTCTAACCTTCTTAAAGCCTCATGTCTCAACTCTAGCTTTATATCTCTATCCATTCTCTCAAGATCTTCAGGGTTCTGGTATGCTTCTTTTACTTTCTCGAATGTCGCAGTGACGTTGTTCTGTACTTCCTCAATATGTTCTGGAGAGATATGTTGAGGTCTGACTACCTTTTTCGATTCTTCTTCAAAGTCCAAGCCGTTCTCCGCAAAATAGCGGGACAACGCTAGCAAGTCCTCTCTCATGATGAGGAAAGACTCCTGCAAGTTGTTGACGCCTGAGACACATTCGGTATGAATTTTCTCAAATTCAGAAGAATCTAAAGGAATAGAGAGCTCGGAAATGTAGGTCTCCACAGCCTTAACTTGACTACGGACATTATCAAGTCTTGTACGTACCTCCTTTAGAGCAGCACCCTCACTGTCATAATCAAGCCACTCAAGATTTTCGGTGACAAGAGCATTGGCTTCATCAATCATCGACTCAGGACATTTCTCAACAACGTCGTCATCTGAGAGGAAAGAACGGGCATTATACAATGCAGATTCAAGTTCATTGAGCTTCTCAGAAACGACCTTTCTTTGGTGATCTTTCATGTCAAGCGTCTTTAAGTGAGTCTTCAACTCGTACTTAGAGGCGGAGCCTAAAGGACGGGATCCCACATACTTTGTTTTAAAAGATACAGATGACCTCTTCATCTTTGCTTTCTCCTTATCAGGCGAATCGTCAAGCTTCAAGTCAACGGATTCTTTTAGTTTATCAAAGAACCCAGTTTTAGCAACTGAACATTGGGCTTCAAACGAATCAAGGGAAAACAGACGACTTTCAGTCAATGTGAATCTTCCAATGTACTGGACATCTTCTGTGCACTCCGAGACATTAATTTTGAGCTTGGAACTGAAGTCTTCGAACTTGCCAAAGTCGAACGTCATATAACGCTTAGAATTCTCAATAATATCCAAAGAAAATGACTCAGATTCAGAAACATACTCTGTGAAGTCAACGGAAACCGAGTCACCATAGTTTGAGCCAACAGGGAAAATTTCCATATTAGTGACATTGTTAACAGCGATTATGTAGCTAAATGGAGATGGTTCATTAACGCCAATTTCCCTAGCTCTAAACATCTTTGAAATCTGGACGCCACGCAGAGCTGCACCGAACACTGCTGCCTCATCGGCATTAATTGTCTTGGAAACGAGCTCTTCCCCAATCAAAGCCAAGAGCTGGCGCTGAACGAATGGAACACGAGTGGATCCACCGGCATAGATGACCGAAGTAAGGTCTTTCAAGGAGAATCCTGATTTGTCCAATACGCTCAAGATTGGAGATTCAATTCTGGTGGCCACATCAGAAATGTAGTCTTCAAACTCCTCACGGGTGATCTTTGATCTAAAGTCAATATCGTCATAGAAGGACTCAACAGACACCGACGCTTCATTATTGGCACTTAACACGAGTTTAGCCTTTTCAGAAGCCTGGAAGAGCTTTGACACAGCACGATGGTTTGCAAGGAGTTTTGATCTATGGATATCTGGGTGAGAGTCCAGGAACTTTGCCTGGAGAATATCGGCGACAGCATTTGTAAAGTGAGCACCACCAAGAGTATCGTCGTAGGCATAACTTTCGACACTGACAAGGACAGGCGTCGTGGCATTTTCCTTGACAAAGGAGACAAGCGTCGCCTTTGTAGAACCAGCGCCCATGTCGTAGATGATGTGGTATTCCGTCTCTGCTTCCTTGAACTCTCTGCTGGTGGCATAGTTGACAGCGATGGCCAGTCCGTCATCGACCAGCGCCACCAGGTTCAAACCTGCAAGTTCCACAGCATCCTTAACAGCATTTCTCTGAGCCATATCGAAGAAGCTCGGGACTGTCACTGCAACGTCACGGATCTGAGAGAACCCACCAGGAGATTTCTCTTTCAAGAGGGCAGAGGCTCTTCCCACAATGTTCTGGATGCTCATGGCGATAACTTCTTCAATGGGGTACTTATTGTTGCCAATGTCGAACGCCACAGTATCCCTGCCGTTTTTGGATGGGACAATCTTAACTCCTGGGTGTGATTGGAGGTAGTGCTGTACACCTATGTTGTCTACCGGTTTACCCAGTAGAGGTTTCAAGTTCACAAGACACTGCGTTGGGAATCTAGTGCAGAACGACGCTGTTTGTGACCCGTAGAGACGCTCAAAATCGTCCATCTTCCCTAGCGGTTTGAAAGCCAGTCCTGAGACGTCTTTCCTCTTTGAATCGGCACTCATGACAATCTCAAAGGGTACACCAGGTGCCACCAGCGCAGCTTTTGTGAAGTCATGTCCAATGTCGAGTCCGAGGATCGATGCCCACGCCGCGGATATGAGTACAAAGAACCATACAACCAAGCCCATGGGACTCATATACTTCCACGCCATCATCTCGTCCTAGTGGCTGTCCTCAGTGGTTTCTCTTCAATGATTGTAGTAGCGTTAAGAATCATCCGCGGTAACGTCCGCGATCAAGGTTGTGTTGGTGATTCGACAGAGCGATGATGTGGCAGTTCCACCTCCACGCGGTGACCTGTCCGCGAAAAGCCCTGAGCCCGCTGTTAGCGTGGGCGGCTCAGCTGCCTAGGCACTCCGCGGGTGTCTGCCTAGCAGTTCCAGTGGTCGCTGCCTGGAGGGGGGAGACCAAAAAGCGTGAAAAACTTGCGTTAGGCGTAGAAGCCACACATATGGGAAGAGGAAGAGAAGGACAGTCAAAGGAGACAGACCAAAGAGACTCTGCGACACAATGAGCACACATAACATTCTAGAGGCGTTACGACAGAAGAGTATGTATCTGGATAAGGGGTTGAGGGAGCATGGACAGGACTAACACTGGACAGTCATCAACGAGCAGCGTCCCGGCACACTGGAGGCATCGACAAGAGGAGCACACAACGATGCACCAAGCGAGTCAGAGAGACACAGAGAACACATGGAGAACAGAGACAGTAGTAGAGGAAAGCCAGATTCCAGGGATAGAGGGTACAGACAGAGTCCACGGGAAGTGCATGACTATGGGAATAGTACGAACAATGGGTACCGGTCCAGGGATGACGGCAGCGAGTCGAGGGAGTCGAGGGAGTCCAGGGACTCAAGAGACTCCAGAGATTTCAGAGATTTCAGAGATTCCAGAGATTCCAGAGATTCCAGGGACTACCGCCCCAGAAACGAGCACAGAGACCAGAGACTGTACCGTGAGAGGGACTCGAGGTACTCGAGGCACGACGACAGAAGGGACTACAGAGGAGGCCAGAGGGACTATCGCAGAGACACACGCGATAACAGACGTCATCGTGACGACGGGTATGACCGCTACGCCCAGAGAGAAAGAGAGAACAGAAGTAGGGAATGGCGGTCTGAAAGTTCGTGGACTGAAGAGGACCTTACGGATGTTGTTCCTATCGATAAGCTTCCAAGAGACTCTTTGTGGGATATAAAGCCTAAGGGTTTCGAGATGGTGAGCTCCGAACGTGCCAAAATATCTGGACTGTTCCCTCTTCCCGGCGAAGCCAGACGAGTGGATATCTCTAAACTTGAAGGTCTCGTTAATGGTGGTGATCTCAACAGCCACACGTCGATTCTCTTTGAACAGATAAATATCGATGCTGTTTCGTCGAGAACAGCTAGACAACTCGTCATCACCGGTGTCGAGTTCTCCCTTTACCCAGTAGCCAGATTGGTGGACAACATCGGTAACTACATCTCTTCTTTAGAAGTAGAAGGTGCTTTCATTGTAAAGCACGAGCTGGTGGATAACAAGTACCTCATACTCTATCTATCGAACTACATAATAACGACCATCCTTTACTGTTCAGCTGCGTCTCTACAAAAGGAAATGAACCTCAAGATCATGATTTCAAGACCACGCTCTTATGTCATGCCTTCAATGACTGAAGGTGAGTTGAGGATCCCAGAATCTGCTAGCAAAATTGCTATTGTCAATGTTCCAAAGGATATCACTGAATCCGAGGTCAAAGATGATCTGGTAGAGTTTGTTTCACATGATGTCAAGGTAGATCTTGTCAAGAGCAATGGAACTTCCAAGGGCGTTGCATTTGCGGAGTTCCCCAAATCCATCTCTGTTGAGGAAGCCATCGAGAAGATCAATAAGATTGTCATCAGAGACGTTACGCTACTGGCAATACAGGCTTGCAAAGGTCTTCCCCAGCCTGAAAATGTGACATTCAGATCTATTGCCAGAATCGCTCATGACAGGACTACTAGCATTGCATCTAAAGTAATTGTAATCCTGAATGCGATTCAACCTGAAGAGCTCAAGAAGGAAACCACGTATGAGAATTTCCAAAGGATCATCACTCTCCAGTGTTCAAAGTACGGTGACGTCGAAGCCATCAAGATTCCAAAACCAGAGTCAGATTATAAGAGAAACCTTAGAAATTTACATACAAGTGTTGGAAAGGTTTTTGTTAAGTTCGACACTGTTGAAAACGCAAAGAAGGCTGCGTTAGATTTATGTGGAAGAAAGTACAATGAGAGAACTGTCCTGGTATCACACTTACCAGAATACGACTTTGAATTAGGGCTATTATGAGATAGTGCTACTAATGAATAACAATAAAAGATTTTACCAGCGTTGAAATCAAACCGAAATAACCAAAAGGACAATAAAATAGATGAAACAGAAAAATTACAAGAAAAGGAAACGGACGAAATGAAATCTCTTATAGCACATCAGAAGAGAACTCAACGATACCCTCTGATCTGCATAATGGGCAATTGTTCTTACCTTTCAAAAGCCAGGTATCAATACATTCTTTGTGATAAAAGTGTTGGCAGCTTGACAACTTTCTGATAGTGTCATGATTCTCGTAGTCTGTGAGACAAATCTGGCAGCGTTCTGGAGTGTTACAATAATGAGGGAATGTCTTGTGTTCCGTGATAGGATTGAATTGATAATCATTTGTCAATTGGATCTCAAAGAGCTGGTCATCATGTTTCTCTAACTCTTCACGAGTGGCCACTTGTGGTTTAACCTGACCTATGAGCTCTTGAAGATTTAGCAAATCCTCATAAGTTGGATTCTCATTCATAAGAGATGGAGCAGAGAGAAGTGGATGGTTCCAGGTAAATGAGTTCCCCATGACAAATATTACCCATGAGCGCTGTTGTGTCCCTTGGTGTGCGCGTTGTTCTTGACGACTGTGTGTAGTTGAAGATGATGAAGCTTCTCTTTGTGATTCGTGAACATCATTAGATCCTTGTGTGTTGTGTTGCGTAATACCAGGCCCGTCATATGAGTTTGGGTTGTAATCATTATTCCTATTATTATGCTCGTCCCGGACAAACCAATCGACATCACTCGGAGAAGAGCCATCTAAAACTTCAAGACCCTGCTGTACTGAACGAACCCCAATAATCATCACCGGAATGTTATCATTAGAAAGACTAGTCCTAGAGGACGTACTCGATGAGCTGCTTGAGCGGTCATCACGAGGCGGACTGGAGAAGAAGTTATCAGATAACGAGGGGTTATTACTTAGTGAAGCATCATTATTATTGTTGTTATTGTTGTAGTTTCTTGATTGCTCCAGATTGGCTCCAGTGTCAAAGCGGAAAGCTCTGAAAAAGGTCATATTGTCGGCGTTACGGTCATCATAGCTCCTCGACAGTTCTGTAGTGAGCAATCCGTGTCTGAGAGAGGTGATGAACTCTTGGAAAGTGGAGTCATTGCCCTCGTCCGCGTTTCGGGATGTGTTATCGAAGCGTCTTCCATTGACGGAGGAGGAGCCCATCAGAGTCAGCACGGTAGATGTTGCAGCAACTTCCAGCAGTCGGGCAAGCATTTCTGTCTGATGCTCAAAAGAGATGGGCCCAGCAGCGCTCAAGTCTGAGTTTACTGAAGCTCTTGAATGTGGAAGAGCACCAACACCAGTACTAGCAGCAGCAGCAGATGAGGAAGGCAGGTGCTGAAGTGTTTGAGAAAGATGGGACGCAATGTCGTCAAGCTCTTCAATGAACCTGTTGCTAAGGGCAGTATCACGTTCTATGGAATTAGCAGCAGCAGATGGGATGGAACGGGGTCCACCAGCAGTCGACCTGACACTATCAGCGCTTGGTATTTGAGAGTGCATTGAAGAAGAGGCACCATACAAGTTACCGGTGTATGTCGTATAGGCGCCACCATAACCACCAGAAGTAGTTGTATCATCGCCACCACCACCGATATGATGAGGATAAACAGCAGCAGCAGCAGCAGAAGAAGAAGAAGAAGAAGAAGAAGAAGAAGAAGAAGCGATAGCAGCAGCACTACTACTGCTGCCATGGGAACCATTACTGCTACTGTAGCTTCCATTAGTACCAGCACCAGTAGGGCCAATTGCCTCATTTCCTCTCTGCCAGAAACGGAAGCTCGGAAGTCGTCTTCGACGAGGCGGCGGGAGTAGGCTCGACTGGGTGTTTGAGGACGACCGTCTTCGTCTCAGACTCTGTTGATCTGTTCCATTACTCACCATACTGTGGGCGGTAGACGCGGTTGAAAACTCCACAACCGGGTTTGAAGCGCTCGAATCCACGTCCTCATGGTTTTCGAGTCCGCCTCCATGATGACGGTATGGACCAGCCAGTCCGTGTTGTTGTGTTCGTTGTTGCCCGGTGGCGTCGTCTTCCCCTGGCGGGCCAAGTCTGCTGGAGTACTGACCCATCAGACTGCAAGTGGTATGTTATATGCCGTGGGCGGCAAAAGATATGAAGGCGGATCCTTAAACGGGTAGCTAATGAGAACACGTGTGATCAGAAACAAGCAAAAAAGGACCGCTAACTGTACTGTGCTAACTGGTTTAACGAGCTTTTCTTGTCTTTGGCGGGAAAAAGGTGGGTAACCAAGCGGATTTAGCACTAGGAATTTGGAGAAAATCGTGCCAGGGAGGTATCGCTTATATTGGGGGGAAAACGGTCGCGCGGTCCCGTGATGTGCGGTCAGGGCGATAAGCAATGCTCGTTTGACACATACAAGGAAGAGGAACGCCTGTTAGAGGAGGACCGCAGAGGATGGCAAAGAAGGGATTATTAGGAAAAAAAGCCGTACTGGATGTCGGGGCAAGGTGCAATGGAAACAATGGGAATGTGGGATTGTAATGTTCAAGAACAAAGACGAAGGTACATCATAGGAGGGACCAGCGCATCCATTGTAGACGACACAGAGTATGGGCCTCAAGACCGTAGGGGAAGGGAAAGACCGCATATCTACATATACAGGGGAGCGTATATGGTGGCCTAACCATGGAAGACCATTCTGTAGTCACTGGAAATATCTTTGATATTTTGAACACTTCTGTCCTTTCAGGGAACTGTGACGGGAATACTGTGTAATAGCTAACGAAGTCAGATCGGTGGAGGCGTAGCCACACACAATAGTATGGAACCATGCAAACCCAAGAACATACTTACAAGATAGAACGTTTCTCAGGGATTTTCAGAGCTAGTGACAGTAATATGCATCGTACAATGACAAGGCTATTACAGTCCACAATCCAAGTCCTAACCACAAAACAAAAGAATCTATTGTACAAGAGTGAAAGTGGTACATATCATCACGAACAGAAAAACTAGTATTTCCACTTGGCTAAAGAGAAACCCCGTTTTCGTGATAACTATAGCTCTTAATTTGCTTTACTAATTTCTGCCGAATGGGTCCTCCCTTTTGGCGATAGTGTTAACGAGACTCCGATCCGGTACTCTGGCTACCTCATTTATATATACATCACGATGTTGCTAAGGAATGATAACATAATACCCCAGCAATATAGTATACGACACATGGAAATATTCCATTAACTCGAACACAGATACAACATACAGAACTCTGGAGGTCGGGAGATGCAGAGGCGTTTCTGGCTTGAGCACCATGGAGTTCTAACATTGGACATCTTAGTGGGCGTTCATTAAACAGGTAGCTGGACTTATGCCAATAATATCAAACATCATTGTTATCATTGTTGCTCATGCTTTAGCGCATTTGTAAGAAACTGTGCTACTCTTGCAAGGGTATCCCCTTGAGTCGAAAAAAAGAGTTCTCTTTCACACGGAGGTTCTGGAGGGGAGAGTGACCATTAGACAAAAAACCATCAAAAGCTTCTTGACGTTGTGCTACGTATAATTAAGGACTACTAAGGACTACTTAGAAGCTTCCACTTCTTTAACAACGCCTCCAGTGTCAAAGTCCTTTTTGTAAAGGCAAACTCTCTTCATGTATACCCGGGAAGGCTGACGGTGCTGGAACCGAAGATTTGATTTCCAATGAACTGTTAATGTTCTAAATAGTACTAACTCCACGAACAATGATGGCCAAGCAGCAAATCCAGAACACTGAAAGAAAGATGCAGTGGTTTCTTTTTTACTACATGTCAAGACCAAAAGCCCTACTCTGTTACTCATGCCTAATCCACTAGCACTGTATCCATCCACTTTGATCTAATATCCTGACTCCAGTTCTCTGTCCAGATGGCTACAAGGGTGTTTTTCGTCTCTCGGCTTTGATTCTGCAACCCCACAATATTCATAGATTCGGTTGCGGCCCGCAACCACAATAAGAGACATAATATATGCATCAACTATATACAAAATACATATATCCAGCGAGTAACATACTCTAAAACCTGCTATCACCGGAGGAAGGCTCCAAGTGAGCTTTTTGTTGAACTCTTCCCATAGACTAGAGAGCTTCTAGCCTTGGGAGGAAACAGAGGAAGGCCCTGATAATCAAACACATAGCCCTCAACCACAACAGCGACAACCCTCGTTTCATTCTTTAGCTCCGAGAACGGACTCGCCACCTCTTTTCACCACTCGTCCGAGCCGCAACAATTGGTTTTGGTTCCGCGCAATTGCTGTTGCCTTGAACAGAAGAAGCCCAACCTTTCTTGATGTCATAGCTGGCGGTGTGTGTTCCTCTACCGAGGCCCCATACTTAACCTCTTCGCCGAGGCTCGGCGTACGTGTTTAGGAGTCATCGCCGCATTATCTTGACTCTGCCTTAGCCCGGAGGTGGCCGGGCATCATCTCCGCCAGGCAACCTCCATATCGCCGGCAACCGCAACGCCGGACCCATGGCACTTCTTTAGATTATTATATAATACTATATATAATAGAATATATATATATGCAATTATACCTAAGACTTCCTATACCACACCTATCATTTATTCTTTGGCGCTGAGATAACTTGTCTGGATCCATCAGTCCGTCAAAACAGACCACATCTCTCTCTCTTTCTATATATATATAGCTTGGAGACACTACTTCAATTTTCCCGATCAGTTCTCAAAGACTCTACGACTGTCTTCGTGCTATCTAAAGAACATAGCAAAACTCTTCTAAGCAAATCTACCAAGCCATCCTCCTATCTACAACATGACTGTGGCAGACAACCCTTTCCCAGAAACCCAGGATATCCTTAAGGGGGTTGAGGTCCGTGCCAGAGTGCCTCAGAACGCAAAGCACATTATCACCCCAGAGGCTCTGGCATTCATCAGTGTGCTGCACCGCACCTTCAACAGTACGAGAAAGAGACTTCTCCAGAACCGTAAGGTCGAACAGGCTAAGCGGGATGGTGGTTTCTTGCCAAACTTCCTCCCAGAAACTGCTTACATCAGAGACGACCCAACCTGGAAAGGTCCTCCTCTCGGTCCTAAGCTCCAGGATCGAAGAACAGAGATTACCGGCCCTTCTTCTAGATCAATGCTTATCAATGCGCTCAATGCCCACGTCGCTACTTACATGTGCGATCTTGAGGACTCTGCTACTCCAACTTGGCTAAACGTCATTGACGGCCAAGTCAATTTGTTTGACGCCGTTAGAAAGCAGATTGACTTTAAGAAGGGTAACAAAGAGTATAAGTTGAATTTGAACAAACACATTCCCACCCTCATTGTGCGTCCTCGTGGCTGGCACCTCGAGGAGAAGCACATTGTTATTGACGGCGAACCTGTTAGTGGCTCCATCGTGGACTTTGCTTTCTACTTCTTCCACAACGCTAAAGAGACTGTCGCACAGGGGTTTGGTCCATATTTCTATTTGCCGAAGATGGAGCACCATTTGGAGGCGAAGTTATGGAATGACATCTTTAACGTATCACAAGACTACCTTGGAATTCCAAGAGGTACCATCAGAGCTACTGTTTTGATTGAGACTCTGCCGGGTGCTTTCCAGATGGATGAGATTATATACCAGCTGAGAGAGCATTCTGCAGGTTTAAACTGTGGGCGCTGGGATTACATTTTCTCTTACATTAAGTGTCTTAGAAACCATAAGGAGTTCATACTTCCTGACAGAGCACAAGTGAACATGTCGGTTGGTTTCATGGCATCGTATGTTAAGCTCCTCATTTACACTTGTCATAGACGTGGTGTTCATGCTATGGGTGGTATGGCCGCCCAGATTCCAATCAAGGATGACCCTAAGCGCAATGCAATTGCTATGGAAAATGTCAAGAAGGACAAGCTGAGGGAGTTTAATGCCGGTCATGATGGTACTTGGATTGCTCATCCAGCATTGGCTCCTGTAGCAAATGAGATATTTAAGCAAATGCTAACTCCAAATCAGATCAACTCTCCAAAGGGTGTTGAAAGCTACGTCCCAATCACTCAGAGAGACTTGCTTTCTCCCTACGTTGAGGGTGGTGCCATAACGGAGAATGGTGTCAGAGCCAATCTTGAGATTGGTCTTTCCTATATCGAAGCTTGGCTGAGAGGCGTTGGATGCGTTCCAATCAATTACTTGATGGAGGATGCTGCAACAGCTGAGGTTTCCAGATCACAGCTATACCAATGGGTTCACCATGGTGTAAAAACTGCCGAAGGCAAGATTGTCACTCCAGAATATACAGCAAAGCTTCTCGGTGAAGTCGTTGAGTCTCTAGCTTCTAAGGCGAAACCAGGCCACAAGTTCTACCAGGCCGCCAATTACTTCAAAGATGATGTTACTGGAAAGAAATATCATGACTTCTTGACAACTTTGATTTATGACGATGTTACCACAATTGAAAGACCACAATTAGCTACCAAGCTCTGATTATTGGCTAGTCTTTGTATTTGCTCTTTCGAAAACTCTATTAAAAAGATGTATGTTAAATTGAATTATCACCTATGAATTTATGTAGCAAAACTCTAACACCTCATGGATACCCCAATTTTGGTCCCCAGTTCGGTTCTCCCTCACCGTTGAAGGCGATTCTGTTCGGAGTGGAGGGATATTTCGCCAAAATATCTTCGGGGATGGCATTCAAGGAGTATTTGATGACTCTTTCAACAGCCTTTGGGCCGCTATCACCCATTCCCATGAAATAAGCAACCATACCACCAACCAAACCGGTTGACAAAGAGGTACCGGACTTGGCTACTCCGTGGAAAAGTCCAGTTGTATTGACCTGAACTCCAGAGGAAAATACGTCAACACATGGACCCCAGTTGCTAAATGGTGCAATATTGTCCTGGTAATCAACTGAACCAACAGTTAAAGATCCCTTGGCACTTGCAGGAGAATATTCACACGCATCCTTGGCATCGTTACCGGCTGCCGCAACGACTGGTATACCTTCATTCACGACGGCTTCAACAGCACCATTTAAGATGGCGTTCTTCTTCATTACCAACGGAATAACAACTAATGTTGGCCTCTTGGTAACCTTAGAATCTTCTGTTATCAAATTCAAGGCTGTAATTACGGATCCGAGCCTAGTTCTACCGTTCTTATCAGTGACTTTTACATCAAACAAGTTGGCTTTCTTAGCAACACCGTAAGTCTCACTGCCAATTACACCTGCAATGTAGGTACCATGACCTAGAGAGATTGTTGCTTCCTCTTTAGTGTAGTCTGCAATCTTGGTAACCCTGTTCTTGAACTCCGGATTTGTGTTGTTGATACCAGAATCCAAAAGGTATACATCGACACCTATTCCTCCTGTCGGATCATAAAGATAATCTAAGCTTTGACCTTGTCTCAACTTCTTAGGCTGTGCCAACCTAGCAAGATGAGCAGGAGCATATTCTTGAACGTCCGCTAAAACCAATTCCCGGTCAATGGAGATAGCACCAATATTACTGTCTTGAAAAAGAGACTTTACCAACTCAACATCAAATTCACCAATGACACCCTTGAAGTTACCGATATGAAAATGTTCAACCCCAATCTGAGATAATGCTGCAACATTAATGTTGGGGTCGGACTGGTAGTAGTGATCGACAAACAGTTCAGCATTGTAGTCCTTTTTAAATTGTACGACAAACCGTGTAGCTTCCGTATTCAAGAGTATAGAGGCTAAAAAAACCAGCGTGGCAAGATTTACAGAACGCATAGTATGAAAGACAGCAGAGTAAGGAAGTATATGAATCTAGCCTTAATCATTGTATCTTCTTGCTTAAGAAAGAACGGCCTGAAGTGGCTATTGTTTAACTGTTTGAGACGTGACACAAAGACGGGACTGGTTTTCCGCCCAAAACAGGAGAACCTATAACCTGAAGACAGCGGTATAGAATAACATTTTTCTTTGTTTATTCAGTCAGATATCTTCCTGGAAGTCTAAATTGGACTCTTCGTAGATACCCACGGGTGGGTTATCCAAGACATACTGTGTGATGTCTGGGTTATCAATAGTGTAGTCTTCCGGGACCCCATTACCTCCATCTTCATCACCATCTATGCTATTTCCGTCCAGGTCATCATCCATCTCTGAATCATAGTCCCCTTCATCTAGGGAACCAACCGACTCTGTTTTCGTATCATTGAACTCTTGAACAAGGTCGGTATCCTCAATCTCATTCTCCATCTGGAGTGCTTTCTCTTTCATCTTGCGCACCTTACGCATAAGACGTTTACGTCTATCTTTCTCTCTTCTTGTATCGGATTCAAGCCTTTCCTGTTCCCTATATTTTGCGAGGTAGATCTTTAATGTCTCTGCATAATTCTCAAAGCCTAGGGAGTACATGGCATAAAGGATATCTTCTCCATTCAAGGTCTTTCTCTTCTCAGACTGACATTTATCAACTGCACCCGAAGTGATAAAGGAGATGAACTCGGAGACACATTCCTGGATGCACATCTTAGAGTCCTTGGAGAGTTTTGCTTGTGGAGGAAGAGCGTTTTTCATTACTCTCCCAACTGGAAAACGTAAGTTAGTGTTGCATAGGCGTTCGAATGCTCTTAGATACTCACCATTGGCCAATGGCAACCACCTATCTTGTTCACGAATCTCATAGTCTTTTTCAAATCCATTGGTCTCTTCATCATATGGACTGTTGAATAGTTCTGTGGCTAGAGGCGGAGAAGTGGCCTTACTGGCGTAGTCAGGATCTCTTGTGGCAAGTGGTATAGACATTAAGTAAGGCTCTACCAGTGAGTCAATTTCGGTTAATTAAATCGAAGAACAAAAGTAATATGATCAATGGTTTCAAAGGGATATGATAGAGCTCGAGAGTAGATCGCACTGAAATTCTAAATTGTTGTAATCAAGAAGATCTGATATTGATCGAATAGATAATTTTCTGTGCACCCGTCAAAAGTTCACACCCCGAAATGGCCCTCAGCCGTCGGTGCCCGAGTGACCAGAGAAATTTAATTCGCTGCAAATGGAGATGCCCAGCATACCAGAAGGTCGATTTATTGTACTGTACAGATAAACACTCATATAGCCAATTCAAACACGCCCAATCTGTTACTAATTTATACTAGGATAGACTCTCTGTTATTCTTTCGCATACTTTGCAAGTGTTTCCTTATATAGAAAATTCATCCAGTCGTCATTCGGAGTGTCGTCGTCCCTATTCGTATCAATTCTAAATGAACCCGAACCTTTGCGAAGATCTTCAACAAACATAGCCAAGAAATCCCTCCATGAAGGGGCCAATACGACTATGTAATCATCGGACATTCCCCATAAAATGTCGGACCCCCAAGTTCCCTTTGGGCCGGGTCTCATGTCAATCCTAATACCGATGAGGTGTTCATAGTCTCCATTGGTGAAAAGACTGATCCAGGCTTCGAAAGCCTGCTCCTGAACAGCACCATCGGGCACGGATCTCGACAGATCGTCGTCAAAGTCATACTCTTCTTTGACATCTTCAACAGCAGGGAGATTAGTATTAATTTCTTCCCAGTTTTCGATTTCCTCCTTAATGCCTTTCAAAGACAGCATTTTACCCCAAAGAAGACTCCAACTTCGTTAGAGTCAGATTCACTATTGATACAGAGTAAGTACTCAACTACATCCTCTGGGAGCTTTTCAATATTTGCCTCCCTTATGAAGGCGTCGATGGCTTCTTATTTGTTGTTGGTGCGAAGACCTTCTCTAAATCGGCGCGTGGACGATGGGATAGGTGGTGAACTGTATACTCTTTTATCTACGCAACAAGAGCTTTGACAGAATACGCCTTTTCCTGTGCGGAAGACCAACAGATGGGTTGGTACCATACATTGCAAATGATTTATATGTGTGTATCCGTACCTATATCCTAAGTAGCGAGAGTAGGGGAGCCAATAAAAAGAGGGATGGAGTGGGAGGGGGGGACTAACTAGTGCTGCTTGCTACAATTGCTTCCACAATCAAAAAATCTGAAATCTCGCGCTTTGATGGAGCTTTTAAAAAGAAAGTATGCCAAAGCCGGATCACCTAATCGTTCCATGCTCTTATTGGCCAGTCAATCAAGTTTAAAACCCAGATATGATTATCAAAGACAGCATCATATACATAGATTAGGGTACTCAGTCATAAAGCAAACAAATCTAGCTTTATACACACCCTCTAATCTTTCGTGTTAGATTCCCCTAGGATACTAACTGCGGCAGATCGTTACGGCCAGCGAGAGTCAGGAACAGGGTCTGAAAAGGGGAAAACGCGAAATGCAGGAGAAATGCCACCACCTGGGAACCGAACCCCCAACTGTAGTGAGCACCATAAAGGTGATCGATTGACACATTTCTTGCTATCACGAAACGCAGCCTTTACGGAGGTCGTTTCACATCACTCTTGCAATAGGGAAACTGGATGGGGTAAAATTGGGTGGATATTTGAGAACCTTCAGCAGATATACTTGAATCCTGAAATAGTCACTAGGGTGTAAACCACTTCTCTCGCTCACAAATCTTAGTTTTTTTTTTTGTTTGTCTCATCATATGTACTGATTTCATTTAGCGAATATATCAGAAGGGCCAATTTATTATCCTATACACAGCACACGTGTATGACCAAGCTAAACACACCCAATCTATTATTTTATTCAAAGAAGAGTTTCTCGTATTTTCCTTGGTGCTTGTGAAGAGTCTTGATATAGAGGCTAGCCATATAATCATCTATCTCGCCGTTCAGAGAGTAGCGCTTATACTCATCAATTCTAAACTCCGAGCCTTCGATGAGGCTATCAACAAATCTGTCCAAGAAATCCCTCCATGAAGGAGCCAATACAACCATATGATCCATGAACATTCCCCATAAAATGACCTGCCCCCAAGTTCCGTGTGGACCAGGTCTCAGATCAACACCAATGCTCACGAGGTTTTTATAGTCCCCATTGGTGATCAGAGTGATCCAGCTGTCGCAAAACTGTTCCCGAACGGCACCTTCTGGTAGAGATATCAATGGATCTCTGTTGTAGTCACTGCCTCCGCCAACAGCGGGTATACCAGCATTAAGTCCTCTCCAAATCTCGATTTCCTCCTTAATACCATTTAAGGACAGCATTCTATCCCCTAGGAAGACCCCAATATTGTTATCAACGGATTCGCCATTGATACAGAGTAAGTACTCAACAACATCCTCCGGGAGCTTTTGAATTCCCGCCTCTGCTATAAAAGCGTCGATTGCTTCTCTGGTTGTTGTTGGAGTAAAGATCTCCTCTAAATCGACTTCAGGATGAGGGGATAAGTAGTGAAACGTATACCCCTTTATCTGTGCCATAAGATACTCGACAGTTGGGTACTGTTCAAACATTGGAAACAGTATATATTGGCAAGAAACTGTAGACCACCCTCCAGCACAGAGTGACTTACCACAATTGCTTTTATAATCGAAACAAAGCTTCAGGACTCGCGCCATGGCCTGGCCGGCCACTGAGTTGAATAGAAAACCCGCCTAACCGTGTGATGCTATTATTAACAAGTCTGGCATGTCTCAGACTCTAGTATAATCATCATAAACAATAAAAGAATATATATAGATTAGGGTACGCATTCACAGAAACGACAAATTTTTCTTTGTAGATTCCCTCTAATCCTTTTGGATTCCCTCAGGATACTAAACAGCCGCAGATAGTGAGATGAGCCTTGAGGGATGCAACAGTAAGGAGCTTGGTAGGGGCAACCACAAGAGTATCACTCGCAAGCCCTGCCCTGGACATGGAAACAAGGCGAAACAGAGATTTCGGCGAAGGATGCAAGAACAGCGAACTGAACCCCAACTGTACGGAGACCAGAGGTCACAATAGAAGGTGATCCAAGAGATGAGTTCAGAGACGCCAGTATTCTCAAAGAGCTTTGCTTTGAGAAGGGAGAGGGTTCATGACTCCACCGATTGAACCATGTCGCAGTGGTTGGAGTTGCGCAATTGAGGACCAAATATAACTAAAGACTCATCGTAGACTAGTGTGGTTACATTCCTAGACTTTCTTCCTTAATTCATCATCATGGGGCTGTTTCATCTAGCGGACATTTGAGGACTATTCTACTATTCACACAAGACAGACGTATGATGAGCTGAGTATATTGTATTTGTAGCTTTTTCTTCTTCTTCAAAGAATCATTCTGCGTACTTGGAAATTACCTCGTTACGGAGATAATCCATGTACCCCGTCTCGTCGTTCAACTCGTAGAACTTACACTCGTCACCAATATGAAAAAGCTCGGGGCCTTTGCTGAGGTCGTCAACGACCCTGGCAAGGAAATCTCCCCATGATGGGGCCAGTACAACCCTATCTTCGAAGTAGTCTCTTCCCCAGGAGATGACCTGCCCCCAAGTTCCCTTGGGGCCGGGATTCAGGTCAATGCCAATACTGTTCCCGGAGCCATCGTTGACCAGGCCGATCCAGTTACGAGAGTCACAATATGTTTCCTTAACGGCACCTTTTGGTACAGACACAAACTCATCATCATCATCATCAGAGAAGCCGGTAGCAACCTCCTGCCAAACGTTGAACTCTTCTTTAATACTGTCTAAAGACAGCATTACATGTCCTAGGAAGACCCCAATCTCATTATCAACGGATTCGCCATTGATACGGAGTAAGTACTCAATGACATCTTCGGGGAGCTTCTCAATATTTGCTTCCGATGTGAAGGCGTCGATGGCGTCTCTTGTTGTTGGTGGTGTAAAACATTTCTCTGCATCAATGTAAGGGGAACAGTAGCGAACAGTGTACAGTCTGAACTGTGCCACAAGCGAGTCAATGCTGGGAGTCATTGGAAACGGTATGTATATCTTGCTTGCGGGATAATATTTATACGTATATCTCTTTATCTGTGTATGAATCCAGTAGTGGATGTGGTCGTGGCGGTTGAGATAAGAACGGGTATACAAACAAAAACTGTAGACCACACACAACTACCACAGCTGCTACAGCTGTCACGGCTAGCACAATTACCACAATTTCCACGGATACTATTAACAATTAAAATAGTGCTAGAATGAGTAAGCCGTTGCCACGGAAAACGACGAGACTAAATAGACGGCCAGCTAGAGGGGTTCCTAATAGCCTGTAGAGGATCGCCGATGCTATTATTAGCGAATAATCTCTCACACCCGGTATAATTATTATCATCATCTTCAACAACACCATAAAAATAGACCATAGTATAAATGCTTAGAATAAGCACTACAGTGATCTCTATTTCAGCACACCCATATCTTCGTCCACGAATCTTTGCCACTTCAGCTGGAGATTAGAATATACGATGCCGAAGATCGCTGCTGGTAAGGGGTGACCTAGCAGTTCCCCAGCTGTTTTCACGACACCTTTCCTGACAGCTTGCTTGCAATCCTGTATAGCGGAGGATTATTGATACAAATACACACAGATATATACAGTATGTACAGGGCCATACACATCTCCTGTGGAAACCCACGCAACTGGCCCAGGGGTTGGCTGGCGTCGGGGTCCTTGTCAGTGGGACTGGTGCCGGGGAGAGCCCCGGTCCGAAACCTGAACACCCGGACACCATAAAGAAGGGGAGTGGCACCAGTGCCTAACCAAAGGTTCTTGCGAACCAAACAAGAAAGTAAAGAACGATAGGATAAAACAAAAAAATAAAAAAAGAGTAAAAAAAATAGAAGGAAAAAGAGCCCGCTACACACACCACAACAGCCCGCGGCACGCGCGTTTTCGGAAGCCCTGGCTCGACTCGGTCCAAGTTTCCCACCCACTTTCTGACGCGACGTGTTGAATCTCTTGCCGCGACGCGTCAGCCCGAAATGCGAAATCAAAACAAGCGCGCGTTGGTGAAAAAGCGAAGCAAAACGCATCAACGCGTCACGGCGATGCCTCAATGTTTAGTGAGGCGCCTCGTCCATGGAAGCGCTTGGAGCACTTGGAGCGTCAGAAGCGCGTGTTGCCCACTGTACGTCTTCCCTTGTTACAAATCGGTAGAAAGAGGTGGGGCACGTACTGTGTTTTATGCTATGTATATTATTTAGGTGTGGTGCATACACACATAGCGGTATCCAGTATATGGGGGTACACATAGCGGTATGTAGCCGAGCCTATGCCTCTGCATACACGTCTTTCTACCACCTACCACCTATCACCTACCACCTATCATCTGGCGTCTACCGTCCACCTGTCTACCTGCCTATCCATCTATCTGTACAATAGCCATCCATCTATGTACTCGTCTATCCATATACAATCCACCCATCTCTTATCTCTCCGTATGAATCCCAATATCTATCTTCACCACCACATGTAGCCACGCGTAGCCTGTGCCCCAAACAGCCGCCCACTACCCTCTAAAGGGTGCTGTCGCCCGTCTCCAGTGAGTGCTTCCAATGGTCTGTTTACTATCGCCCCTTCTCCCAAGGAAACACCACGGGCCACTCGAAACAGATTGCGAGACCCCTAGCTATGACACTGGCGACGCGAGGGGACTGCTACACGGTCACCCAGTCCCAGTGTTGGTCCGCTGGCTAACAAAGTAGTTCTGGTCTCACTCAGTCCCCTTGTACGAGTCCTTCCACGAGTCCTTCCACGAGTCGTCCAAGGCCCTCTACGACCCTCGCATTGCTCTTCGAGTCCCCTTCCAGTCCCACACCCCGTCTCCCACCCAAACGGCCCAGACCCTCCTCCACCCGTCGAGCCTCGCCGCCCCTTCCATCCCAAACAGGGCAAAACCTTCCCAGGAACGCGTCGCGCCCCGCGTTTCCGAGGCGCACGCGTTCACAGTGCGTAGGCGTTCACCCCAAAGAGAAAAACTGGCACAGGCGCGTCGTCCCGAATGAGTGAAGCGCATCAACGGTCCACTCCTTGCGACTCCAAGGTGTACTGTGCGTGTGGTCTTTTATATACAGCATATCCGTCGGTTTCTTCACTCTGACTTTACTGTTTCTTGGGAGTGTGCGGCAGAGAAGTCCTTAGCCTAGAACTTCCAAGCTTCTTTTCATTTGCCTTTGTATTCACTCACACTCATTCTCTCTTCCTCATACCCACCACAGCACTCTCACAGTACACTCACTCGCCCACCCACTTCAAAGCGCACTCGCTCCGCGACAGGTTCCCTCAACTCTGTCTACATACCCCATCCTTACACACAAGGTTTCGCACAAACGAACTCACTAAAGTCCAACCACAACTTTTAGGGAATCTCTCTTTCTCCTCGTTGTTCGTGTGTTCTTCCTTTGCCAGCGTGTCTACCGCTTCTTCCTTCTCCCTCACCCTTTGCATCTTCCTTCACCTGGTGGCATTGCTGCTCGACACAAGCCGCCAGCACACCACTCCACTCCACTCCGGCAATTGCCTCTGACAAGACGGCCATAGCAACCACAAAAACCATTAGCAACTGCTGCTAGGCAATTCTGCCCTCTCTCTTTTCCTCATTGCCGCTACTGCTGGTGCCTACCGCTCTTTAACACCTTACCGCCGCAATTACCGCTGCTTCTACAACACCCATCTCCAAAGAACAACGATGTGGTCTCCTCAGTTCCAGAAAATGGGTCCTCCTAAACACGTAAAGCCCCGTGAGTACCATCCTACTCTTGAACTTTTAGAGACCCAGTCTAATAGAAAATGTGTTGCCGATTACACACAAGATATCGCCAACTACATGTCGGTTGTGGAATCGCAGTCCACCGTTAATTGCGCCATGATCGACCTCCAGCCAGAGATTCAATGGTTCATGAGACCCTACCTGCTTGACTTCCTCATCGAGATCCACCAGTCTTTCAGACTACACCCTCAGACGCTCTTCCTTGCCGTCAGCATCATCGACAAGTACTGTTCAAAGCGCGTTGTCTTCAAAAAACACTACCAGCTTGTTGGTTGTACCGCTTTGTGGCTCGCTGCCAAGTATGAAGACAAGAAATCCCGTGTTCCAACCCTTAAGGAGCTCACAATCATGTGCCGTAATGCTTATGATGCTGATATGTTTGTGCAGATGGAGAAGCACATTCTCTCTACGCTCGAGTGGTCTCTTGTCCACACCTCTCTTGAAGACTGCCTTCAACTCTCACTGACAAATGCCATGAAGTATTTGGACGAAACCCCAAAGAAGATCGGAACCAAATTCCACAATAAGGCGACCGTTGCTCTAAGGATACAGACCCTTGCGAGATTCCTGTGCGAGCTCACCTTGTACGAACGCAACTTCTTACAAGTGCCACAATCTATAACTGCTTTGGCGTGCCACCTGATGGCAAGCAACATCTTTGGCTGTGAATCCGCCGCGGATGCCTTTGAAAGTGCTATCACGAACTATTACAAGTCTCACAAGGACCTCGATGATGACGCTACATTCGATGAGGATTTGGAGAATGTTGTTCCAGATGTGGTGGCACCGTTACTCTCTGGGTTCAGCGATGAAACCTCAGACTGCTTGGCAAAGGTTGTAATAATGATCGTTCACACATTTAAAGAAGCAACACAAGCATTACAGAACAAGTACAAGTCTATGGATGGTTTCAACTACGTTCAAACCGTTTCTGACTATCTACAGAAAATCAGCCCATTCACCCAAAGCTTTCCTGATATGCAAGCTTTCAACACTCTCGATGAGGCACATCTTGATCCAAACATGATCTACACTGCTCACTTCATTATGGGGCTAGCTGCTGCTCCTGGATCCTCGTTTATGGCCCCTCCTATTCCATTTAGCATCAACCAACCGCCTCTTACACCACTATCGGCATCTTCCACAATATCTTCAGTCTTCTCGGCAGAACCTTATCATCACAACTACTCCAACACTTCTTTATCCGTCACCCCTAACACTTCACCGGTAGATTCTCACCAGAGAAGCATCTTTTACAATTGCACATCATCTGCTATCAACGGTGATAACTTCAAGAAGCCGTCACTTCCACATGAGCCGCATCAATTGCATCAAGTGCAGAACCAGCTACACCAATACCATAGTAATCATCAGTATCAACCTGGCTATGCACAAAAGAACAAAAGACAGAAAGGTTATGTTCCAGATGATGAAAAGAACGTCGAGATGGATGACTCTTGTCCACCATCGTCACCCTTGGCACAAAGATCTCATAAACTCAACATTTATACTTAAAATGATATAAATAAAGATCTGAGGGCTTCTTTCTCATGATGACCATGACCTTTTACGACTGATCCGAATACGTCTTGCTGTTTTTGTATCTTTTTCATTTCGTCTTTTTTTGTTTTGTTTCCTGCTTCCTTTTCACGACCATCTCTGTTTTACTATTTGCCATGTTTGTTTTATGTTAATGTTGTTTCTTTTTCATTTCAATTCAATTTTGGGCCATCAGCGATTTTTTTTCCGATTGTTGTCATCTATCAAGATACTGGTGAAGCAACTGCCTGGATCTTTCTAGCATTCCCACTTCACTAATTGTTGTTCCACACTTCAGTCAACTTGACGCTGGCTAGTTTAAATATCTGTATTCAACAATTTTAATAACTATTGATTTGTCGAGTTTCTCTACTAGTTCATTTAGATAAGATGTTCATTAAGTCATTATGCAAAAGCAAAAGAGGAGAATCACTCCGAATCGCTGTGTTCTGGAGTCAGCGGTCTTTTTGGAATATTCATATCGTTGCTCAGAGAAGTTATAGAAGGATGGGTTCTAATTTTTTGGAAAGACTCAGGTCTTTCAGCCATATTTTGCTCATTATCCTCCTCATCTGAAGGACCAGCAGACTTTGTAGATATGTCATCGTTGTTGTAGTAGTATCTTTTGAAGTTGACAAGGTTGGCCCTAATTCTAGATTTGGGAGTCGTTCTATACTTGTATGGGAGAGTTGCGCCTTCTGGAGTCCAGTCCATCTCATCGATATACGTCTCTCTTGTAAGAATGATGTAAAGCAGAAGACAAAAGAGAATGATTCCATTGATAAAATTGACTGTTCTCTGGAAGCGCAGATCACTTGTAATCGCCTCAAGCCTTGAATCAGACTCACTTAGCAGTTTTTCGTGCTGCTCCCTTTGGCGATTGAAAAGATTGTCTGTGCGACTGTGAACCAAATCAAATAGACCAGAGAGACCTTCAATCTGGGAGTGAATTGTTGCATTGAAAGTTCTCATCAAGCCTTCAAGTTTCTTTGAATGCCTCTTTTCTAAGGAATTGAAAGCATTGGAAATATGCTTACTCTGCTCTTCGATATACAGAACAGATAAAGTCGCATTAGTTTCCAGCGCCGACAATCTCTTCATGATGTTCTTATAAATAGATTCTTGAGTGCCAAGATTATTGTTCCGCAGAGGAGTATTAATAGCGGAGTTTGCTAATGTAGATGATTCACAGCTCGTATTTGCTTGAAGCTCTTCAAAAAGCTCCCGAATAGTCAAACTTGGTAGAGTAACAGCACATTCTTCAAAGTCGTTCCAGGCAGTGAGATTGTCTCTGAGTTCTGTATCCAGGTCTTGAACGGTTTCGTTTAAAATGCTATCAACAGACCGTTCCTTCAACTCATTGCAGTCATTTTTCACTGTGCAGCCATCCCTCTCGCTCTCTTGGGATAGAGTATTTGCAGCATTTTGTACATTCTCCATTTCAAGATTCTTACTGTGAGAGTTCTGTAAAGCTTCTTCTTGTTTGTATTCTTGCATCATAGTTCTTCCGTGAACTCGGACAATCGACAACGGACAGTAGTATTCGTTTCCATAGTGCTCCAATATTTCAATTCTAATATACTTGGCCCATATCATAGGGTTTGAAATGTTGAAAATCTGGATATCTCTAATGTCCATGGCAGACACATCTGCTAGAACTTTCCAACCGTTCATTGGAACGGGGAAAGTCTCACTCACAGAAATACGTACTTTCTTGAATGTGGAAGAGAAGAACTCGTAGTTACCCATGACGACGCTATCGACTAAGATATCCTGACATAACTCAATAATAACAAACTGATTAGGCGCAGAGCATGGATTCAAAAGATACGAATCCTTGTTTTCGAAGAGAATTGAAGTAGCACCCTTAGCCTCTGAGTTGGTCTTGACAATAGTCGCTGCACAGTCGAAAGAGGCAAAGTTGAACTTATCCTTATATAACTTCCCTTCCGGTTCTTGCGGTGAAAAAAAGTTGGAGATGTCGATCTCCATCTCTTCTCCTATAGCAGTATCACTATTTCCAGCAATCTTGTTGTTGCCTCTGTTGGCATGATGGTCTGGCTGTTTGGCCTGATTTGAGTCCACGCCTTTGGCCTTCTTCCATTCTTCGAAGGAGAGGAATTGCCCATTGACACCTTCTTCTTCTGTATCATTCCTTAGTAGCTCTTCATTACTGTCATCACCATCATTTAACAGAGGAAGATCTTGCTGTCGTAGGATTTCTGGCGAGCGGTTCTGTAAGGATGTAAAACAGGTCATATCATTGGTCGAGATAGCAGTGGGCGAGTCGGAGCTCATACTTGCCAACGAAGAGACTTCCACATCCGGTGTTGAAGAATATGTTGACGACCTTTCAATAGATGTGAAGAATGTGCTTGTGGGTGAGTACTGTGAATCTGGATCGTTGGCATTCTGCGGTACTTCCTGCTGTGAGCTTGAAGCCTTCGTTGTACTGTAAGCAGCGTCAGCCGATGAGCCCAGCGGTAACCATACAACGAGGAGCACACAACTAGTCCAGCGCATTGACAGTAGTTCTGTATCGTTGGTATTGCCAAATGAAGTTCTGGCTAAGTTAACCGGCGATGTAGACGGTTAAGAACAACCTAGAAACACCTGAAACTGGTTACAAGCCATAGTACGAGCGACCGTTAGCGAAGGAGCCGTTGATCTCCTGCCCGTCAAGGCAGAACACCGATAAATCTAATCCAGAGAGAGAGACTAAATGCCTGTATTAGGTAATTTCCTGATAAGGTGCGTACCCGCCTGCTGCTGGCAGAGGACTTTCCGTTTCGTGCCATTCGTTTTCGGTTACGCTACTTAGTGCCTTTTTCGCTCCATCCGCGCTTTTTCGTCCTCTTCCTACATCATAATGCGGAGTTTCGCATCAATCAACCTCGGTATGCATTTCGCGGTTTTTTCGCGAAATTTACAGCCGAACACCATGTTAAAAGCGGGTTGCTGTGGTGTGTACCGCCTTTGCAGCGCTGTAGCAAGCCATTCCGGTGGGCGGGGGCCTCTATTCCGACTGTTCAAGGCTTTAGTTCTAGAACCTGAGCCAGTGGCGGGCGATGGGCGTGTAAGAACCAGTGCTGGCTGATGGCTCCGGCGACGGCCATAAACCACGTCGACCGGTTCCCGGTTACTCTCTTCCTCTATTCTCTTCTCTTGGTACAACGCGTGTAAACACTTGGTTAACGTCCACTAAGTACATAGATACTTGTAACAAAACCATGTTCTCCACCAGAATTGCCAGAACGTCGTTTTTCCTACCCTCGGGCAAAAGGCTGCTGTCATCAGCCTCGGAGCCATCTTCTAAGCAACTGGCGGAGAGCTCAGTCATACTAGGGAGCACTAGAGGCATCGGCAAGAAAGGAGCAAAGACACAGACAGTAGCTATTGAGCAAGGGTCCGGAACAGACGAGGATTTAAGACTGTTGGACGAAAGTATCAGAAAAGCAGAGTACCTATCGAAAGGGTTTAGAGACTCTGCGAGTTTCTCTCGACTGCCTTCGCACTATGCCCGGAACCAGCATCTTAACATCGACGAAACAAACACTGATGAACTACGCTCGATTCTATGGAAATTCGATGCCCCTATTAGATATGCGTTTGCGTATGGCTCAGGGGTTTTCTCGCAAGGCTACTTGAACCCTGACACACAGACAGATCTCATTTTCGCCGTTACGTACCCAGAACACTGGCACTCAATTAACATGAAGTACAACAAGGACCATTACTCTTCGCTTAGATACTTTGGATCAGGTGTTGTATCGAAGTTCCAGGAGGTGGGTGCTGGTGTCTACTTCAACCCATACGTTGAGATTGACGGTAAACTTGTGAAGTATGGTGTTGTCTCTGTCGACAGATTGGTGAGCGACTTATCACAATGGAACTCGTTTTACCTTGCCGGGAGACTGCAGAAACCTGTTAAGATTCTTAGAGACGATACTATGGTGAGATACTGGAACCAGCAGAACCTCAGAGCTGCAGCGACGCTGGCGTACTTAAATCTCGGAGAGAAGCAACCTTTCGATGAGTTCCAGTTTTATAAGAACATCACCGAGCTCAGTTATAAAGGCGACGTCCGCTACAAGCTCGGTGCTGAGAACCCAAAGAAGATTGAAAACATCGTGGAGAAGAATTTCGAATACTTCCAGCAGTACTATTCTCCAATTCTCTCCGAAGTTCTCGGTGAGAAGAAGTTTTTCCTCCCACCAGGGTTTACAAAGGAAAACGCAAACTCAAAACTCAGAGACATCATCTTTCAAACATCAACTTTCCAAATGCTCAAGGGTGTCTTCACCGCTGGAGTGAACAAGTCGATTAAATACGCCTGGGCGAAGAAAATGAAAGCCAATGCGTCACAGAAATGATCTTTTGGCACTTGCAGACATCACAGAAGAATTTGCATGGCTCCTTTTCGAACTCCAACAGGCCTTGGATTTAGATAGAGACTCATTGCATGGAATACAAAGAATTCCCCCTTATTTAAAAGAAAAATAATCTCGAGAATCGAGTTCTCTTGTAGATAGTTTATGGTGATTTTCTGGGTATGGCTTTGGTTTTCATCGCGATCCTCCTGAAAAAGAGAGACAGCCACATATATCTCAGAGAATCTCATAGAGTACTAAAAAAGTGCCGGAAAGTGCCAGGCGGTCTTAGAAAATGACTGCCAAGGATCAGGTCAAGGAGAATTTGATTTTTTATACACTTTGGACTGATGTCTCAGAGCTTGAGCTTGGAGGCGAGACTCTTCTACAAGGCATTCCAAAAGAGCCACTTCTGAATGACGACTCGGATATCTTTGGAGAAACCACAAAGGAAATCGTGTTTCCAGCGTATGTATCAGAAAGAGTAACACCCAGAAGACTTAATCATGTCTTCAAAGATCTCGAAAATGTACTCGGTACAAGGCCAAAAAGGCTTCTGATTGGTATTGTGAACGATGACAGTACTGTTGTCTACTACTTCATCTACGATGGTGCCTACAAGCCGAGAAAGAACTGAACTCAAAAGAGCAAGCCATATATTCGTTCAGAAAATAAAATCTCTGATGGTATTAATCAAATTGGGAGACTCAGAGAAGGTTGGTCCTCGTCTTTGAACTGTTGCAATAGCATTCTGGACCACTTTCAAACTGTGGTCCCTTCTTCTCAACAACTCGGGCGACACTCTCTTCAAGAACGAGGAAACAAACTGGTCCGGCAAGTCCTTATGAGTCAATATATACATATGGGAGAGAAATAGGAGATCGGATGAGGCCATGGTTTTTGTGCTGAACATGTTATGCGATGGGTCATTACCGAGCTCCAATTGTAATTGTTCAATCACCTTTAAAGAGGACTGCAGGTAATTGAGACATCTCATGTTCGTTACAGAGTTCTTCATGATAAGTTTGTCCTCTATCATGTTATCGTGCTTGAGCTGCTGAGCTTTGCTCAATGTGGGAACATTCTTGAGCATTTCCTCTTCAACCTCTGTTTTGTCTTCTACTTTGAGACCCGCTCTTGCACAGCAGGTTTTCGCAAGTGATCGAAAATGTAATGGTGTGTTATATTGCATTGGGAATGGGAGATAGCGTCCGAATATACTTCTCGTGTACTTCTCGTAGTTATCCTTGTTGAGATACAAGGTATATTCCGTGACGATTTGAAGCTTGTCCTGAATGTAGATGAGGAGACCTTGGTTAATGGCACTTTGTTCTTTTGTAAGTTGTTCGTCAGCTTCTAGAGCGTACCCTCTGGAGTTTAGATAGCGGATAATATCAAGATACCCGTCAGTTCGGTCTTCACTGTACTTCAACGACGGTAACCTTCCCGAACTCGTCAGGTTGGTGTTGCTTGATGTTACCATTGTGAAGTCGCCATGAGGAACTGCAAGGGCCATGAACCATGTAGCAGCAAGACATTCAGCATCCAGGATCGCTAGCTGATCTGGAGTTCCCCAAACATGCAGCTCCATGGTTCCTAAATCTTGTTTCGCAACTCGTTTCCAGTACGCTTTTAGCTTTAATGGTAGTTTCGAAGACCGGTTCGTTCGCTTATTCGAAGGTGGTGAAGAGGGAATACCCACACGATGGGTAAGTTCCGAGGGCATAATGCCCTCGGAACCCCGGGAAAATTGGTGTGTTGCACTATTTCAAGAAAGAGACATCGACAATCACCTTAACCTATAACTGCAAGAGCCGTGGAAATAACAGCACATTCTACGCCGTTAACCTTGAGTTTCTGGCAGAATTAAGTTGCTTTGTTTGTTGGTATCAGAATTCTCGAAAAAAAACTTTCAATCAATACGCTTTCCCTTGGAAACTGTTGACTTGTCTTCTGTAGCCTTTCCGCAATATGGATCAGACATCGGAGAATAGCGGTGCACACGCACTGAAAAGCAAACGTACGAGACTTGCGTCGGACGTTATTGGCCAATTGGAGGATATTTTAAAAGAAGACGACACAAATATCGCAACCTGGCTCGAGCTGATTGATAAAACTGTGCAGAAGGACAAGATTGAGAACGTGCGTGACATCTATGAACGCTTTTTGAAGAAATTTCCCTTCCTTAGCAGACAATGGATTGACTATATCGAGTATGAACAGAACCGTGGGGAGTTTGAGAGAGTCAATAAAATCTTCCTAAGATGCCTCGTATCGGTCTCGGGAATCGAACTCTGGAAATGTTATGTCAACTTTGTTAGACGCCAAAACAACTTGATAACTGGAGGGGAGGAGGCTAGAAGGGTAATTTTTCAGGCATACGATCTTGCTACTATTAAGGCAGGTTCGGATCCAGAGGCTGGTTCTCTGTGGGTTGAGTACATTAACTTCATCAACGATTGGAACCCGGGTTCTACTTGGGACGACCAACAGAAAATGGACTTGAAAAGAAAAGTGTATAAGAAGGCATTACAGACGCCGCTCAACAACCTTGAAACTCTTTGGAGTGACTACAATGCATTTGAGAATGAGCTGAACCCAAACACTTCTCGCAAGTTTCTTGGAGATGTGAGTCCAGCCTACATGAAAGCAAGACAGCTCTATACCGTTTTGAATAACGCAATACAGGGCCTTGACCGAAACCTCGCTGAAATTCCATCAAGAGAGGAAGATATTGAGCTGCAACTGCAGAAATGGAAAGCTTGGGCAAGCTGGGAGAAAGAAAACCTCCTCGAATCCGATCAAGACCCATTGATTGCTCGAATCGAATACGTCTACAGCCAGGGTATTCAAAAGTTGGTGTTCTCTTCCGAGTTATGGTTTGAGTATGTTGAATTTTACCGTGCTCATCCGAGTCACTATTCCTCTGTGAGAGTTCAGGAGCTTCTTTCTGAGTCCCTTCTACCAAACCCTTTATCATTTGCATTGAACCTGAAACTAATTGAGACATATGAAATGGAAGGTAACGATGCTCTTGTTACCAAGAGATTTGATACCCTTATCAACAATCTCAATCAACCATATGATATATTGACTGCGGAAGTAGAGGAGGAAAAAGAGTATATTATAGAAAGTGCTATGGAAATCAAGAAAACCAATGCACCTGAAGATGAGGAAATCAAGCCACTGTCCGAAGATGAAAGAAAGCTTTACTACAGTAAAAGTATCAAGCTCCAAAATATGATTAAGAAACAAGAGAGATGGGCTAAGACAATTACGTTAACATTTTGCCTATACATGAAAGCCATGAAGCGAATGAAAGGTCTCTCCGAAGCTCGTATAGTGTTTAAGAGAGCACGTGCCACTAAGAAGTGCACACACCATATTTTTGCTGAGAATGCTCTTTTGGAGTATCAAAAGAACGATAAAAAGGCCACTGATGTTGCATTGAAAGTGTTTGAGCTCGGACTTAGACCTACAAACTTTGGATATGATGGAGAGTACATTTACAAATATTTGAAGTTCCTAATGAAGATCAATGACGATATCAACTCCAGAACCGTGTTCGAGACTACCATCACTACTAAGAGAGACATAATTAGGATCAAATGGCTTAAAAAAATGTTCAAAATATTTATGAACTACGAGATCCAGGTTGGACAAGTCTCTAGCGTTGAAAAACTTGAAAAAAAATACTTCGAGATATTCCCGGAGGACTCCTCACTATTGGTGTTTGCTGATCGCTACTCATTTAACGCCGAACTTGACGATTACAATCTGGCTGATGATCTTGTTAGATTTGTCGATCTCAAGATGTCAGAACCTAAACAATCTGAATCTAAGCAGTCGCGTAGTACAAAGAGAAAGCTCGAAGATGCTGAGGTTTTGAATGGAGAGAACAAAAAAGCTCACATCTTCTCTGATTCCGAGGATGCTGAGGAGATAGGATCGGAGAGCAATGTCAGTGGAACTGATGATGAATTTTTATCGGACGAAATTTACGCTCTACTTCGAGTATTACCGAACGCTTCCTACTTTGAGACGCCTCTATTCAATAACGTCAAGCTTATAAAACACCTTAGGGAGTTACAATGATGTAATTCAGATGTTTACAGACTTGTAACTCCATGTAAGTACTTCTTGAAAATGCCAAGCAAGATATGGGATCATTAGAGCAACATATTAAATATCCTCTATTTAATCACGACTATCGATATGCCTATCTTCTTGAGAATATTTGGACCTTGTTGTCTATTTCATCATATTTTGTCTGGTTTAATGTATGTTTAAACAAGTTTCGAAAGCTATATCCACTCTACAGCTGTTATATAGCATCTTGACGTAGTATTAGATAAGCGTACTTCGTTGTAAACTAACTACTTTCTTTAGGAGAAGTGAAGTTATTAGATGTCCTAGTCAACATTGTATCTTGAGAAGAAGTACCTTCAAGTTTAGAAGAGCCGAATATTGTCTGGGAAATTCTGATATATAGAGGAACCTCTCCAAGAGCTTGTAGAGCACCGGACAGCAGTTACACCTATGAGACAAGATCCTTAATTTTCAGGCGGTCGGTTTTCTTCTCAAAGTACTTGACAACGTGACTAAAACTGACACGAAGTCATTTTGAGTAGGAGTTTTCCATCTCAAGACATTATTATCATAAGCTACATTGAATGCAAGGGGGTTCAGTATATGAAAGGAAGAATCCATGTTGAAATCAGCAACAAATATTCCATCTCGAAAGCCCAGAGAGAAGAAAGCCAAGCGACAGACATTGCAAAGGATAGGTAGGTGCTCCACGAGTTGCTGTTGCTGGGAGAACGATTGTGTACAAAGTGTAGAGGGGTATGTAAACTTTGAATTTTGCCGACATTGCCCGGAAAGTAGACGAGAACATAATAATTTCATAGAAAGAGAGGTATGGAAGAAGCCTTCCTGAGCGTCAGATTTGCCTTGTTTGAATAAAAATGTAGGAAGTAATTAGAAAAGCAACAGAAAAAAGAATAGTTAATGCAGCCTTCCTTTGTATAATACTTCACAGAGACAAAAACGTCAATGGAATTCCATCAAATGCAATTATGAGCTTTGGTATTCCAATCCAGAATAGAGGGTCCCACAAAACCAGTATCAGTAATGGCAAAGCATCACTAGATAGAGTGCGTTTAATAGTAGTATCCCACAATGTATAGAGTACAAAGAGCAATGGTATTAAGTGAGATAACCCCTGAGAAGAATCTAGCGGGGTCATTAGGAATTCTCTCGTATATGATGAAAGCACTCCAGATACCGACAAATGCTATCACCCAGTAGGTAATATATCCTGAGGAAAAGTACGAAATTGGAGCACCGAAGATAGCGTTTATCAGCATGATGGAATTCGAGGATCAAAACAGCCAGAAATGTTCATTGACAATTCCTTAAACACAAAGGATAATGGAAAGAACGATGGGAATCGCCAGACCGCCCAGTACCATAATATCCATTAGTGGAATTAAAGGAAAACTGGGCACCGCCAAACGAAACTCTAATACAACCTCAATAAAGCGGATTCACAAGGCTGGAGTGTTTAGCAGCCATAGATGGTGATGAATCAGCTCTATATGGCTTCGACAATATTGCTTGAGCAGTATAATGGATCTGGTTTAAGAAGGTTTTTCACGCTTCATTAATTAATGGAAAAGAGGGGTATCTCAACATCTAGGAATGTGTTTGTATAGCTCAATTCCGAGTCAGTCGTTCTATGTTGTACACAGAATAGATATGTGCTAGCACAATTTGCTTCAGTATTAATTACTGAAAATGTAGATGCTCTTGCGTTGGAATTTTAGTGAAAATCCAGGCTTTAGTCAGGATAGTGTTTGTAATCTTACATATAGAATTGAAAAGCATTAAAAGGAATAAGTATTCGGGAAGCATCAATTAAGGAAAGTATACTTCTCATTATATATCTTTATGCCTTGAAATAAGTGACGATAGAATTGTTGCTACAGGACCCTAATCAAAAATTTTCTGCTCAAGCGTATTATTTTACATGAACATCGAACCCAATATTATTATAATATGCATAGACAGTATAACAGCTTCTTGTGTAAAAAGAGTTTATAAAATAGAAATAGGATTTTGAAACATCTGAATAGAAGTTCAACATGCAACCTTAAAATGGAACTACAAAATAAAATTGGGACAAAGAGAAAAGCAGAGTATATTTTGAAGATACCTTATTCTTATTCAGCTTTATATATTTATGATCGTATTGATGCATTTTTTTCATACCCATATCCGTAGCGTATGCACAACATACCGAATACACCCGAACACTCATCCACTTTATCTCCAGCAGTTCCACGGAAGTGAAATAATTGCTGTTTTGGGAAAAGATTTCCGATAAGCACAGGGAAGGCAGTTCCGAAAGCAAGCTCCGAAGGCAGCTCCGAGGCTTGGAAAAAAGCAGCAATGGCAAACAGACAAATGCGGGAATACCAAAGGGATTGGCACCTAAATCATTTTCCGACTCAGTGGTGCCGATACGACTCGGATAGATGACTTTTGGTGGCGATCTAATTTGCTTTACAATTGCCGTCAACTGGGCGGTCCCCAGGCGGGCTAACGGGGGAGGCAAGTTAACACCGAATCACTAGAGATCCTTACAATGCGACGGCAGGCATGAACGGTTCTTCCTCTTCCACATATCCACAGCTTTTGACGGTAGTAAAAGAAGTAATAATAGCAACAGTATTATTAGTGGCAAAGGAGGTTGGACATTGTAGAACAATGCTAGTGTTTTAGTGTGCTCGGTCATACTACCGTTGCTTTGCCGGCGCTCCTCCCAAGCAGCCGCTATCTCTTTGGCCTTATCGCGCGCGCTCCGAGAGCTCTCTCAGAACATATCAACGCAGAAACCCCCGGCAGACCGCTACGGAGAGGCGTTCTAATAGTAAAAAAAGGTGAATCTGTAGGAGTCTTGCTATATTAGCCATTCCATCATCTACTAGCAAGCTCGCAGCCCGTGTTATATACTTCGGGGACAGAAATCCCCTAGGATCATCAAATGCATATGGCAGCGATGCCTCGAGCACCTCTGAAGCATGAGCATCGAGAGCAAGCGCAAGCAGAGACCGACAACTCTGAGCGGGCTTCGATAAATACCGCAGTCCTAAAGAAATCTATTCAACAACCTAACCAGCCAAGAAGAAACCAAAAGTCCCGCAATGGGTGCCTTACGTGCAAAAAGAAGAGACTCAAATGCGACGAGACAAAACCAGCATGTCTTAACTGCGTTAACAAGAAGATCGAGTGTGGTGGATACTCAACTAACTTCCGGTGGAAGTCATTCGAAGAGACTACAGCATCTCAAAAAGTGATGAGCAAGTCATCCATGCAACATGATGAGTATCCTCAGGCTAATAACACCACTGTTGGATCGGTTGGACCGTCGTCTGGATCAACGTCTTTAGCTACGAGGAATGGCGTATCGAGAGACAGTGCAAAAGAGCACCTCACTATGGGCACTAAGAGATCACACTCGCTTCCCGATTCCAGCCCACTACCACAGGATTTCCACCAGGCTCTTCAACAAGCAGCTCTTTCCATCGCAGGCCGAAGTCCCCAAGAGCTTGCTAAGCAATCTGAGCTCATGGCACAGGGTAAAAACCCTTATGGGATGCATACCATAAACCACAATGCTAGTAGAAGAGCTTCAATTTATCTTGCGTCTGGAGATGGTCGCACACACAAAGAGATATCGGACAGTGATATTGAAGGTAGTAACGACACTACTGCTCAAAAGGATGAAAGGAAGAGAGCAAACAGTGATATGGCTGGATTGCCCTCATCACAACCGATGAGCTATAGCCACAGCTTACCCAACCTCAGCTACAACCAAGAGCCCACAAAGAGACGGAAGACCATCTCTGTGCTTGATCAGCCTGTGTTTTCGCCCGGCGCAACCTCTGTCGGGTCTCCTTCATTCTCCACTCTCATTAAGGCGTTCACAGAGTTTGACTCTCTTAGCATCCCAAGATCACCTTCGGTTATAGACCCTTTATCACCCTCACCTCGTATCTTTGAGCTGTCAAGGGAAGCATCAAGTGCTGTTATTGATGAGGATACAAGCGAAGACAACACCACCGCTTTGGATGAGAGCAATCTGATTATGAGCCATATTCCAAGGAGATCACACTCTATGCACAGTGCAATTTCCTCCAGCTCGATTCCAGAGTATCGGAAAGAGCTTCTCTCCTTTTCCAGATCTCTTCGCAGTCCCAAGAACCCTGTATTTTCTCTTGATCAGCCACTCCCTGGGCTTGCCATTCCTAGTTCTCTCTCCAACTTTACAGATTTCGACATGGTCTACATGACTTTTGACAAATATGTCTGTGCTGTTATGTCCATTAAGGATGGCCCAACGGAAAACCCATGGCGAACTTTGATGTGGCCATTGGCTCTCCAGCACCCAGTTTTATACAAGGCTTTAGCTGCAATGGCTCTTTTCCACACCTCGAGCCACCGAACAGACCCTGTTTCAAGGCTTGCTATGCAGTACATGCGCCACTCTATGAGTGACTTGGCTGAAGGTCTTGTGAATAATACCATTCCGAATGAAGTAGCTTTAGCGACATGCTTGGTCCTAGCAGTAGCACATTCTTGGGAAAAGACTACTAGCACTGGTGTTGCACACTTGAAAGGCGCACGTTCAATCATCAACAAGCTGACTCGTGACGACATTACAAAGAACGAGCCGTTGTTTAAGTTCCTTATCAACTTGTTCTTGTACTACGATGTCCTGACACGCGTGTCGTCGATCCAAGCGACAGATACTGATTACGAAGAGAACGGTAAATTACTTCAAAACCTGAAAAGGCTTCGTGCTCCTTTAGAAGAGGACAATGAATCTCCAATAAGCCAACATTCTATGCAGAGGGATAGTTCCTCCATCAAGAGTGCATCAAGTACTCAGTCTTCCCCAAATTTCAATGAGCTCTTTGAGTCCAGCATTTTCCCATCTCGAAACAACAAAGATATATTTGATGACGATTCAATGATTGACCCTTTGCTAGGGTGTGCACCAGGGTTATTCGTGATTATAGGGCGCATTGCATCTTTCATTGCTAAAGTCCGCACTATGCACAAGCTGTCCTTAGGCACCGTTTCCACAGCTGCACAGTTAAAGAATGAACTGGCCTCATGGAGACCAAGTCCTAACATTAAGCAGACAAGTAAACCCGAAGACCCTGATTGTGATATCTCGTCATGTATTACGACAGCTGAGGCGTATAGGTTCTCTTCTCTCCTCTACTTGCAGCAGGCTGTGCCCGAGATCGCATCACAGAGCTCTAGTGACTTGGCCCAGAAAGTCCTGATGCTTATTGCTTCTATCCCACCCACTTCCAAAACGTGTTTGATCCACATGTTCCCAATGCTCATTGCTTCCTGCGAGATTACTGACACTGAGGACCGCAAGTGGGTGAAGAACAGATGGTCGGCGATGAATGATCTCATCACCCTCGGTACTGTAGGACATTCTATGGAGATTATTGAGGAGGTGTGGAGACGCAGAGACATTTTAGCTAATCCGGACTCTTCTGAAGACACTGCCTCTAAGCTTGATGCTACCAGACTTAACGCTCCATGGGGTCACATTCAGGACCGCATCGACACATTGACAGCTACGAAGAAGAGAGGGGACCAGGGAATCAACTCATGGGCACATTGGACAACGGTAATGAAGGAATGGGACTGGGAGGTCTTGTTTGGATAGGGTAGTGGTGATGCTGATAGATGAAATAGTGAGTACTGAAGAATACGGAGGAAGCAGATATATAGCCACAGGATGATAAGAAAGGAATTATCAATATGGCAAGTATAAAAATTAGGTAGATTAGCCTTAAAGTTGGTCGATTGTAACCATAGCCATTTAACTTTGATATTTGAGGAGAGCAGGAATATCACAGCAGTTCACACTATTTGTGTTGTTAAATAGATGGAGCGTAGGCGCGAGAGCCTCATCGCGCTACAAAGAGAACATCAACGAACCAACCCATCCCAACAAACTATAGAATACATCTACAGTGCCAGAACTTGGAGCAAAGGACATGAGCGGATGGATCACCAAGTGGAAAAGACGCGAGTATGCAATAAAGGCAAAAAGGGAAACTCACGACTTCGATTCAAAAAACATAATAAGAAGACTGCTAAGACGAGTTACTTAGAGGCCCATGGAACAGGAGAAGGCTACGACAACAATAGCGATATCATGAATTGCCCAGAATATGAACTATATACCGACATTCTACCACCGAAAGATGAGAAGGAAGCCCAGTTTTTAGAATGGGGACCGCACATAAACGGATACCGGTTTGTTGGTCGCCAGGACACACCACAACACTACCGCCAACGCCACTGGCTAGTCACTGAGAACCCATCCATATCAGCAGATAAACACTTCTACGACTGGTCCTACATGGGCCTTCCGAGGCAGAGGGATACGGGTATGCGAGATGATACACTAAGAGAACAGTATTCGAAGTCGAAGAATACACAGTATACACCAACACGAGGTCCAGACAATACTCTGCCATTCACGTATGAAGAGTACTCTAAAGAATGGGACTCCATTAGAAAAGAGGGCCACCGCAGTGTGGTATTTCCATTAGAGAGTGCTACTGATGAACTGAGCCATAGGAATATCCAGTCCTTCTTAGAGACGTCTCAGGACTATGCGAGCGCACTGAAAACCGAGCGGATCAGATGGCATCCAGATAAGATGCTGAACACGCTTAAGATAGGACACGAACCCAAGGATGTAGCAGATGAGGTACTAGTAAGCAAAATCACAAGTACGTTCCAGGTCATCAATCAGTTGTGGGAAAGTTATACAAGCAAAGACCAAAAAAAAAAATAACATTGGTCCCTTATTGAAAGGGTGGGTGTTAGCAACATATAGTAGAAGCACTGTTGAACCCCAGTACAAGGCGTATGATGTATAATAAATGGAAGGGGTGCTGATACGGGTTTCTAAGCTGTAGATGCGACAGTTTCATCAGGCTTATCGCCGTTTGTCTTTGGCTCCTCCGTGGTTATCGTTGTAGTATTCTCTGTGGTCTCGTCCATCTTGGGCGTGTCCGCATTAGAAGCACTTACATCAGCTTCTTCGGTGTGAATTTCTCCGTTCTTTTCTATCTTGGCCTTTTTGAGAATCTTTTCATCATCAACGTCCGTGTTGACTTCGTCGTCTTCTTCAGCCTCTTCAGCCTCTTCCTCAGCTTCTTCTTCCTCATCATCAACTTCGTCTTCTTCTTCATCCTCGTCGCCTTCATCGCCATCTTCAACTTCGCCTTCGCCATCCACCTCGTCCTCATCGCCAATCAATACGTCGTCATCCACAAGATCGGCCTCGGGTTGCTCTGGCGGGAACTCATCATCTGGGTTCTCGTTATCCCATACAATGTTGAATCTTGTGACACGAGGCTTCTCGGCAAGAATGTTTCTTACAACATGCTCGACCTGAACTTTGCTTGGTGGATTCTCCCTAAGCTCTTCAGAATCGTATTCATTGTTGACGTAGTAGCCGACCCTCACAAACTCTCTGTTGGCGTACGAACATGACAAAAGGATCACCGTGACGGAAACCAGTTCATTGGATGGAATAAGGTCAGCTGAAGGCGGATCCGCAGTGAACAGAAACTTGTTCACACCCACTGGAACCGGCCCAACGAGAATTGAATCGAGTTCCTGGTCATGTTCCAGAGATCTGGACGAGCCCACGTACGTCAACTTCCACTCGAGATCCTCCTTCAGTGGCTCTAGACACTCGAACGTGATCTCAAACTCGTACGGGTCCGTGAACCGTGCAGGGTTATTGAGCACGTTAATTCCTAGCAGCGAAACAATTGACATTGTGTGGTTCTAATTAGCGGAATCTGCGGCCTTGTTCCGTGAGCTCGTGACGGATTGGTTAGGTTAACCTTGAGCGCGTCGCTTTATCAAAACTTCGCGCGTCGCGTTTGGTCTGGGAGCGGCCCAGGGCTTCTGTGCGAGAATGGAGTTTTTCCAAGGGCGGAGGATCAGCCCAGTCTAATTAGAAAGTTGTAACTGAGGATCGAGGAAATCGCTTAGGGGATACTTTTTTTTTTCTAGTCGAAGATGCCCCGTTTACCAAAGATTCTAGCATTTGATGCATTCAACACGCTCTTTGCGCCTCGTAAGCCCATTGCTCAGCTGTACGTTGAAGTGGCTAAGAAACATGGCATTGACGTCCAAGAGGAGCACATTAAGAAGCAAATGCCTATTAGTAAGTTCCAGCTAGAGTTGTTCTCAGGCCAATCGGACATATTTTCCATTCATGAACTAACCACTTACTTTGCACAGTTCTAAAGGAGATGGAATCCTCATACCCTAACTACGGCAAATACTCTAAGATGACATACAAGGATTGGTGGGGGACACTTATTGCCAATACTTTTTCCCCAACGCCTATGACCAAGGAATGTGCCCAGGAGTTAGTTGAAGTGTTTTCTTCACAAGAGGCGTATGGAGTGTACGATGATGTGGTTAAGTTCTTCCAGATATATGGTGGTAGACAAGACCTAATCTTCGTTGTGTCCAGCAACGGTGACCCAAGAGTTGTCGACGTACTTAAGTCGCTTGGGTTGATCAAGTACATGCAGGATGTCTATCTTTCTTACAATATCGATATTTCCAAACCAGACAGTAAATTCTTTGACCGCATTGTGGATGACCTGAGGGGACCGTTTGTCCCAAGAGAAGAGATGTTGGCGAATGCATGGCACATCGGTGATGAAGTCAACAAAGATCTTGAAGGCTCTGTAATAGCTGGTTGGAATGGTATCTTGGTTGACCGACACAACAACTATGGACAACTCAGAGAAAACCTCGACTCCAAGATCGATAAGGATACTGTCTCAAAAGTTGTCTTGAATACTGATATGACTATGGTTGCTGCCGATGCCACTGATTTTGCCGTGAAACTAGATGACAAGAGAAGCGTTGTTTCTTCTTTTGCCGAAATTTCCGAAATCATTGGACTATGAGTGCATTCTAGTCTAATTAGTTTTACTTTTGAAGGCCACTATTGATCTTCAGGAGAATCTATTGGCCGTGCCATATGAAGTCTACTCCAACCTCGTAAGAATCGCGCACGTGCTTGTTAAAAGTTTATCCACTCTTCTCCGTTATCTCGTGTATATAATTGATAGTGGTATCTGAGTATACCGGGATGAAGAGTCAAAAACTGTAGATCGACACGAATTGTACTGCCACCATTCAAATGATGTATATTTTAGTATTGGTTGCACCCACTTGAATTCAGCTACGAAGCTTTCGTATACGCTTATGGAACCACACAAAACCATCAGCCTTAACCCTGGTCCTATCTCAGCCTTACTGGGGCACAGTAGTTCATACTTTCTGACGGCTTCGCAAGTTGTACTTGTATGATTGTCAGATGTATTTGGCAAGGGTTTTTATTCATACTGCCGTACAGCGGGTACCATTAGGCATATAATTAACAACCACATAACTATACATAAAAATATGTTTCAATCACGAGCGTTCTCGTGTCAAGTAAATCCAAGATTTGGAATGAATCACCTCTGAGTCTCTTTGTCAGACGTCCCTCTGTAGTTGTTGTGAGCAATTCATTGTGTATACTGACCGCTTAACCACCGAGAACAGTACTTACGAGGCACATAAAGCCACGATAATGACCCGCACATGATAGACCACGGACTATAGTTCAGACTTCTGTAAGAACAATAATATGGATACGGGGCTAAGAACAGCACACAGGAGAAGGGCTTGGTCAGAAGAATAACATGGCTTGCGGAATAGCAAGCGTGCTTCCAACCTCTGTTCATTACTGCCATTTTACTGTTCACGGATTAAGCGGCATCCACTGCGGACGCGCTGTAGTGGTAAACTCCGATCAGATTCTGTATACCATAGACACGATAACTATAAACCAACAATCATAAATCCAGTTAGGACACTTTCGTCCCGTCACATGCTATCTAATGTTTCTTTGTCTCTCTTTGTACACCGACATGTCCGCAACAACGCGGCAGTGTTGCCCGTGCTGATTCATTTTAGCTCTGGCTTATTGTCCCTTGCGGGTTTGCTTATGGTCTGTGCTCAACGCACATGTGGATAGTATGCACTCAAAGGATAAACATACGCTATTATACACTTTTCTATCCCCTTTGAACATGCGGCTTCGCCATCAATAAGGCTCACATACAAGGCTCAATCACTCCTTGGTTTCCACCCACTTTCATCCACCCCAGCAAACGCGTTCCCGGCTTTCACCCGAAACGGAAAAGTGACACATCCGCCCTCGCATTCAAAGCGTTTCACCCTCGACGCGTGTGGGCAGAGCGCGGCTATCGAGCGCCTGCCTAATCCAAGCCTATCCAAGCCGTATACGTCACCGAGTGCTTTTGTTGGATCATTTTTTGGATTAGAGAACCACTTCTGTCGATTAGAATTAATGTACCACTTTGTACATTGGATTTTTTTTAAATCGTGCACTATTATTATCAGTATAGTGTTAAACAGGATTGGATCATTTTTTGGGTAACAAAGGCAGAAGTGGCCAAGGCGGTAGAATCGGTGACCCTTGTGACCTCGTAGGGGTTGTAGCGTAGACTTGGCGAAGGGCTCCCACTACGTGGCAACTAGCATCTGCTAGCCATGAAGAACGCCTTGTAGGGGTATTGTAGGTATATTGTAGGGCATTTTGAGAGTATTCGGGGACGTGTTCTAGTGAGTTCCAGGAGTGTTCTAAAAGCGTTCCAGGGGTGTTTTGAAGTGCCACGCTACTTCCGAAACACTCTTTAGACACTTGCTAAAAGCAGTACTGTACTACTACTTACAGTACTTACAGTACCAGACCGATGCCAATAATACTAGAACCACTAGCTATTCTAACACTACTAGCTCTACCAACACCACCACCACCACCACCAAAAACAACCGGAGCTAGTCCTGTGATAAATCCCCGTACACACCCAACCATCACTACCAAACATCACCTCAAATCCCTGTGTACCGCATGCACTATACCCGTTTTTTTTAGTATGTCCGGCCATTGTCTACAACCGTGCCTGTGAGACGTGTGTGGGCGTATGGCCCAGATCAAAGACACGATCTCAATGCAGCCACATACGCGTCTGGAACATCACAAACACGCCTGTCACACGGTACACACACGCTTCTAATGCAGAAGCGTCTATACCTTTCTGAAGATGTTCCTTTGATGAAATGACAGGCGGAAGGAAGACGATAAACCTGGCCGCAGGTCGTCGTAAGGAGTCGCAAGACATCCGCAGGGCGCCGTAAGGGTCTCGGGAGGCGTGGATCCAAGGCGGGATTCTGCTCATTTGACCCCGTGGCATGTTTCGAGCCATGATGAGGCTTTCTACTTCGAAGAGCATCGGTGGGTGAGTCTATAAGAGCACCACTGTGCCCACATATATGCGCTCTATTTAGGCTGTATTATACTTATTGTGTCATCACCTTTCTAGATCGATCTATCTATACTCTCCTTTCCATCTCCCTTTTCTATTCTTCTCGTTTCCCTCTGTGTACGTCCTTTCCTTCTACCAATACTTCACTGTATAGAAAAAAAAGATGCTCTTCACTCCTTTAGCCATCTTTACCGTGCTATCATTCAACCAAGTCCATGCCCTTGTCCTCGACACTTCCTCCTCTACTTCCATCTGTAACGCTGCTGCACTTCTCGCTGATGGAGCAATGGACTACTACTCCGGCAACGGTGCTTTTGCCTCACCAAACTACTGGTGGCAGTACGGCAGCGTGTTTGCTTCTCTCATGAACTACCAGCACATCTGCGGTAATAAGACATACGAAAATGAAATCTACGAAGGAGTCCTTGCCAATTCTGGAGAAGACTACGACTTCCAGCCTTCAGACTATGTAAGCGTCATTGGAAATGATGACATCGGCACCTGGGCTCTCTTGGCAATCCAGGCCGCCGAAATGGGTTTCAAGGACCCTTCCTCTGACGGGCTCCCTTCATGGGCCCAAATGGCTGCTAACTCCTTCAACCTCCTGTGGAGCCGTTGGGAAGAGACCACTTGTAACGGAGGATTAAGATGGCAGTTCCGCTCAGAGCATTCTGGTTACAGCTACAAAGCGACGATAGCAAACGCTAACCTGTTCCAGCTGGCTGCTCGCTTAGCAAGATACACTGGGAACTCCACGTATGCCGAAAGTGCTGAGTCAATATACGAATGGATCTATGGCTCAGGTCTCACTAATGACTTGGAATGGGGAACAGAGGTGTACGACGGTTTCAATGTCGATACCAACTGTACGGACTTCCAGAAAGTTCTTTGGACTTATAACTACGGTGTTCTGATTGGCGGTGCTGCTTACATGTTTGATGTCACTGGCGGCGAAGACTGGAAGGACCGTGTTGACAACATCATCTTGGGTTCTCAAGCGTTGTACAACAATACCATATTGTACGAGAGAGCATGTGAGCTGCCGAACAATTGTAACGTCGACCAGACAATCTTCAAGTCTATCTACATCAGATACCTCGGGGTTACATCCCAGCTGATCTCCTCCGAAAGCTCAAAGGTCCACAACCTGCTCCTTCCTAGCGCCAATGCTGCCGCATTGTCGTGTTCAGGTGGTCGCGATGGCCACACTTGTGGCATGAAGTGGTCCTTGGGCGAATATGATGGCTACTACGGACTCGGCCAGGAGGTAAATGCATTAGAAGTCGTCCTCAACTTACTTGTCGACTCAAGTTCCTCCCCTAAAACTGCATGATTGTTTTTTTTTTGTGATTTTGTCTTGCTATACTTTTTTACGCTCGTTTACGACCCGATTTTGACTTTATGATTCATTCGTTCGCATTATTGTCAACTCTCTATGCACCCTTTTTTTATATACTCTTCCTTATTTTTCTTCAAGGGTTTGCATGCATACCTGCGACCATTTGCACTCGTTAATAGATATTATAGATTGAATTTCAGTTTCTTGTTTCAGTTTTTATTTATTTTTGGATTTGGTTTTTGTAGATTGCTATATTTGTACGGCTTCACGATTGCGGATACGGTAAAGTGCCAAGTCAAGGATTGGTCACCAAGACTTTTTTCGACCTCCCATACCAAGACGAGGGCTATGCAAGGATATAAGAGTTTGGTTTTCAGTATCTAGGTGAATGCCCACGATGGTTGCAGTCAATACCTGAAAAGAGCCGCAAGAGAAATGGTCCCCTGGTTTCTCTTATTCCTTATTCCCGATGTTCTCGGAGTTGAGATTGACATCACATCCTTGGAGTCAATCTGCAGTGCCACGTCTCTCGTTTCTAAAGGGCTGCTAGACTACTACGAGGGGACAAGGTATGGAGGAACTGTAGGGATGTTTTCATACCCATACTACTGGTGGCAAGCTGGACATGCCTGGGGTGCCATGCTGGATAACTGGTACTACTGCCAGAACGATACATACGAAAGCATCATCTTCAGCTCACTGGAACACCAGCGAGGTGACAACAACGACTATATTCCGGTGAACCAAACGATGACTGAAGGTAATGACGACCAGGGGTTCTGGGGACTAACCGTCATGGCTGCTGCTGAGCGTAACTTTACCGCAATTTCGGATGGTCCAGACTGGCTTGCTCTAGCTCAAGCTGTGTACAATACGATGTGGGAGCGATGGGACTCTGAACACTGTTATGGAGGTCTCAGGTGGCAAATATTTACGTGGAACTCGGGATATAACTACAAAAATACCATTTCTTCTGCATGCCTTTTCCAGATTGCAGGGAGGCTTGCTAGGTATACAAGAAACGAGACTTATGTTGAAACTGCATCCGAAGTTTACCAGTGGCTTCTTGATATCGGCTTTGTCACCTACGAGGATGGGGCTGCTAAGGTATTTGATGGAGCTAATATTGATGACAACTGCTCTGCAATAGTGAAAATAGAATGGAGCTATAACATTGGTATTCTCATAGGTGGAGCTGCATATCTTTACAACTTCACAGAGGACTCATATTGGCTAGACGCAGTTACACAGCTTGTTGAAGGTTCCAAGGTGTTCTTCAGAAACGGAATTGCTTATGAGAGGGCATGTCTCGACCATTCCACTTGTAACAACGACCAGAGGTTCTTCAGAGGGGTTTTTGCTCGTTGCCTCGGGCTAACATCAATACTTGTGCCAGAGCTCTACAACGATATCCGACCGTTACTCGAGACAACAGCCCTTGGTGCTGCACGGTCATGCTCAGGAGGGACAGATGGACATACTTGTGGCATGGATTGGGAGTATGACGGGTGGGATGGCGAATATGGCCTTGGTGAACAGGTCAGTGTTCTAGAGACCTTCAACAGTCTACTAGTACCTCTATATAGAGACCCGATTAGCAGCGAAGACGAAGGTGCATTAGAAGGCGACGCAGCTGCCGGTCTCAATTCCGGAACCGTGGATCTCATGCACCCGATCATTGACATTACAACCAAAGACAAGGCTGGTGCTGCTGTTCTCACCACACTTGTACTTATTATTCTCATTGGAGGAGCCATTTGGATGGCTATATGAGACTGCATATTTATTTATATATGTATATATATTGCATAATTAAAATTCTACTTCTGTATTGGGTAGTCAACATTTCGCGCAAACTTCCCGTTCCTACCGCGGCTGGATCAAAACCGTGTCTGTGCCGCGTGTTGATGCTCTCACTTGATAGGCCATCCTTCTTACAGGCCGCCAGCGTTCTTCAAGAACAACCACCTCTGTTTGATAATGAAAATGCTGAGGGTTTTGGCAATGGCCATCTTGGCTTGTGCGATGGCTCCACCTTCAATAATTACGGATGAGCCACCTGCAATGACGTCTGCAGCTCCTCAGCTCGCCAAGAGAGCTCAGAAGGTCAGACTTCCACCAACTACCACAACGACATCCTCTACGACCGAGTCCCAGAAACCGTGGGTTCGTACTATATACTCAACGGTTCGTGAGATCGTCACCCCTACAGTGATACGCGGAGTGACGTTTTCTGCCAAACCACCTGAGAATACAGACCTACTGCCTTGGGTCTCACTGAACAAGTTTGGATCTCCAAAGACCATCATCCCTGGGGTCAAGAACGGAAAGACCAGGAACGCATCTCCTGATTACTCCACCTACTTCAAAACTGCTGTAACACATACGTACAAATATGAGGAGCTACAAGCTCATAACATGGACCCAGATTCCATCCATGAGGAAGTGGAGTACATTGACGAGGACAAGACTTATGTGTCTCTCAACCCACTTATCAGATGCACTCCCGACAGATACAAGACTCAAGGTGACGCCAGGGACACCACCACTGCACCATTCTGCACGCCGCACTCAGGAGTTGACCTTGTTATGGGAAAAGAGTATTTCATCACTTGGTACACTAGGTACTTCCCAAGCGAAGTCAAGAAAGTCCGTCTTCATTTTACCTATGTGAAGGAGTCTCCAAAGAAGAAAGGTATGAAGAAGCGTGACGTTGATAGGTCTTTCTTCACAACAGAATGGGTTGGCAACATCGACGGTTTCTATCCTTTGGATATTGAAGAGGAATGGTTTGTCAATGAGTACATTAGACAAGTTGGCATGACCATTCAACCAGATAACGTTTCAGACGAAGACTTCGATGTTCTTGCCAATGCGACTATTTTCAAGATATCATACGGTAACAAAGTCCAAAAGAAGACGAAGGCGCAGAAAGCAGCGGAAGACGACGGTCTTGATGGGGTTGCCTGGTACTACGTTGCCATGGCAATCCCTTCAGTCATTTGCTTAACTGGTCTTGGAATGTATCTTTTCCTCCAGCTGACGAAGAGCGATAGAGATTTTTCTGCTACCACTGCCAAGGCTTGGAAGTCGAAACACAAGATTCTTGGAAAGTTTAAGCCAAAGAAGTCCAACAAGAAGTATTCTGAACTACCTCAATTCGATAGAAAAGGAACGAAGCTGGCTTGATTGATTTATATCTTCTTGGTTTTTTTAGAGTTACAACATCATAGTCCTAATGCATATGAATTCATTTTTGTTTTAGTCCCCTTTGTTTTAGCGGGATTGGCGAAATGGGAGGTGCCCATCAGACCGCTGTCTGAACAGGGTGCTTCTCCATGCAGCCTAAATTTGAAGCTTGAAATCTTCTGGATCTATCGAAGACATAATAAAGAGGAGTTCCACCTTTGGCTATGACAGATACGGACCCTACATTTTACTCTTTAAAATTAACTGTTTATTAGTAAAAGTCATGACTATCATTAAGTTGGTTATCCTTAGTACGGGTTGAAGTTTGTCGTACCCGTAGTCTTGGCCGAGAGCATCGACTGATCGGTGGGTACTCTTCTTATAGAATCAGAATCGTAGTCAATATCGTACCTAGCATCGGGTTTGTGATATTTAGTATAAACCCCATCTGTTGGCGAGAGTAGGTACGGTGTTGACTGCGGTGTTCGGTTTCGTAAAGAATACCGGGAACGGTTAGCGGAGTATCCTGAATAGAAAGAATTGGCATAATGTAACTGCTCCATGGATTGACCCTCTGCATTTGCTGTGATATCTTTAATAAAGTCTATAGAGCGCTCCATCAGTCTGACAAACTTAGCTTCGGTGATGAGCTTACCTGAGTAGCGGATTTCTTCATATAATTCGACATATTCTCGACAAAGCTCCGGATTAGTAGATGATAACTTCTTTTCAATATAAGAAATGGTCTCCCTGAAGCTGAGGTTGGGTGGAAGCGGTAGATCGCTAGCTGGAAAGGACTTGTCCCATTTGAGTTTCATCCCAATAGTTCGTACTGCATCGTCAAAATTCAACAGTGGAGGAAGAAGGTCTGAGTCAGGACCTGACATTCCTGGATGTTTGACTTCTTTTGGAGCTTGAAGAGCCAGCGTTCTTACATTTTCACATTCAATCAAATTGATCTCAATCATCTCGCTACAGCCTTTGGGGAGATCATGTGGTTCAATTGGAACATAGCACTTTGGAATATCCTGAAGTGCAGTCTTACGGATGTAAATTCTCGTGGAAGCAATAAATGCTGCAGTGATACCATAAAACACGAGGGCTCCAACGACAACAAAAGTGTTCAGGGCATAATTGTTATCTGACTGCGAAGCTTGGGAGATGGAGTCAATTGGTACAACAGAAGCGAATCCAATGAAAAAAGACATAAAGACGAAGAACGACGAACGATAAGACCATATTCGAACTACTGGGTGACGCAAAAACTCTTTGAACCAACTATTGGTCATCTTTTAGTGTTACTCTTGCTTGAAACGTCTGGCATCTATCTATATCTGTTTAACGGCAAGTTAAAACAGAGAGCGACCCCCAATAACCGTGCGATGTCCGGGTGTGTAAACAATACAATACTTGATAATTATTTAGAATATCCGGAAACAGCAGTTTAAAATGGACTAGGCTGCAACGCGTCTCGCCTTCTTTAGCGCGTCATGAGCGATTCCTTACTACCTTATTTTATACATAATTCCATTTGCCGAAGGCCATAGACACCTCTATAGGCCTGTGACTGATTTGATTTAATAGATGACTTCTGGAGATTTAAGGTTCTTCAAGGAAGAAGATCCAGAGGAGATTGAGGAGGGCATATACGATAATAAGATCTTCAAGCAACAAGTTGATTTAGTGCAGAGCAAGTGCAGCGATCCTGAGACCCATCAAACTTCGGATTTATTATCATCACCACTTATTTCTGATCCCCATGAAATTTCTATAGGGCGAAGCCAGACTCTGTTTGTTGCGGATAGCGATTCTGGAGACGAGGATTACGGATATGTTCTCTTTGAATCACAGATAAAGGCCATTATCCCATCTATCACATTGCACCGAACCAAGGAGTTGTTCGAGAAGTTTAAATTTACAGAGACACCTGTAATCGACGCAGTGAATTGCTATTATGATAGTAATAACGCGTTCGGTTATGTTCTACCTCAAGCGAGTGCAAACACCGTCACTACTCAAAAACCTGCGTCGGCCTTTTCCATCCCAATTTCTCAAGCTTTTGAACGGGCCGTAACTGCACAACAGAAACCCTCCCAAACCACCACAAGACGGCTATCACAGATCGATATCTGTAGCCAGATCCCTCTTAAAAAAAGAGCTACTAATAGAACGGTTGATTCTCGAATCAATACGCAAGATAGATTCAAATGGCGCCGTTTCATTGGATGTTTGCAAATTCTTGCTTGGGCTACCAGACCTACCGTTAATCCAATTCCATATGGTACACATTTTACTATATCAAAGTCGTCATCTATTCAACCAATAAGGAAGGGGAGGTATACTCATGTTGCTTCCTATGTCAAATTGGTACAAGATGAACATATTCCGTCGAAAAGAAGGGAAGTTGGGAGGTTACCTGAAGATATCGCTTCCATTCTTTATCCTCTAATTGATCAAGACATCTGTGACTTTGATGTGACACTTGTACTTTGTGATGGTAGACTAAGTACCGGAGATTCTTTCTTTGTTCAATTGGATTGTTTCCTAACATCAAGAATTTTTGAGAAGCCCAAAACTGATAAGTATGTGGATGAGCTGAAACAAATGAAAAATGTAGGATTCGGTTCTTCTATGACACATGAAACCTCTGCAGAAATTAATATTCGAAAGAGGCAAGAAGCGATGCTGAAGCTATTCAATAAGTTAGAGTTGAATGTCTCCCAAGGTGATGGCGGAACTGAAGACAAGAATAAAGAACTTGTGGAAGTTATTGACCTTGAAGATGATGATCAAGTTGCAAATTTTGAATGTCAAGAGAATACAGTCAATCAGCCCACTGACCAGATGAATTTGAACCAACTCAAAGAGTTCTACAGGAGAACTCAGACAGAAAAAATCATGGAAACTCTTCCAGAGACTGAACCTTCAGAGTCTTTCAAACTTGATCTGAGATCGTACCAGAAGCAGGGATTGACCTGGATGATGAGAAGTGAACGGGAACTCGAAGGTGAGAACAATAAAGAGCTTATGAATCCACTGTGGAAGGAATTCAAATGGCCCAGAGATCGATCCTGGATTGTGATGAGGGATGAAAGTCGCCGTCCACAGTTTGATGAAAAGACTTTTTATGGCAACCTGTACTCGGGTGAATTCTCTACGGAAAAGCCAGTTCTAAAGAGAAAGTGCAAGGGGGGTATTCTTGCTGATGAAATGGGCCTTGGTAAGACTATCTCCACGATGTCTTTAATCCATAAGGTGCCACGCGACAAAGATTATCATCCCGAGAGTGACAAGTCTCATTCGTACGCATTTAACACCACTTTAGTTATTGTCCCTATGTCGTTATTACAGCAATGGCAAGACGAGTTTAAGAAAGCGAATGGTGATAGAAGTACATTTATGGTGTATTACGGAAATGAAGTCGGACAGGATTTAAAGTACCAACTGTGTAAGAAAGCTCCACCACTTGTAATGTTTACCACATATGGAACAGTTCAGAATGAGTGGTCCAAACTCGTACGATTACGTTCGGAAAGCGTTCCAAGAAGTGGCCTATTTTCCCTCGAGTTCTTCAGGATAGTACTGGATGAAGGCCACAACATCAGAAACAGAATGGCCAAAACTACAAAAGCCATTTATGATCTTAGGAGTTCCAGAAAGTGGATTCTCACAGGAACGCCAATAATCAATAGACTGGACGACTTGTATTCCCTTATTAAGTTTTTGGAGCTTGAGCCATGGTCCAACATTTCCTACTGGAATACATTTGTGACTACTCCTTTTGAGAAGAAGGACTACAAGCAGGCGCTCGATGTTGTTCAATCTATTCTTGAACCAGTGTTGCTTCGAAGAACTAAGAATATGAAGAAAAACGGACACGCACTGGTTGAATTGCCACCAAAAGAAGTCATCATCCAGAAGATTAAGTTCAGCCCAAGAGAGAAAAAATTGTATAGTTGGTTCCTAGCAAGAGCAGAGTCTTCTGTTAAAGATGGACTAAGAAGAGGTGATCTCCTGAAAAGATACACCATGATTCTTGTGCATATTTTAAGGTTGAGACAAGTCTGTTGTCATGTGGATTTGATCAAGGGTGGCGGAGATGAGATGGATGAGGATATAAACACTAAGAACATAGGGAGTTCGGAAGTTCCTGATAAGCTGATATATTCAGCTGGTAATGATTATCCCTTAAATGAGGTGAATATTTGCAAGGCTAAAATCAATGGTATGCATAGGGATCTCCAGGATTTGGAGTGTTCCATATGCACTACGCAACCAATCCCATTCAATGAAATAGCCTTCACAGAGTGTGGTCATTCTTTCTGTTTAACCTGTATCCTAGAACATTGCAATTACCAAGAGCTCAAGGGCAACATTTCTTTATGTCCAAACTGCAGGGTTCCTATATCTTCCTCCAAACTGCTTCAACCAAAAAACATAGAAGTTTTTGGTAACACTAATAATGAGTACGGATTACAACGCTATGATGACAACTTGAGATCATCCAAGTTGAATGCGTTGCTGTCGCATCTGCGCATTATCAAGGATATTTCCCCAAATGAAAAAGTTGTTGTGTTTTCTCAGTTTTCAACTTTTTTGGATGTCATCGAGAGGGAGATGCTGAAAGAACATGGTCTCCATGTTTTAAAATTCCATGGAGGTTTAAGTTTGGATAAGCGGAACTTCATATTAAGTGACTTCAAACAACCCAGAAACGCTGTTACTGTGCTGTTGTTGTCACTGAAAGCTGGTGGAGTTGGACTGAACTTGACAGAGGCCTCGAGGGCTTTCATGTGTGATCCTTGGTGGTCTCCCAGCGTTGAAGATCAGGCTATCGACCGTATACATAGAATAGGCCAATCCAATCACGTCAAAGTCGTCAGATTTATTATGGAAGGAAGCATTGAAGAAAAGATGCTAAAAATCCAAGAACGAAAGAGAACAATTGGGGAGGCTGTCGAGGCTGAAGAAGAAGAGAGAAGAAAGAGAAGAGTTGAAGAAATTCAGATGTTGTTTGAGGCTACTTGAGCTTTAGATAAACTATATTCATGTCTATCACTTTGCATTGATAAAAAGCAATTGTAAAAAAGGAATTCCTGTTCACCCAATTAGTAGACAGCTCTGCTTTAACAGAGGCCGCATATTAATATTATTGTCTTCAGCCCATTGTAGTACTGCGTTTTTGTCAAGAAAAAGCATGTTCTCCTTTGTGAAAACAACTTTCATATACTTCAGAGTCATTGTGATATCCTCTGCCCTGATTCCAGTCCAAGATGATAATTCATCTAGCGTGAGATTAGTCCTAGTCTTGAATTTCCCAAAAACCAGCTCCCTTGTAATGATATTACTCCAATACCTGAGATATCCCACAAGACCAAAAGGAGACAAAGGCTTCTCAGGACCAGAAATCAAATGCTCCGATTTGGAAAGCTCATAAGAAAACGCAATGAGAAGGGTTCCAAGATGACGCCGTTGATATGGAGGAAAGACTAAAATGCATGCTAGATTGTTCCGATCTGGCGATAACAGTTCCTTAGAGAAGAAGCCCATCGGTTTGTTTGTGGCATTGTCATAGATGATGTAAAACTCAAAATAGTCAACACCAAAGAAGACAGATTTGTTGTCAAGAAAGAGTTTCGTAAAAAGACACAGGTTCTGTGTAAAGAACTTGTGTTTATTTCCCCGAACACGGCGTATTGTATGTGGGGTGTCCTTATAGAAGATCTTCCCTGGCTGTTTGTCTTTGTGACTGCAAATGAGCATATGCTGGTCAAATTCCTCTTTGAACTCAGTGTACCTAAAGCAGTGGTCACACACCCAAAGTTTATCCATCCATATTGTATTGGTATTCAGAATGGATCTTTTCTTAAGATTGCTTTCGTCGTTAAAGTACCGGAAACCAAGTGTCTTCTGATCTCGTCCAAAGTATACCGCAGAGCCGTACCATGTATCTAGCTCGTGATTTCCGAAGTGCACACGGCCAATGTTAGGCGTCTCAACCAAGCCGTAGCTACCTTCTTCTACCTCCAACTTCTCCATTCACACCGGGATCTTATCAATTAAGTACCAAAATACGTACCAATTGGTATGGATTCGCTCCCACTAACACAGTAAGTACCACTTCGTCTCGATTAGTGCCAGTTATAACGAATAAAACCAAAGACAGCTACGAGAACCGAAAATGGGTTTAGATAGTGGCTATATCAACCAAGGACCGTCAATTATTTATTTGCTGGCTTCTTTTTATGTCCTCTGATTATACAGTCTCTCGAGCGCTATGGTAGCTCGAGAGGAGATCGCCTGGTGTCCGGGCACGTCGTGGCCGGCCCGATATGAAAAAATTCGATGCTCATCGCGTAGTAATAGCTAGTACCAGTCCCGTCGCCTGAAGTAGTCGCTTATCCATTCTACTTCTTGGCTTATCTTACTGGCATACCTTCCACATCATGGGAAAGTACCGAAAGAGGTTTAATGAGAAGGCTCGTGCAGGCATGCTTGCTAAGCAGGACAAGTTGAAGCGAGCTCGCCAGAAGCAGTTCAATAGACCTTACGAAGATGGCACAGTGGCAACAACAACATCTCCTATAGACCAGGATGTACCTGAAACACCACAAGATACCAATGCTGAGATTTTGCAGCCAATGAGTGCTGAGGAGCGAGAGGCTAAAAAACGGAAACTCGAGCAGCTAGTTGCTCCGGAGAAGGACAGCAAGATGTCGAGACAGAAGAAGAAGAGACTAGAAAAGTACATTGAGCATCAGTTGAAAAGAGAAGAAAAGAAAGTCATTATCGAGAAGCTTAATACCAACAAATTTGACACGACGCTGCTGAAGAGTTCCAGACTTCTTGGTAACGGTAAGCAAACAAGAAAGGAAGAGTTTGCTGACGCCCTTTCACTGGAGAATCAAGGACGAGGAAACGATAGAACGAAGGACATTCTCTATGAAGATCATCATGTCCGGGATTGGGACGAAGATATGCTAGATAAAGATGACTCTGACAACACTTCTGAACACTCCTCAGGAGCTGAAGGTGACGATGAAGGTAATGGGATGGAGAAGCAGTTTGAATCCTTTGGACATTTACCTGCTTCTGGGTTTATTGACATGAGACCTTCACATGGTGGTATGACCTCCGGATTTGGGTTTCAGAATACAAAGAAGATCAAGAAAACATCGAAGAAGAATTATACGTGGCGGGCGAGAGTTGAGCAAGAAGAGCTTATGCGGGCTAAGAACAAAGGCAAAATAGAAATAGAAGATGACAATGATTTCAAATCAGACGAAGACTCTGAAGGGCTTCAAAATAAAAACTTTGAAGAAGACAGCTTAGAGTATTCTGCAGCTGATGGTCACAAGAGTAGTGATGATGAGAAAAGTGAATCTGAAGCCGGCAGTGATAAGGATGACGAAGAAGAGACAAAAGATGGCGAGGATGAGAAGGCTGCATTTTTTTCTCACTGCACCAAGGCAGACGACTTCAAACAGTGGGCAGAGGAGCAAATGAGAAATCTAGAAGGTCGGGAGAAAATCAATGGAACTGACTTACCAAACTACGATCCAAAGAACTACCAGAGGATCGTTCGTGATGAAGACTTAGATGATGGTCTAAACGAGCAGTATGTTCCGATAGATGAGAATAGTAAGCGTAAAGCCTTCTACGTCAGTGTTAGTCGATCAGATGAGATTCAACAGATACGTATGCAACTCCCAGTTTTCAGTGAAGAACACAGAATCATGGAAGCCATTCATCACAACGATACTGTTATTATTTGCGGTGAGACGGGTTCTGGTAAAACTACACAAGTCCCACAATTTCTTTACGAGGCTGGCTATGGCTCTCTTAATAGTCCAGAGAACCCGGGTATTATTGGTATTACTCAGCCTAGAAGAGTCGCTGCTGTTTCCATGGCTAACCGTGTCTCCAACGAACTGGGTGATCACGGTGAGAAGGTAGGCTACCAGATTCGTTTCGACTCAACAACCAAACCAGAAACAAGAATGAAGTTCATGACAGATGGTGTTCTACTTCGTGAGATGATGACCGACTTTATTCTGGAGAAGTATTCCTCAATAATCATAGATGAAGCTCATGAACGGAACATTAATACTGATATCCTTATCGGCATGCTCAGTCGTGTGGTCAAACTTCGTCGCAAGCTGAGCGATGAGAACCCCCAAAAATATAAGAAACTCAAGCTCATTATCATGTCCGCTACTTTGAGAGTTTCTGACTTTAGTGAAAATAAGACCTTATTCGATTCTCCACCTCCTATTCTTGAGGTCCAAGCCCGTCAATACCCTGTATTTGTGCACTTTAATAAGAGAACTTCTCACAATTATATCGAAGAAGCTTTCCAGAAGACGTGCAAGATACACAAGAAGCTTCCACCAGGTGGGATATTGGTCTTCATGACTGGTCAAAATGAGATCATTGGTCTTGTAAAAAGACTAAGAAATGAGTTCCAACTTCCAGATAAGAAGGGTAAAAGAGTTCACGATAGCGACGAAATTGCAAATGTTCGTATAAATTCTAAGCATGTTGATGCAGAAGCTGAAGATATTGAATTTAGTGTAAAAGTGGATGATAATGGTGAGGAGATTGATGATGGCAATGTGAGTGAAGAAGATAATGATGTGGAAGAAGGGTTTGAAGAGACACTAGAAGAGGGACAAACCGATAGAGATCCACTCTTTGTTCTACCACTGTACTCTTTGCTTCCGAGTAAAGAACAGATGAAAGTTTTCAAGGAAACACCAAAGGGCAGTCGACTTTGTATAATAGCGACTAATGTTGCTGAAACTTCCTTGACTATTCCAGGAATACGATACGTTGTTGATACCGGGAGATCCAAAGAACGCAAATACAACATCTCAACTGGTGTCCAAAGTTATGAGATTGATTGGGTGAGCAAAGCAAGTGCGAGCCAGAGAGCAGGTAGAGCGGGTCGTACTGGTCCTGGTCATTGTTACAGACTCTATTCTTCTGCTGTTTACGAAAGAGACTTTCCGCAATTTTCAGTTCCTGAGATTCTCCGGATGCCAATCGAGAGTGTTGTTTTAACCATGAAAAGTATGGGCATACATCACGTAGTTAACTTTCCGTTTCCAACTCCACCAGGAAGAATCCAATTGCGCAAAGCGGAGAAGCTACTACAGGTCCTGGGGGCATTAACACAAGAAAATCGCATAACCGAGCTTGGAAAAAATATGAGTTTGTTTCCAATGAGTCCTCGTTATGCAAAAATGTTAATGCTTGGAAATCAGAGAGGTTGCATGTCATACGTTGTAGCAATCGTGTCTGCTTTATCTGTCGGTAATCCTTTGATTAATGAGAACGAACTGAATATCAACGAATCTAATGCACATGGTGACGAAAATGAAGAAAGCGAAGATTTGCATGACCGGGAGTTCAACCACAAACTGCGTACCAAATTCTACGCCTCCAGACAATTGTTCGGCAAGCTTGACAAGTATAGTGATGTTTTGAGGATTTTAAGTGCAGTTTGCGCTTTCGATTGGGTCAAGTCGGAGAAGCAGTTTTCTTTCTTGAGAGATCATTTTCTGAGACCTAAAATTATGGAAGAGATAAAGAAGCTGAGAAAGCAAGTTACATACATTGTGAAGTCTCTTACAACAAAGGAAAATGTTGCTGCTAATGTCCGAGAAGAGGATTTGAAGGTTAACCTGCCAAAAGAAGACCAAGTAAAATTGCTAAAGCAGGTGATTGCTTCTGGCTTTGTGGACCACGTCTGCATCAGAGCTGACCTTTTGGATTCTGATTCTAAGCTCACTACAAAGACTGACATAATCAACATCCCGTATATCCCAGTAAACCCTACAATGACGTATCAGGAGGGAGAATCACCATATGTCTATATACATTCTTCTTCTATCATGTGCTCTGCTGGCGAGATCCCTCCGTCATATCTTGTTTACGAGGCCATCACCGCCGGCTCCAACAACCACCCAGACTCGACAACACTTCCGAAGCGCAGAATGAGGGCACTTTGCAACATTACTGCTGTTGGACTATCCAATGTTGCGAAAAATAGTGGTTTAATTACGTACTCTAAGCCACTTGGACCGCCATACGCTCCAAAACTACTATCCTCAACTAAAAGAGAGTGCTATGTGGTTCCTAGGTACGGTGCGCTTGTAGGAAACGGTGGTGTTGGGTGGGATTTGAAGCCCGTGAAGGTTATTCAGAAACGTATCAACGGGAAATGGGTGAATGAATAGTCTATTATATGACAACTGAAATGATAACATGAACCGGCTGTAGCTATACTTCATAGGTTTTCCATACTCGTACAAGTACAAAACAGGTAATTTCTCAGTTAGGATGTTTTGCTCTTCGCGAATCCTTCTTAGAAAAACAACTAAAAAACCAAATCGTCCTTCGAAAGTGTATGAACGCGGTCCAAGCCAAGAACAACGAACAACAACAAAACGAAGCACAACCACAGATGACGGGAAACAGCATCGAAATGGGTAAGTTTTTTGGTTGCGGCGAGAGTTTGATATCCATTTTAGACCATGGGGATTGGATGTTCTCTTCTTCAAGCTTTCAGTATCGGTTGCTATTGCCCTGGGTGCTCTTACTCTTCACGATAGGATTTGATACTAACACGACCTCACCAGGTTCGTCCTCCGAGTTGTTCAAGGAAACTCTCCAAAATGTCTACGAAGTGCTCAAGGTGTAAGTTCTTCTAATGGAGTTGCTGTAAATGCGACGGAGTAAGTTACTAACTTTTGAGAATGTTTCAGAGCTGACAAGAAGGATGTGTTGAACACACCGATACCTCAAGACTTCATCGAGAAGGATCCTCATCAGATCACTTCCAGCTATAGTGCTTATCAAGAGTCCAATATCGAGTACAAGAAAACTACAATCGCAGACAAATATGAGTCAAAGAAGTACAAATCGGCGTACCTATTCTACCACGACATTAGACTAGCCGCGTTCGTCCGAATCAACGACATGGAAATAGGGTCAGAAGACTATGTAGAAGTGGACCGTTTCTTCAAGTTCTCCACAGAATTGTTCCTAAGAGAATGCTACCGGCTCCATATAGCTATTGATGAGCTGAAATCAAAGAGAGAAGCCCTATGGACAGAGCACCAGGAGTCGGGCTTTGAAGAGATGCTAGCTGATGATTTTGACAAGATCAGCACTTCATACAATACTGGACACTCCGAGGCATACGTTGTTTTAACGCAGAACAATGTACCTCTATTTTCTTCGTTCAATGAGCGGTCTTCACTAGATGAGAGACAGGTGATTGTTCCAGACCCGATAACATCCACAAAAGTTATCCCTACAAACAACTCGATGCTTTCTATGCCTTTGAGAGATGTATCACCAAACATCAGTAGGCTTCCCCAGCTCAACCCACAAACAGTTGAAATTCTCAGTAGGTTTCTTCATCCAAACTGGTATTCGCTTCCAACTGCAAAATGGCTTGAGACAAGTGACTTGCAAAGCTTCGCGCCTGTAATTGATGAACAAACGTTCGTCGTCTCTTCGACGGATAAAGGACGACTCTGGCTTGAGAATATTGGCTATAAAAAACTACAGCAGTGGAGAAAGGAGAGCGGGGTAGAAGACGAAGAGATGAAAGACTCTGATGGAGGTGCAACTACCGAGTCCAAGGTGGAAGAGATGCACGATGGTAATTCCGTTGGAAAGACCGTCCAGTCTCTTCAAGAAGAGGATGATGGACCGGTTGGAGAACTTTCAAAAGAAGACGTTTTCAATTTATATGAGTGGAGTCCATACAACTCGATTGATGAAGAAGAAATTGAGGCGTTTGAAAGTGGTACAGAGCAGCGGTATTTGAGTGAACAGTTGGCAAAGTTACAGACTCTAAGAGAGGAGAGATACAATAAAGGCATTAGAATGCCATCCGCTGAAGAGGAATCAACGTACTACAAGTGCTTTAGACTTCTTAAAGAAATAATTTATGTTCAGGAATCGGCTCCAGACCTCAAGCGCTCAACACTTCTTCCTGTGGAGCAATTTGTATATCCGGGCACACTTCCAGTTCCGCAACAGAATCCAAACGCTTCCAAGAGAAAATACAAGGCCAGAGCTCGATAATCTACAAGTGCTCTACTTTGTTCTGTTCGATGAATGCTTCCCCAAATATAATGACTGTGTTTTATAGATTGCTTAGACTCAATCTCTTATGCATGTAAAGAACATAATCAAAAATGAACGTCCTTGCCTAAAAGGAAGGAGATAATTAGATAAAAGTTGAAGAAACCAATGGTTGCCCATGTAATTACGCCGGCGTACGTAAGAAAAGACCCGTTAGTGTAATCAACAACTACAGATCTATTCATGTTTTCATGCTGTCCAGCGGCGCCATAAGTTTGCGACTGATCATCTTGAGGGATGATTAAGGAATCCGACTCGTTGTTGTTTGAAAAGGTCAAAGCTTCAACTTGCATAAACTTATTGGTTGATGTGAAATATATCAAAGGCGCTGATACAAATGGCAGGATCATGGAGAGTACGACCTGACTTGCATTTAAGATGTCTGCAACGCCCTTTCTCCCCATTGTCAGTGTAACAAAAAGGCATGGTATGATAGCGATGAGTCTTGTAAGGATTCTTCTCACCCAAGGCTGGAAAGACCACTCAATGAAACCCTCACTGACAATCTGCCCAGCCATGGTGCAGACTATACCGGCGCTTTGACCGCTAAACAGCATTGCTAATGCAAAAATGAGACCTGCAGTAGGTGATATATATCTGGTAAGCATCTCATAGATTGTCATTAAATCGGCATCATCAGCATCTGGCTGACCGTACAATGTTGCCCCTGCCACGATAAGAATAGCGGAGTTCACAAAAGTAGCGATGAAGAACAAGGATATGATAAGTTCGGCATATGAGTACTTTAAAGAGTACTCAATGGCCTGGACTGAAGGCTTCTCTGGATCAATCCTGCTGTATTTATGCTCTTCATCATATTCAGCCAACCGTGGCTTAACCAACGATGAGCCCAGATACAAAGAGTGTGGCATAACAGTAGCTCCAAGAATACCAAGCGCCAGATATGCACCTTTCTCTTCTGTAAGTTCCTTGGACGGAAAATAACCACGGAGAACTTCCCATTTATCATTTACACGTATTCGGAAGAGTTCCATAATGAAGCAGTACACAGTGAGGAACACAAATACACTAACAAACATTTCGAATCCTCGAACGCTTCTCATAGAATTGGATTCGGGATTATATGCGAACAATATTATGATAACATCCAGGACTGTCAGTACTACACCGACCTCCAATGGTATTTTGAAAAGAATTTCAAGGGCAATGGCAGTACCAACCACTTCGGCTAGATCTGTTGCAATAATTGCGAGCTCTGCTAAGAAGTAAAGCCCTAAGTTGAGCCACCGAGGGAGGTGCTTACGGCAGTTTTGTGCAAGATCTAGCCCAGTAACTGTCCCGAGCTTGATGCAAAGACTCTGGAGAATGATGGCAAATACGTTGGAGAGGAAAACTGCAAATAAAAGCTTATACTCATAGTTAGCACCACCTGAGACTGATGTCGAGTAGTTTCCGGGGTCCATATAAGCCACGGATACCATGATTCCAGGACCTATGAATCTCAGATATTTCAAAAAAACCTTCTTCATTGCTATCATTGTATACGACTTTGTATATCTCCGTCACTATATTAGATTGGTGCTCAGTTTCTCTACGATTGCCCTATGAGGGTACTGCACAACAAGAAATAGTACCTTCTGGAGAAGGTGTACCAACGAAGCTCGGCTGGATATGCAAAACTCTATCTTGATACTTCTATGAGTGTGGCTTGATACAGTCTATTAGGTGTCAAACGGGGCTTAAAGTTAGTTCATTACGTTCTTCGCAACTTTTGTTTCAATTTCATAAGTAAACGAGACAGGCACAAAACTCAGGGCTCTCGACTATGCCTGTTTAGGTAGTTTCCAACTTCGGCTATTTTGATTTCGTTTTCTGCACAAACAAAAAAAGCCAGAGTGATTGATTCATAGCATCAACAACAGAAGCACACTCATCGTAACTACCTTGCCATTGACCAAGGCTTTTCGTAGCCATTTGCTTTGATCCTCACAATGGAGAGATCAAGACGACAGAGGCTGAGCGAACTTTATAACCGGCCGACTGGCCACTCGGGGACACCCGGATTACGGACATTAGGTCAACGCTTAGCGAAAGAACATCTGCAACAAGAATCAACGCTGCGCCAACGTTCGTCTTTGAAGGAAGATTCAGCGAAAGTACAGGAGCTTCCTGATAAATTCCTGCACTCTCATAAATCTCTCATACCGTCAACCATACTAGATATTGGGTCACAACGAGCCTTCATAATAGTGCTCATCGCAATCCTGCAATCGTACAAGATCTATGATCTCTTGCTATTTAAGAGTAATCTATCGGTTTCACCGATACTGGGAATTGTGTCCTTCCCCAGCCAACATTTTACCTTCATAACCAAATACCTCGTCTACGACTCTGCATTTATCTACTTTCTCCCAGCATTGAGAATTCCATCTCTCACTTTCAATAGACCTATTGTCTTTCTTCAGATCATTTTGATGATCCTTATAAACTCCTTCCTGGCCAGTGAGATGAGTTTCCCAATCACATCTCTACTTTTTGCGACGTGGAAGAAGTTTAATACTAGAGATCTTACTATCACGGGAAATGCAATCAGCAGTAGAATCGACACTGGAAAACATTTTAAGGGCTCTCACACGATTAAGATTCTTCCAGAAAACACTATTCAGCTCAATCCATTCCAAGAAAGTTTCTGTCTTCCTTCAGGAGCTTTAAATTATCATGTGGATGTACCCGTTAGACTCAACTCTACATCAGACCTTGATTTTCTCCAGATATCATACACAGGCTTCGACTCTAATACCCCGGTCACAATGAACTTTACCAGGAAGGACATAAAGAAGTTTGATAAGAGGAATATAAACGCGCTTTATGAGAAAGACCATGTATCGGGACCTAACATCAACTACATCAACATTCCTATCAAACAGACAGGTCTTTATGAAATCAATCAGGCTTTGGATTCCCATCGTCTTGGATTAAGAACATATCGTTCCCCACTGATTGTCCCCTTTTGTCCTGAAGCTACAATTAGCAACTTTGATAAGTTAGCAGCAGACAAGTGTCTGGGGGAGTTGTATTCTGTGAAATTTACTATTGATGGAGTTCCTCCGCTCAAACTTAAATATAAGAAATTTATCAACCAAGATATTCAAGAGTTCAACGACCAGTCCTTACAGCCAGAGTTGTTCCAGAGTCCGTTATTAACACAAGGCTCCAGACTGTTAACGAAGGAGCAACTCTCTGATTTATCTTGGGCGAACTCTCAGATAGTTGAGGTTGAGCTTGAGAACCCCGTGAACCATCTCGGTAATTACAGTTTTAGAATTGATGAGATTGTTGATGGGCTCGGAAACATTGTCAACTTTACAGAGAATTTGGGCGATAATGATCAACTATTCAAGCAATACAATCTTTTGCAGAGCTTTTTTTCACATGACCTTCCTAAAGTTCACTTGGAGGAGAGAGTTAACAAGCATACTGCTACTAAAAGATCATTGCTACTGGACATTGACGATACTTCTCGAAATTCGGGCCCATTCCACGCTGAACTCAAATTTACTAGCGAGGATGAAAAGGAGACTAAGATGATAAATCACACTTTTAAGGTTTCTGGAGACGAACTAAAAATGGAACTTCCAGGTACTTATGCCTTACTCTCCGTAAGATCCAAGTATTGCCCAGCTTTGATAAATGGCCGTTCATCTGTGTCAGTTTCTCTTCCTGTTGTTCCTCAGCTTAATGTTCACTCAAAACCAATTACGGACTCATGTGTCGGCCAGGTCGGTCTTATATTTGATTTATCTTTTGTTGGAACTCCACCATTCACATTAGAACAGCAAGTTTATCAAATTCAGGATGGTCAGCGTATACTGAAAGACTCGAAGAGGCTCCAGTCACAAGGAACTAGACATCGTTTGAACTATGAGCCATCTCAAGAAGGTACTTATGAAATTGTATTTACCAGTTTACAGGACAGTCTTTACTCTGATCCGGTTGCTCTCTCTCCCTCTCACGACTATACTTTTGCTACGTCTATGAGGGTTAAACCAAGCGCCGAGATTTCTTCTCGTGATATCAAGAACCTCTGTCTTGGTTCGAGAACGAAGATTCCTGTTCAACTCAAGGGAGAAGCGCCATTCACTTTGGACTACGACATTATAGAGCCTTTTACAAACAAGAGGGTTCCATACACAATTAAGGATATTCGATCTACTCGTATTGAACTTGAGACTCCGGATTTCAAATCAGGTGGTGAATTCATTCTTTCTCTAACAACCGTTGAAGACAGCAAGGGTTGCTTGGTGAACCTGAATGGTCCAGATGCTAAGATCAAAGTGAGAAGAGATATCCCATCCGTAGGTTTCGGAGTTTCTGGTGGCGACAATAAGATTAGAATCAAAGAAGGAGATACTGCAGAATTACCACTGAGGCTTCTTGGAGAGGACACCTTCCACATTGAGTATGAAATCCTTGACTCCAATGGTAACTCGGTTTCCACTCATCAGAAGAGCTACAGAAATGCCTTTAAATCCTCAATCCAATCTACCCGCCCTGGTGTATATAGGCTGAAATCTATAAGAGATTCACAATGTCCAGGTGTTGTTGATTCCTCTAACATATTTGAGGTATCATACATTACGAAACCATCTCTTTCTGTTGTTCAGCATAGTCATATCATCATGGTTATGGCCAATATATTTGAGAAGAAGAATGTTTGCCAGTATAATGAAGACTCCGTTGATTTTTCCCTCCAAGGCTCGCCTCCATTTACCATTGGCTACGAGATACAAAGCCCAGATGGACGCCGAGTTTCAAAAACGTTGTCTGTAGCTACCAAATTTGCTTCGTTGAGACTCTCGAACGACAAAGGCGGTGATTACAAATACTTTATTAACGGAGTATATGATGCAATGTACTCCAAGTATGATTTAGAGAAGATTCATTACGCCATAAATCCGATAACTATCAAGCAGCATGTCAGTCCATCTCCTCAGGGTATCTTTAAGCACAAGAGAAAGCCATATAGAACCTGCACCACGAATTTACTTGAGAAAAATATGCTGGAACCAATAACGCTGAACTTGGAGGGCAGCTCACCTTTCAGTATAACTTTTGAAATTTTCCATGAGTCCAGCTCTAAGTCTGAATTTATCACTTTGAACAACATAGATTCAACATCTGATCTTAAAGAATTATACCATGATTTGAAACTCGGCAACCATATTGTTTCAATTGTCAAGATCGTTGATGTTGATGGTTGCTACCAAGACGGCTTTGCTGAGAACAATTACATTTCGATTTCTATAACTGATATCCCAAAGATCAACCAACTTGACCCAACTGTAAATCACTGTGTTGGTGACCACGTTGGCTACCAGCTCATTGGCACTCCACCATTCACGATTGTCTACGACTTCAACGGCCTACAACTGAAAGCAACAGAGCACTCCACACAATTCATAAGAATGGCCTCAGACCCTGGCGATATTTCCATTATTTCCATTGGTGACTCCTCTTCAAGTTGTGTTGTAAACTTTACGTTGGCAGAGTACGAAGAACAAAGTGAGAAACTCAGAATCCCTGTTCATCCGATCCCTTCAGTAGAGGTTTCACAAGGTGATTATATTGTGCAGGACATTCATGAAGGTGACCAAGCTGAAATCATATTTTCCTTTGAAGGTACCCCTCCATTTACGCTGACTTATGTCAGAACTGAAGAGATTGATGCAAGAAGAGGAAAGAAGAAGTCTCAAGTTGTTGAAACACATAAGGTCACAGACATTTATGCTCATGAATACAGAGTTCTGACTAGCTTACAAGGTACATACGAGGCCATTGAGGTTTCTGATGCCTACTGTGTGGCCAGAAATGAGTGATAGGGGGCTGCTTCAACATGAAAAGCAAAAAATACTATATTTTGTACACTAATTAATGATTGAGAATTTTTTTATTTTATAAATATGCACGTGAAATTCTAACAAGACTTGTACAGCACATTGAAACTCTTCTGGGAGAATATCATTAATGCGACCAAGACGTCAGAATTTATGAAAACATTATGTGCCCCGAGTTAATGCAAATTCTGGAGCTTCAGAGTCTTTGGCTTTTATTCCCAATTGGTTCACCACTAGAAGTTCAACTCCGTTAATGGCTGTCTTATCGTTGGCAGATGGAGAGTTGGAACGATGGATGCTAAAGGAATAAGATTCGGTCTTTTCAAGTCTACCAGTTGGACAAAGGGTAAAGGAACAAGCACTTTCATGACAGAGCTTTCCATCCTTAATGGAGAAAACTGAATTAGTCATAATGTCTTGGCTGTCATTAACTATTCTTTCATCTTCAGTTGAAAGACCAGAGCCTGTAAAGCTCATTGATATGAAACTCGCCTGAAACATCCATAAAGTACAGGGAACGCTTGTTCGGGCTTATGTGACATCTCACTCTCTTCGAAATGAGATACAACAAGCTGGGAGCTACTGATAGTCACAGTATCATGGTTAAGCGAGTGAAATGACTTTTGAATCATCAAAGAGGACATGAAGATATTTGATTGAAGAGCCGTAATGATCACGATATGTGCTAATAGAATGAAAAATGTTACTGTTGTCATATTTCTGAGCCTGGTACCTGTTGTATATCACCCTCGTAAAGGGGATTTTTAGGAAGGAAAACACGAACGGCCTCTTAGACTTTATAAACAAAACAAGGCCATAGGCGAGCTGATAACTACGTCATTTATATTGTTGAAGAAAGAATCGGATATCCCATTTTTAGCGGAAAGGTTGGCTGGAAAATGCAGGTCATAATAGAAATCATAAACTGGGGGCGAACTGCATGCTTCTTATGAGGAGACTCAACCGCATGAGATGTGATGACCAGTATATGCAAGAAAACGTCATTTTTGAGTTGAAAAAAAGAACTCTTGACGAACAGAAGAGCAGAGCCTGAGAATGATTGAAATGAAAGGAAACAAAAACGTCATATATTTCAATCAGTATCTATCAAAAGTTATTCTATGTTTCACATCTTTAAACTTTTAGAGGAGTCCGGTTTAGTTAGAGCTTTAAATTAGTTCCCTTAGGCGGTGATTGGTTCCCTGACATCGTGGCACACAAGGTTTCCGCAGTATGCTATTTTTAGGTTTCCCGGAACACGCAGATAATATGCGAAGTGAAAGGGCGGGCGGGTTTGAGAAGGGAACCCTTTTTGTTTTTTATTCCTTGTTATTCCTTTTGCACCTTTTATTTTCTTCTCCGCAGGAAAAAAGCAAGATTTTATTGAACTTATTCTGATCCATGTGTTAATCATCTCTTGAGATAACAGATTATACCTTCTTTTCAAGAAGGGCCGAACTTCTTGTTTGGAATTCCTCAAATTATCTTGGTGTTCTACAAATTTTCAATTCAAAGAATACAAATAAATGCCATTTCAATTTTCCATTGAATCACAAGGTAATGAAATTAGGAAGTACTCCCAAAGAGAAGTATTAAAAACATTAAAAAGAAATCATAAAAACTGTTCGTTACCATGCCATAAAGGTTGAGGACAACTCAGATCAACAAAGCGGCAGCGGCGGCAATAATAGCACCCATGCCTGCAGCACCGGACAAGGCAGCAGCACCGTTCTCTGTCTGCGTTACAATAGTGACAGTGTTGTTGGTATTGTTGGTGTTATCTGGAGTCGTGGAAGGCTGCTCCGAGGTGGTAGACGTTCCAGATGGGGAGAAGTCAGCAGCAGCAGATCCACTGGAAAGAGTTGCTCTCAAGGCAACAGAAGTACCCTCAGAGGATCCTGCAAGGACAATCTTGTCGTTAATGGAGAACGCTTCGGAGTCCGCGTAAGCCAAGTATCCCCCTTTAATTGAGAATGGAGAAGAACCTTGAGATCCAGAATAGATACCATCAGACTTAACAACGGCGTATGAACCATCGGACAACTTGAAGAGACCTTCATCGGTAATTACACCTTGAACATAATTTTCAGTACCAATAACGAACTGGCTGTTAGCAACAGAGATTGAGGAGTATTGGTACTGAGAACCAGATCTGATGACAACCAATCCAAATGTCTCAGAGTCAGCAAGGGCCAAAGCGGCAAGGGAGAGAGCAGCAATAGTCTTGTAGAACATTGATTTTAAACGAGCGTATAAAGTGATCCCTCTGTGTTTAAGGTTATTGGATAGCTTGAAAGCTGATGGAGAGAACAAAAGATTTAAAAAAAAGATTTGGTCCAACGAGGTGGAAGCGGCTCCTTTTATACATTTTCTTTAGTGTTGTTTCTTTTCTCAATAACGGAGTTCGGGGCATATTTACTGTTACGCTAGACGTATGGCGTGCTTTATTGAGCAATATATCAAATATGACTGCATTTGCAATGGCCGGCATGACGCACGTCAATCCATTGCCGCTTTCGGAAGCGCCCTGCCTCTGCTTTGGTCCCTTGCGCTTGTGCTGCCACCCACAAATTAAATCCTCCGAGAATTAGAGACCTAATTACAAAAAAGGCTGGTGCGAAGGCAGCAGAAAGAGCCAAACAGAAATATATTAGTTTGCTACTCCACTCTGTTGCAGAAACGTGCCAAGGACCAATCTTGTATGGTAGCCAAGCCACAACTCCACGTAAGATTTCCAGCAACTCTAGTATCCCTTGAACAAAAACACGTAAAAGCTCGGCAATAAGGCAGCAACGCATAAAATGGACGATTACCTGGATGCTCCTGAAGAGGCACTATTTTTAGCCTCTGTAGTGATCCCAAGAGGTACGAGTACTGAATCCATTTGGCTGATTCGGCTGCACATCATAGTCATCAAGTCGATATGAGTACGGCGGATTGAGAAAAAGACAATAGGGCTAATTTTAGAATTGTGCGGCAACTTGCATTTCACACCTATCAGAGCGCAGCAAGGAATTAGAACACAACTGAGTAGTTCACCATACTTAAGCTGAAAGGCGTCTTATATTTACCATTCTTATTAAAATGGCTTAAAAGAAATGTTCCTGTTGTTCTTGGCGTTTACTATTTTTCTATTCTAACATAGGCAGCCAGTGTACTTATTATTTTGGTCTGCAGTTCTTCCGTAGCCCTAGTGGGCGCGCAGGCCGGCAGACAGTGCTGGTATATACTTCCCAATTCGGAAATGGGTAAGATCTTTGACCCATACAAGTAAGAGAAATGGATGGATCTGGAAAGTTAAAATTAAGTGCTGGCTATTTCAAAATCATTCTTCCCACCAATCTTGCATAGAACTCGGATTCCATGGAGAACCATGTGCTTATATACTGCCTTACACATGTCGTAGATATTTAAAAAGTGCTGTGGTGCAGCCTAAGAGTGATTTCATCTCGACACCCGTCTTGCCGTGGCAGCAAGCCGTACTTAAGACCCTGACCTCATATTTAGATTCGATTTCGATAGCGATTTCTGTCTTGGTCAATGTATCGGATGGCAAAGAATAATACGATATGGTGTCCTCTTAATCGCAGCACTACGAGTACGCGGCCTCTACTCACTCGATTTTATTACTCACTTTCTAAGTAATAGATATGGTGTTGGCGAAATCTTAATGAACCTCTCATACTCTGACAGTCTAATAAGGTACAGAGCTGAACTACAACAAATCCTAATATCGTAGAACAAGAAATTCTGGAGAAAAGAGGTTCGAAAGCGGTAGTTTTCGCGTCTTCCATTTTCTTTTGGATTAAGCCATCCCATGTTAGAATAGTTGTGTCTATGTAAAATAGTGCACTCACTGACCGAACAGAACTTCAAATGCTGATTGTTTTAAAATTTCTTGGATGCATTTTCATACTTTATTCTTTTTCGTATCCGCAGAAGTTGTAAGTGTGTACAGCTCGTAGAAGGCGTACGTGAGGTATGAAAAACCTTTGAGTTAACTTGATTATATTTCTTGAGAGACCGTTATTTCAACCTAAATGGAATCATAAAAATAAACAAAAACTGGTTCTATCAGGATCGTTTTGTTCGTCTTATTTTTGCTTTCTGAACCTTGGCTACCATTTGCGAAAAGGCGTAAGTCTTTACGATGATCTGCAACTACTTTCTTACATTACTCAACTGAGGCCAGACTTCCGCTAAAATTCCCGAAAATATTTTTACTTGAAAGGGATGAGAATCAGTTTCACTTTTCTGAAGTTCTGGTGGTTAGGCTCAGAAGATCAAGAACTGCTGCAACTTGATGAGGCTTGTAGACATTGATAAGTTCGCGGGCCACAGCCAAAGATATAAGTTGCCTTATTAAGGCGGCGGAAGACTGCAAAGGGCACAAGAAGGTCTGTCTTGTATATTGTGTAAAATGTTAATAATGGTTTTTTGTAACTATTAGAGTTATGGGGTGGTATTGCCTCCTCAATCTGCAGTTTAGAGAAGATTTTGATTACGAATATGATGGAGATACGTGTTGGAGGCGAAATGGCAATCAGCAATTTCTGGGGGCCCTACAGCTTCAATAGCTGTTGCATTTATTATTGGTTCTTGGGCTTCCGATCATATAGGTAGAAAAAGTGATGTTATGACTGAATTACGGTTTTTTAATCCGTAGATCTTTGTTGAGTTTATCTGTACTACAATTGAAGTCTACTTTTTTGAAAAGTTTAGGATGATTGTATTCTAAGAGCCATGCTAGGATGCTGCTCCGCATTCGTTTCCGAGGTGGCACCATCACACTTGAGATATTTAGCATCAGCCCCGCCACTTTGGCACTTTCACTGGCTATTGGCCCACTTTGTGTTTTGATCAATAACACTTCATCCTCATACATCACAGCATTGGCATACATATGTAATTCTATTGCTCGGGAGGTCTTTGCAGTCAATTACAGTGGCTAACAAAAGGTTGTTCCGGGATCCACATACTGGTTATTACTCCTGGCAAGAAAAAAGGATTGAACTTGAGACCTTACACAAAACAGAATATTAAGTTTCAATATATATTCAAAGAAGTAAAAGCGGACGAAGCAAACAAATCTCGTCAAATTCGGGAACATATTTGAAATGTTTTAGAATCAAGGATATCAGAAGAACACTGCCGGTATTGATTGCATACGTGGTCCAAATACTCTCGAGTGTTGCTTATGTTGTGTAATATTCGGCTTATTATTACGAGTTTCAGGATTTCAGATCAACGAAAATATCTTTTCATGTCTTGCAAAGCCATTACCCGTTTCTGGTAGCATATCATGTTAATTCATTTTGCGTTTTGGTTACTTCATTTTTTATCGTCGGGGATAGTCATCGCAATTCTTTATCCATTTTAGGAACCACCAGACTTGATGACTCCACCGTTATATTTCTGATAGTTCTTAGGGAATGATGACCATGTACGATTACATCCACGGTATTTGTTCCTGTTTGTCATATCAGTAGAGGGCAGTATCTTCTGTGCTTCTATGCACTAAGCCTTTGTCTATAGGTAACGGTATGAAGCGTAGAATTTTATGATTTATTGAGTCATAAAACTAGGAATGTGAGATTTTAAGTTATGACGAGATGCTTCCTCTCCTACATTAGAGTAGTCCAGTTTTCTTAAGAGAATAACATCTTTCTCAATAAGACGACATAGATACAGGATTGAGGCCTTCAAAACACAGAAAGAGCTTTTTAATAACGCGTAGAGTGTTTTTGAAACAATTAATGACACGAAAGTAGAATTCAAATTCTTCCTCTCACTTGAAATATTTTTCAAACTGGCTTCTAGTGAAGCAGAAAGAATCAAGGCATAGCCAATAAAATGCAAGTCTAAGAAACCTTCTAGTTTTCCAAGCCCAAGCATGTTCATCTATTGGCCTATTTTCAAGATCTCCTTCTTCCGGAATTATGTACAAATCAATATTTCTTGATTTTATTTAAGCCAACTTAATTAGTTTCTAACTTTATTAAAAAAAGCACCCTAAATTCCCCGACGTGGAGTCACTTTCTTTCGGGTCAGCGGCATTGAAGAAGTACGCACGTAAGACCAATCCAGTAAACCAAAGGAGGAAACCTCCACCAGACAGATTGGAGACCAACCTTACATATCTTAAAGGCTCAACCTCTATACCAACCTATCGCTACTATCTCCAGCACACACCACAATAAATGGTGTTCACAACTGGCCAGAAAAAACATCCACCATAAAACCTACCAAATGAAAAGATATTTCATTAAGTAGTTTAAAGGATATCTTTGTGGAGCTTCTTTGTTTCTATTAAAGGGCATTTTACCTCCTGTTAGCGTCCCGGATAAAACATACACCGGAAGCCAATGTACAAGATGATATTGTTAAGTATGAGCTGCTAGGATGGACTGGCGGCTGTGTCAGTAAAATAAGTACTGAATGACCATTTACTGAGGAAAGAAATCACCTGATACAAGAAAAGAGTTACAGATTTACAGATGTGTTTGGTTTTACGAAAGTTATGTGGAGACAGTGGACACAAGAGATATGCCTATATAATCTTTAAAGATTTTACTAAGCATAGTCGACTCTACCTAGTCTATCTATTCTAAAGCGCAAGCACACAGCACTAAGGGAAATAGGAGTCCACTAAGTACACATAAAACCAAGATGATGCTTGGTTTGGAACTCACTGTGTTTGATATCTTCAAACCCCAAGATCCTGACCAAACGATTGAAGATATTGACGAAGACAAGCTGGAGGAGCAAGCTCGTTCTCAACAGAAAATTGAACACGAGTTGACGAAATGGATGGCTTCAAAGAAATATAAGAAAATTATATTTTATCTGTTTGCTGCAGTATGAACAATGGTTCTTTGTGGTTATGAGAACCAAGCTGGTGGTACTGTCATCTCCATTCCGCAGTTTAGAGAAGATTTCGGTTACGAATATGATGGAGATTATGTGTTGGAGGCGAAATGGCAGTCAGCAATTTCTGGGGGCCCTACAGCTTCAATAGCTGCTGCGTTTATTATTGGTTCTTGGGCTTCCGATCATATAGGTAGAAGAACTGTTATTATGATTGCATCACTGTTTTCTATTCCGTGGATCACTGTTGAATCTATCTCTACTACAATTGAAATTTTCTTTATTGGCAAGTTCATGAATGGTTTTGCTATAGGAGCCTTATTAGCATGCTGTTCTGCATATGTTTCTGAAGTTGCACCTTTAGCATTGAGGGGATTATCAGCAGCCACTTTAGCACTTTCACTCTGTATTGGGCCATTTATTTGTGTTTTGATCAATAATACTACTTCCACATACACCACAAGAATGGCTTACAGAGGCATTTTTATTCCTCAGTGGATCTTTGCAATCACCTCCATCGGGCTACAGATGTTTATCCCTGAATCTCCATACTGGTTATTATCAAAGGGAAGAAAGAAGGGTGCAATGAAGAACTTGAGACGTATGTTTGACACCGAACAGGATGTTCAATTCCAATATTCACTAATGGAAGTCACTGTTCAAGAATCCGTACAGATTTCTGCAAAGTCGGGAACATATTTGGACTGTTATAAAAGAAAGGATATTAGAAGAACACTGTTGGTTATGTTTGCATATGTGATGCAAGCCCTCTCGGGTGTTGCCTACGTTGGATCATACTCAACTTATTACTACGAGCTTTCAGGCTTTGACACACAAAAGTCTTTCCAGATTTCATGCGGTGCACAAGCGTTATCTGCCGCCGGCGTCATATCGTCTTTTTTCATAATTGATAGATTTGGCCGTCGCCCACTTATTTTATGGGGTATGATTGCCATAACAATCCTCAACCTGATTGTGGCAGCAACCGGACTAGATGATTCTAATATTCCTGCTATGAAAACTTCTTCCGGGTTCATGGCAATGTACAACTACGTCTATAATATCGGTATTGGTCCTGTGCCATACATTCTTGGAAACGAGTTGTCTTCAGTGTTTCTCAGGGCAAAGTCGTTGTCTATGGGTAACGCTATGAATAGCGCTTTCCAATGTATGTGGAGCTTTGTCCTCCCATACATGTTCAATCCAGACGAAGCTGATATGGGCTCTAAAATTAATTTTATATTTGCAGCATTGTCTTTCATTTCGATTTTTGTGTTTTACTTCTTCCTTCCGGAAACAGCAAAGAGATCATTTGAAGAGATTGATGAGATGTTCTCTAAGAAAGTACCCACAAGACATTGGCCAGAATTTAAGACCGATAAACAGATATTGGCGGAAGCTAATTTCTTGCGCCTGAAGAAGGAGCAGGAAGAGATAGTGGTTGATGAAGCAGAGTCGCTAGGCCAAAGGGATATCGAGCAAGAACCTCTTAAGGCTGGACCTGATTCATAGATCAAGAATTTAAATGAAATTCAAATGCTATTTAATTATTTGATATGTAAATTCCTCAGAAATGTGGAGTGATTATTAACCGAAAGGATTGTATGGATGCAATCTCCTAGAAGGACCATTTCCTCTTAAATGGGTGCTGATACTGCCTACCCTTATTTTCCTAAACCAGAGATAAAGGTTAATATTTAAGAATAAGTTATGTCTTAATGTTAGCTACTAATACATAAAGTGCAGGAAATGCTACACAAATGGCGAGAGTCTCCTGATACTAAAGAATTAAACTGCGCTAATTAGAAACCTTCCATACATGGAGACCAAAGATCTTTTATTAATTAGAAAAGGAAGTTAAGTTTAATACTTCATTGTTTTCGGGGGTAAATAGAACATATTTCATTCCACCCCTTGTAATCTCATCAAATACACCCCGTTTCTTTGGAGAGTCAATATTAATCTTCGTCATAGAGCCAAAGCTAACGAGGCGTCTTCTTTTATCTGCATCTGAGCCACTACCTTGTCCACTAACACAAATATTAACCACAGCGGTTAAGTATACTCTAGCTACTACGAATTAAAAACCTACACGAATTCAATTTCAGTGTTACTACAAGGCTCTACCCGTTCAATCCATACAAAACAAGCTGCAAATGGGATCAAATTGATTCAAATTCTTTAAATCCATGTTTCCTACAATCACTTCAAATCAAGATTTCCCAGTGTGTATTTGGGCGCCACCATAGAACTGCAATATCAAAGTTGAGAAATTCGAAGAAGAACTGATCCTGCTTGTACTTTGTGCTATCAGCCCTTTCGCACTTCGTTAAGATGCTTTCTAATTGCTTATTTAGGTCAGAACAACATATATGTTCTACTTACTTCGCCCATCGTACCTTTGTTTTCTACGATATTTTTCACACATAGGTCGTAGGCGGACTATTAGGCGGGCTCTTATTGTGCAGTACAGCCCTGGTGTATATTTCCCAATTCGGAATGGGTAAGATCTTTGACCCATTGAAGTAAAGAAAATAGAAGGACCTCGAAAGATAGAATTAAGTGCTGGCTATTTCAAAATCATTCTTCCCACCAATCTTGCTCAGAACTCGGATCCCATGGAGAACCATGTGCTTATCTACGGCCTTACACATGTCGTAGATATTCAAAAGTGCTGTGGTGCAGCCTAAGAGTGATTCCATCTCGACACCCGTCTTGCCGTGGCAGCAAGCCGTGCTTAAGACCCTCACCTCATATTCAGATACAATTTCAATAGCGATTTCTGCCTTGGTCAATGGTAACGGATGGCAAAGAATAATAAGATCCGGTGTCCTCTTCATCGCAGAAAGACCAGATACGCGGGCTATACTCATAACGTCACCCTTTTTGTTAGTGTTCTGCGCAATCTGAGTGATAGGTATGGTACTAGAGAACCTAATAAATCCCTCAGCAACGGCCTGGCGCGTTGTGGTCGCCTTTTCTGAAATGTCCACCATGCGGACCTCGCCATTTTCATTCAAATGAGAGAGCTTCCCTGCTTTCCCAGTACAGTACGCTCTTATACCATGTGGAACTCCAACTGGGAGCCACGCGAATTGTGCGTGAGAGAAAACGCGTGAGTCCCGTCTCACTCTCATGTTTAGAAAAAGATTACTACCTAGATGATAGAATTAGTAATTCCATGCTTAGAAACCTTAACAGGAGTTAAAAACTCACCCACCAATTAAAGTCATTGGGCGATTAGCCAATAACTGGAGTTCATTTAGATCCGCATGTTTCTCCTTCTTTTGTTTAACGGTCGTCCCAATAACATTGAGGATTTCATCTTCGGCTGCATTCGATCGAAGCAAATCTCTCAATGACACTTCTCTATTATCAAACAAGCATACTTTCAAGTTTCCATCAGAAGTAAGCCTCAGCCTCGTACAATCAACACAGAAATCATCAGTCATTGAAGAAATAAATCCGATTTGGCCCTTGAAGCCAGGGATCTTGTAGACTTTTGAAGTCTCACCATATTTGTGTGTCACACGGCCTATAGCAGGATATCTAGACCTAATTATGTGCATGATTTCTCTGAAACTGATGACTTTCTCCCTCTCCCACTTATTCCCATTGAAAGGCATGTATTCGATGAATCTGATCTCTAGTGCGTACAGTTGAGACAGCCGGACAAATCTCATAATCTCGTCATCATTAATTCCTCTGATAACAACAACATTCAGCTTGACCTTCGGAATACCAAGCTCCAGAGCAGTCTCAAGACTCTTCATGACGCTACTCAGTCCATTTCTCCTCGTAATCATCACGAATTTGCCTTCTATAAGAGTATCCAGCGACAAATTGACAGAAGTAAGTCCTGCTCTCGCAAGCTTCGGCAGTTTTCTGTGCAGAGCAATACCGTTGGATGTCACACACAACTCTTCAACACCAGGTATCTGTCCTAATTGATGAACAATATCGACAATGTCTCCTCTGATAGTGGGCTCGCCGCCCGTGAGCCTTATCTTTCTCACTCCCAGTGAGACAAAGATTCGGGCGAGGTAAACAATCTCGTGAGATTTCAGAATTTTGTCCTCAGGTTGTAATTGAACCCCTTCCTCCGGCATACAATAAAGGCACCTTAAATTACACCTCTCAGTTATGCTGATACGCAAGTAGTCATGTGTACGATTGAAATTATCAGTGAGGAAGTCCGACAAAGGTTTGGCATTACGGATGGCATTCCATCGAGCCTGGGAAGAGGAGGAGACAGCGGCAAGAGCCGTTCGTAACACATGCGTATGCTTCATACCTGAATCACCGTGTTTGTCTCAAAGCTATATTCCTTTGATTGTATTATATCTGGTTTTCCTTAATGAAGAGATTGTTTGTTGCGTATAGATTTCGTTCCTGTTTCTTGAGATTGTGCATTTCCGCGAAATCTCAATATCAGGCTGAAAAGCAGGATCATAGCGGTTTTGTGACACATTTTGTCTCCGGAAAGAAGTAGCCCTGCTTGAATTCATGTTGCAAAATCCTATTTGGACTTAACCACATAGCTGAAAAGTCTCGAAATAGTTAGTACTCTCTACTATTTTTTGGAAATTCTATTTCCGACAGTCTTGTTCTCTACTGTATACGTTCTTTAAGCAATGGTTTCTGTTTCTCCACCTCTTTTTGTGCATACTTCCCGAAGCCTTTCTAATGACACACTCGATAAGCAAAAAGTACCTCTGGCATGTTCGACCTTGCATAATAGAATGGTATTGGGTCCTTTGAAAATTCAATATTCTCCTCGTTCTTCTTCAGGCTCTTCCCTGCTTGATTGCGATGCCTCCACCAGGCCAATTCATTTGGCAAATTCAAACCCTGTCTGGAGAAAGCAAGAAACTCGGTTAAACAGGGACTACACGCTCAATATTGTGGACTCATCTCTTTTCAGTCAGGAGAATTTACAGAATCTATGTGTGTCATTCGCTGATGATCACGTGGAATCTGAAACAGCATTGCAAAGGCCCCACTGGTTTCAAAAGATGAATATATTCCAAAAGCTTCGAAAGATTAAACTACAAACGATCGATGAGATATTGGATAATGATATGCCTCCAGATGTAAATGTCACTCTTTCCTGTTATGACACTTTTAAAACAAAAAACATAGAGAACCTTTTTGATGAGTTGGCCGATGCATTGGATACCAACGAATCAGCGCTCCAACAGAGATTTGAAATCCCTGTGTTTTCTCCTTTACATTCATTAAGCGTTCCAGATCTCGAGATATTACGGCAAAATGTGTTTGAAATCCACGAAATTGATAATTTGATGTTAGATACAGATATGAGTGGTGTTGGTTCTTTGGCTCTCACTAGTAAGTGCATCTCTGACGAGACACATTTAGCAGATGAGAACGAAACGGAGGACCTTGAGGGAGAGAACGACGTAATGTCTATGATTCCTGTGTTTTCTACTGCGCTTAGAAGTTCGAACGATATCAAAGGTCATAACAGCTCTGCTTTCACATCGACTACTGCAGATATGGTAACCGGGTCAATTCAAAGTAGTCATGATTTAATAATTGAGGAGGGAAATAATGATAGCAATAGAGCACAAGGACACAGTCAAGCATTTAAGGATTTCCAATTTCTTGATTCTAATCAATGCAGAGCTAATCCAGAAATATCGGACAGCTCCTCAAATTCGGCAATAGAGCAAAAGCGAGGGTGTCTTCTACTGCCAACTATTTCATCTCTTTACAGTCCTGTTTCAAGCGACGGTATGAAGGATACCGACATTTTGGATTCCTTAAGACGGAAATCATTGAAAATGGTGGACACATCAACCTTTCAATCCCTTGCCTTCTTAGGCACTAAAAGCGAAGTCTCACATCTAGTTGTACCAGAACCATCAATTTGCTCTAGCAGAGCTCTTATGACTTACTGTTCAGAAGATAATTTACCGTTAAGAGCACCTTCAAGTGTAACTGAAAAATATTTTGGTGTCCCCAGACGATTGAACAGTTTGTTACGGGGACGCAAGGAACTGAAGTTAAACAAAACACTGTAACACCCACAATCTACATAAGCTAACGTGTAAATCTTGTATCCATACATAACATTGTAGAACTATCAGAACAAACAAGAAGGACACTAATAAATAAGAGGAAATAAAAAGTAAAAGGAAAGAGAGTTGCGGAATATAAATAAGAGGAAACTCTTAGGCCGCTGCACTCAACATCTATAATTATAAATGTCTTTTTTCTTGACTGTCGTAATCATGAGTAGGGTGAGAAACAATGAAAACTTACTTGGAAGCAGTAACGAACTCCTGACCCTTGGCAATGTTCTTCTTCAAGGTCTCCTTAGCGGTGTTGATCATCTCCTCCTCGTAGTCGGCAATGTTGCCCAAACTGTGGATCTTGGCAATACCCTTTGGACCCAAGGTAACATTGGTAGCGAAGAAGTCAATGCCCTCTGCTTGGTAAATTGGATTTTCAACAAAGGTTGGCTCGATGACATCCTTCTCGCCATCAAGACCCTTAAGGACCGAAGAGGCAAATCTTGCGCCAGCTTGAGCCATGGACAAAGTGGCGGAACCAGCACCGTTCTTAGCCTGGACAACCTCATCACCACCAAACTGGATTCTGTGGATCAATGCATCTCTGACATCACCCTTGAGATCCTTATGCTTGGTTTGAGAGAGCAATGGAACAATAGTAAGACCAGAATGGCCACCAACAACGGTCACTTTCTCGGTGGTTGGGTCAGTTCCGGCAACCTCGGAGAGGAAACGGGATGATCTAAGGACATCCAATGTAGTGACACCGAAGAGCTTGTCCTTGTTGTAGACGCCCCTCTGTTTCAAAACTTCACGAACAATTGGGACTGTAGAGTTGACCGGATTGGAGATGACAAGGATGGCAGCGTTAGGACAAAAGTCGGCGGCGGCAGAAGCTAGGTCACGGACAATGGATGCATTAATGTTGAACAAGTCGTCTCTGGTCATACCTGGCTTTCTTGGAACGCCGGCAGGAATGAGAACTACGTCTGCACCAGAAAGTGCCTTACTGAGTCCGTCTTGGTCTTCTGGGGTGAAGCCTTCAACCTTTGAGTTTGTTGGGACATGAGAGACATCGGCAGCAACACCTTTAGCCCCCTTAATATCGTAGAGAGAAAGGTTGGTGACTCTGTGGTTGAGTTTAAGAAGAAGCGACAATGGTTGTCCAATACCGCCAGCAGCGCCGAGAACAGCAACCTTGTAGTTCTGAGCAGCGGAGGACGAAAAAGATCTCTTTGCGATTCTGTTGAACATTGCGGTTTAAGAGTGGAAAAGAGTTCGTTGTAATAGCGCTAGTTATGTTATAGGAACGCTAGTATGCGGATAGCAACACTAGTAGTGATAAATGAAGTAGTAGTCGCTGTGGTTTCAAGATTCACAATCGACAGCGAAGACAATGGAGAGACAACAATAAAACAAATCAAGTTTTAACTGAAGTCTAGTGCCAAAATTTTCCAGTTTTTTTTCTCCCACTGGGTTGCAGTAGTGGATCTAACGTGGCTTTATAAATGGGATCGCCGGGTGAGTGACCTCCCTCATGCACTTCCCCTGTTAACCGTATGCCCTGTTGTGGCTGCTTATATAACAGTGTGTGACGTGATTACCTCAGAAACACGCTGTTAGCCAATCAGCGTGCGCGGTAAGCAGCGTGCAACGGCCCCGAGCTCCGAGCGAGGCGGACGAGCGACGGCCCGTTGGTCGATGAGCTGGGCGGGCGCGGTTGTTCGGGCAAAGCAAGGGGCGGGGCGCCGTTAATGAGAAGGGGCCGGCCGTGGGCAGGTAGGCAGGTAGGTAGGTAGGATACACGGTGTGTAGGGGGAAAACTTCCATAGCCCCAGGCTGCTAGGCAGGCCATAAGATAGTTTCCTTAGCGAAATGATGGAGCTTTAGCAAACGTCGAATGGCACGCAAGCCTTTAGAACCATGTATTTCGGTATTTCATCGCTTGGATACCCTATTGGTACTCAACAAACCACTGGATACTTTCCTGGCACCCGCCTCACACCCACTGGAAACCGAACAGCAACCCGCCGTTGTTGCTGTGCCGGAGTGTGCGGTGATGGCGACTCCTAGCCAATAGCAGGCTCGTTCCGCGCACATTCTCGCCTTGAAGGACCGGCTTGGGACATCCGGCTGGGAAGGTGAGGGAACCTAGGAGCCCAATATAGGAAACGTGGGTAGCAAAAGACAAGATCGAAATACCACATACCCCTCGGACAAGTGTACGGGAGGGAAGAAACTCGAATTTCTTGCGATTCCTGTTCCTCCGATCAACCCCATCCCCGTCGCCCGGTACTACAACCCGGCCACAACCACCACGCCACAATTTACGTTTTCTTTTTTCACTATTATTATTCCTGTTTAGCACCAGAAAGTCTTACACTGTAACCATTGTTAAAGCCCTCAATCAAGCGTTTTGCCATTCCGGTTCTTCCACTGACAGCCTCACCCTGTGTGGCCGGTCACTTCCCCCTCCCCCACATGTTCTCATGGTGCGCTAGGCTGGCTCCCGATCGCGCGCATACTCTGGTGAAGATAACCCAGCGTGACACAACGAACAGAACTATCTACAATCTAGAGCTTGTATGGAATGCCACAGCCTGCCGACAGCCCATAGGAATTTAGGATGACAGGATGTTAGACCGCTGCAATTAGTCACTAAATTATATACTAGCTAAAGTGATTAAACTAATTAACTAGACTTCTTATGTGTAGCCATGCCATCCATATGAGTCAAGATCTTATAGGTTTTGTCGGCTATAGAATAGATGGTTTGCTAGAATACTTTTGCAGGTCTGAAAAAAAAGAGGTGAAATGAACTACAAACTTTGATGAGCCAAATTTCCATAGGACTGAGATGTAGGATCACCGGGCTAAATCGTGTACTAGGGTTTAAGAGTAAACTGTCATACAATTGGGAGGCAACCAGATCGCTGTAACAGAAACAGAATAAACACATGTATAAAATTAAACCGATTAAAAGCGAAAGTTATTAAGATCCTATCTAATTTAAGACATCTCGTAGAGAACACCTCTCGATGGAGCGTTGAGAATGATACCGTTCAAGATACCAGCAACCAAACCAGCACATGGCAATGTGATGAACCAGCCCAAGTAACAGAAGAGAACGATTCTCCAGTTAACAGCCTTTAAATCCTTGTTACAGGCACCAACAAAGACAGTGGCGCCAACAGCAGACTGGGTGGTAGAGACTGGGATAGCCAGCTGTGTGGCCATGACAGTAGTAACAGCAGCACCAAGTTCAATAGAGAAACCACGCGATGGAGACTGCAATGTCAATCTGTTACCCAAGTTTCTCATAATGTTGTAACCATAAGTCCATACACCAATAACCAAAGCTGCAGCGGTGTAACACAAAACCCACAATGGAACGGAGGCCTTAGAGTTGACCTTATTGGTAGTCCAAATCTGATAGACGGTAGACAATGGACCCGCGGCGTTGGCAATATCGTTAGAACCGTGAGCAAAAGACATGGTACAAGCAGTGATAGCCTGGAGCAAAGAGAAGAGATATTCAACTTTGTTGTCGTAGTATTTGGCACGAGAATGCATATCCTTAATGTTTCCGGACAAAGCACCGTCCTCCATTTGATTTTGAATGACATCCTGAGTCCAACCATGAATCAGAATAAGCCAGATAAGCTTTGGCCACTGTGATGGAACCTTAAGCATGGAGAACCAAAGCTCACTGGTTGGTTCTTTCTCAAGCTTCTCCAAAATCTCCTTGTTTTTAGTATTACTGTATTTCTTCTCTAAAGCCTCCAAGTCCTGGTCAAATTCAGAAGTCTGCTTGTTCTCAGAAGAGTTCACCTCAACGTTGTTGTTGTTCTTGTTCAAAGAGTCATCTTCAGCTTCGTCATCAGCTTGGGCTTCTGGCTCCTCATGTCTCTTACCCTTGTAGTAATCAGGAACAAGTTCGACACCCTTTGGAATAGGTGGGATGTCATCAGTCGACTTGAAGTAGTAAACTGGACCAATGAAGGCGTGGTACCATTTCAGTCTCCAATCCTCGTCAACAATTCTTCTCTTAAAGTAAGGATGTAAGAAGATCATGTGAATTAAAGCAGCAGAAGCACCCACACCAAAGATGGAACCAACAATAGCAGGAGTAGACAAGTTCGACAACTTCAAATTTGGAGCACCTTTCCAAACAATCAACATTGTCAAAGCGCCAAAGGTGACAAAAATCAAGATAGGCATGAAAATAAGACCATTTCTGACTCTGTTCTTTCTCTCAAGAACACAGTATTTGGAAATCAAGAAAATAATGGAGGCAAAGGAACCAGCAATGATGGGAGCAATGAACCATGAAGCGACGATCTGAGCGAAACCACCCCAACCCCAGTGGATGTTGTCAGTACCAACAGCCGCAATACCAGCACCGATAACAGCACCGACAATAGAGTGAGTAGTGGAGACAGGCATACCGATAGAAGTAGCAAGACTGAGCCAGAGGGAAGAGCCAATAAGTGCACAAGCCATTGTAAGCATAAGAGTAGCTGGGTCATCTGAGAAGACGGTGATATCGATAATTTTCGATCTAATTGTGTCTGAAACACGGGAACCAGCAAGGACTGCACCAAGGAATTCCATGATCGCAGCTAAGATCATAGCCTGCCAGTACTTGAGCGAACGGGATGACACTGATGACGCAAACGAGTTGGCGACATCGTTGGCACCAATATTCCATGCGTCCAAGAACGCGAATATCATGGAAATGGCAAAGATGTAATCAAACTGGTGAAGTTTAGCCATCTTGTATGTGTTGTATATGTTGATGTATTCGAGGATGGGGACGACAGTCTACACCACTGCCCTCATCACTGCTCTAAAACAATCGGAGGGTCCACCGCTCTTATAGCTACGCAAAAACCGAAGCCTCCAGATGAATCTGAAATAATATACCCACATGGGCTATCTAATGGACCGCTATGACGCAGGAATTGATGCCCAGAAGCCGACCAGTTTCTATTGCTGGGACTTTCGTGTGGACCGTAGGCGCCTATGCGTCCACGGCCAAGCCAAAACATGTTTAAAAAAATTACCTTTGAGGTGCCAAGCTTGGGCACGCAACTCCCCAAACACTTGGCGCACACCACAGCCTCAACCCATGTGGGCCAGTGAAATACCGTACGGGTCCCTTGAGAAGTGAAAGGTTTTGGAACCACGAGGAAGGCGCTAACATCAGGGTGTTTTGAGGAGTAGGTGCTATAATGGTGGGGAACTTGCCAGTCGTACTTTTCTTTGTTTAATGCTCCATGCAACCCTGCGTTCGCTTGCCTCCAAAGCATTTGTGTCTTCTTTTTTTTTTTTGATCAGACGACCGATCCTTCGCACAATAGAATGCCTGCGCACGTTTTTTTTAGGTGGTGGTTGCGGGTTTCAGGATAGGGTACTCAATATGGGTTAAAGAGCCCACATGGGCTACCTCTTTACAAAGTGTCTTGTGCCCACAGATGGGGCTGCAGAAAAATTCCGTAGAAGGGAAAGAACCTTGTGTGGCCGATATGTACGTACGAACGGATATGTGTTCAGGGAAGTGTTAGCAATTGCTAGTTTGTCAGCGTTGTAATAGACCACTACTTGTAGTTGGATTTCCTGGGATCCTTGGATTGAGCCTGTTGTCCTGGCTTGGAAGGGGTATTTTGGTGCGGGCGAGTAGTGGTAATGCGCGGCTTATATGCGAAGGATGTCTTGGACACACGCATCAGCGGAATGGCAGAAGAGAAGCTAGCAATGTGGGGTGTAAAAAACAAAAAAGTAAGTTCCGTCCGTGGAATATGGTCTTTGGTTTAGAGCTAGATTGTAACGTTACGTTGTTCGAAGTATCAGCTTTTCGGGTTGATTGCGTGGTTATGACATGTGGCTTTGTTGGGTTGTGGTAGCACGACAACGAGGCGATTCTCTCATGCTACAGTTTTTGTATTGATTTCTCCTTAGCGTTTTACATTTACCACATATCTTCCAATAACCATCGTGCTGCCCTTCAGCTCTCTTATATTCTTCGTTACTTGCTTGCTTGCTTACTGCTAGAGTGATAACAAAAAAAATGTATTATTAATCTGACCTTGCTTCAAGGACAGAACATCGCACTCATTTTAGTTCCTAAATCCGAGTCTATATATCATCTATACCAAGCTTTCCCATAAGTTATCGTTCAGTGGTCATTATCCGTTTACCTTCTGTTTACTTGCCCTCGTCGTTTTCTGAATTTTCAGGGAAGAATGCATCGAGCGACCCGCCAAGGTACAGTTTAAGCTGTCCCTTGGTAGCAGGCAGGATTTTACACTTAACCATCTTCTCGCCGTTGAATTTCTCATAGGCCTGGAATCTGTGACACCCCCCAAAAGCAAAGTAATGGGTCTTACCATCTTCTCTAACAGCTAGCACATCAATCGGTGGCAATTCGCCGTTCAGGTCGCGTGCTTCCTTTAAAGTACAGGTACTTGAAGCCATAGGCTTACCATTAAGCTGTGACACCATAGCATCGATTTTAGAATAGTCAAGTACGGGTGGGATCGGACGCTTTATCTCATCCAGCAGAAGATATGAGATCCTGCTGAGGCTCCCTGATTGAATCGACATTGTGCGTTTGGCTGTTCTCGGTCCCTGTTTTCCCGGTGTATTAGTGTTAATCTGTGTGGGGGAACGGAACTAAAAAAAACCGGTTGTGTTATCCAATTCGGTTCCAAACACTGCCTTCGTGTGTGTTAATGAGATGCTTCTTTGCGTTCTTGGCTTTTTCGTAGACCAAACCCACGTCTTTGTGTCTAAAACTAGATACGAAGCAGACCACACTTTGGTACCGTATTTCCACTGGGTGTATGTCTTTATATACCTCTCTCACGCTTCAATCAATATAACTAAGCAGCACACCCGTTGTGTCAGCACGGTGTGGCCTGGACCTGCTAGTGGTGCTCGGGTGTGTGCGCCACCGGTAATCGAGGTGTTCGGGTGTTGCACACACACACGTTTCTTTTGGTAAGTTAATCTAATCATGCAGCGTTAGGGGACACAACTCGTCATGACGTGGTATGGGCAGCATGAGGGGACCAAGTGATAACGGCGACGATCCAGAGAAGATAATTAAGCCATTTTAGGGTAACTCATGCCAGCGCTGGCACCAAATAGGTGACCCATCGTAGGGATGAAACTACAGTAATAGCACGCTGTCAGTCTTCTCAGAACGTCCATTTCATAGGTTCTCTATATCCATAACCACGCGCCCGAACTCGGCCTTGTGGATTACCTGTGCCATGAGCTGTTCATTCAACACCAGCTGGTGGTGGTAGTGCTGCTGCTGTTGTCTGTGGTGTGTGTGTGCGTGTTGTGGGGAAGCCTGCTGTGCTATGTAGTTGGCCGTAGCTTGTGTATCCCTGGGCACAGGCGACCGTCTATATATTAGTATATCGTCTAGGCCCGCCACATCGGCTGTGCTGGGGCAAAGCCGGGGCGGTGAACTCAACCCGGAATGTATGGAACCCACACCACTGCGCTGAGTCCGGGGGTCTGTGTGATGCCTATGAAGCACAACAGATGGTGCGTGGAATCCTCGATGGGTAACAGATTCCGACGAGAGGTCTCGTAGCGACGTATTTAAGCTTCTTGAACCATCGGTTTTATCGAATGCTGTAGTGCTGCTAGCGAAGACTGTTTTTATCTCGTTATCGTTCTCCTGGTGCGTTTCGCCACTGCCAGCACTCTTTGTAGCCAGGTTCAAAGGGATTATCACACCAAACCCAAAAGTAGCAACTCCAGTGAGTGTCTTGGAGGAAGGCATCATTCCGGTTGTGTTGGGGTGCTGGGATTAGCTCAACAAGACGAGCGAGTGGACTAAGATGTATCTCTTGAGAAGATCCTTTGTAACACTATGGGTGAGAATGTGTCGTTGTTATAAATAAGAAGAGGAAAAACATAAATATCCGGGGCGCGCGCTGCCCGGAGCCATCCCTCCGGGCAAACCGATTGTCCGGACAGCCCCGGCGTCATAATTGTGACAGTTCTATTATCTACATTGCTCTTTGCTATGAATACACAGACATACACTGGCGATGGATGAGGATCATATGGAACTGTATATATGGGGAAAATTTGTATATAACTGGGAATGTGGCACATTGTGCCTCCGGAAGAACTAAACCCTTATCTCCGTCGTACCCTAAACCCTTGTTTCCTGTTCGTGCGTAGTAAATTACAGGAATCTCACTAGTAAAATAACAGACGATTGGCAAGCCTTTATCAATCAAATATTTTGTTGCCAGCAACCACCCAGCCACCCCCGAGCAATCATCTAATCCATTATAGCAACCCACTTTTCTTGAGGTTTTGCTGCACAATCATATCTGTGACTGCAGTTAACACAAATTTCATGCTTTGTGTGTCAGTAGCACAAGTTCGGTGAACATAGATTGGTTTATTCACCCTGTTTAATGAAAGAAAGATCTGCTCAAAATATTTCAGGCCCGTTTCGATATCGCCCATGCGGCCCTGGTACTCGGGGAAGTATTGCTTGATTGAAGATCGCTTCACTTTCTGCTCAAAAAGATCGACCTTGTTTAGAAAGAGAATAAACGGAACATGGCCAAACCACTTACTATTGCATAGGGAATCAAACAGCATCATGGCTTCTTGCATCCGATTTACTCGTTCGTCTTCAAACAGCATCTGGTCGTACTCGGAAACTGCCAGCACAAACAGTACCGCTGTAATATCTTGGAAACAATGTATCCATTTACGCCTTTCTGACCTCTGTCCACCGGCATCAAGAACTTTGAATTTCGAAGGGCCAATACTAAATATGGAATCCGTAATCCCAGTGGTCTTTATTCGGCCTTTCAAAATATCTTCATTGGTGCAAAGATACGAAGCATCCACAAACTTATGAAGGTTCTCGAAATAGTACTGTGCCGAACCTTCCAATTGGAATTCGTTGGCCCTTATAAAGCATTCACGAATGCCTTGATCGTTATTCCAAAGTTGAGCGATAGCTTCAGCCATATCATGTCGAGAGATAGGTTGATGCTCACTCTTCAATATGGGGCTCTCCACTGCCGATACCCCAGGCCGGATCCCTAAGCCATTAATGCTCTCATTCAACTCTTCCGGATCAAATCCTTGCTTCGTTTCGGTGATACCTTCTCCTTCTGAGGCATCCCAGATCGAACCAGTAAGTCCAGTGCTAGCATTACGTCTCCTTTCACGACTGCGCTCACTGTACTTTAGTACGTACTCGTTCAAGAAGCTGCTCCCGCCTGCTAATCCCGTATTAACCTGATCCAAAACCTTGGCCCTCAAAATCGCATGTTTATATCCAGCAAGAGAAGAACCCGGAACGTCTGAGTCCAGACGGATTCCTAGCTTGCGGGCCTGAAGAATTAGGATTCTCATGCTCTGGATTGCATCTGTCCATATGACTTGTGAATACTGAAGTCGTTCCTGATATGTAAAGCCGTTCTGGTGCAAGACTTTCATCTGTTTAAGCACTGTTGACTTTCCAGATTCGCCAGCACCAAGGAGCAAAAGCTTGACCTCGTTTTTCTCTCGCTGTTTCTCCATCTGTAGGCGTTTCTCAATAGCAGCATTGGTCCTTTTACGTTGAATAAAGGGGTCGGAGTCGTCAGATTCGGTAGGCGTGCTTGCAATGCAACCCATCTTCGCTAAAATTCCAGCGTTCGTGGTCTGCGTGATGATCCGATGATTAGATGAAACGGTTACTCCAACCAAGAAGAAACCCTAGGAATTACACAGTGCGCTCCTCTCTTTTTAATAGAATTGCTACTAGAAAGAATAACGATAGGTCTGCTAAACTTCGAAGAATTGAACTGAGGTCATTCTTCGTTTGCTTCTTGGACCTAGCCTGTTCCTTTGTTTCGGCTCGGTGAGCCCCAAAAAGTCATATTCTGCACCGCCAATCCCCGTATCACCTGTATTTGAGGTTATATGTACTACCATGCACTACAGAGAAAAGCTTCTGAAAAGGAACTCATTGATTATGTCAAAAGATTCGGGTTGTTTTGGCAATCCTGAGTGGAAGTACTGGCTGGTCTTCTGGACCGTTCTCCTGGCACTGAATCAGGTCCTGAACCAGATCCTGCCCCTCTAAGCTTTCATTTCCTTCTTCTTCCTCTTCGTAATAATTCAGGAAAACATCATCATAGGTATTATTGAAAAGCTGCGCGCTATCCAAAGTCTCAATATTTGAATGCGTTTTCAAGAATGGCCCTGGTGCTTCAGTGATCAGAAGATGACCATAAGAACTGTTGGCTTTTGTAATATTTTTTCCTTGATTTTTTACTTCTTTCCTTTTTGGGAAAAGAGATTTCACCGATTCCAAATCCAAGAGATCACCATCCATCTCTAATCGCTCTGAGATGTTCTCATCGTTTTTGTGAAAAAGCATAGTCCCATCGGTAAATATATTCCGATGTGATCTACTCATAATGTGTCTCGGTCTTGTCAAGTCGGCCTTTAAGACAAAGTTAGATCTGGAGGGTAATGAAGGTTTGAAGCCAGTTGAGAGTAACGCAGCATACAATGAGATTTCGTTAATCACAACTTTCCAAGGCTCTGGTGTCTTAAGGGATATCTTGTCTTGGGAATTTCCACGACTCACTTTAGCAAGACTTATCATTGGTACAGATGGCTTTTTCTGTCTTCTTACATAAGAAGACTGAGAAGATTCATCCTGAGCTTCTCCTGTTGTTAACACACTTTGAGCTTCGCCAATTTTTTTAAGCATTTTTTTCTCTTTGTTTTCATAAGGAGAACCACTCGTAATACCTGTTGACATCTCTATAATCTCAATGGGACCCGTTGTTGAGGGTTCCAAGAGTCTACCAATGTCATCATCTTCCTCAACTTCAACTAAGTTAACATGATTTGCGAAATCTTTCTCCTCATTCTTATTGGGCACATCCTTTGATGAACAGTTGTTTCTTTTGTTAATGTCAAGCCGTGGTATATGCAGGAATATACTTCTCAAGAACAGAAACCTTTTTCGCTTCTTCTTCTTTTCTTCGATTTCTATGTAATGGACTCCTTCCTCTGTAAGTCTTCCCAAAACTTCTTTCAAGTATTCAGTGCCTGATGGATCTCTTGAAACATTATGAGCGTCTTTATTGTTATTTATCTGATTACTCAGTTTCTTAGTGTAGTTTTCTAAGCCCTCATGATAAGAACGATCACAGTTGTTCTTAGAGTCGACCAACATTCCTACTTCTTCTCTATTGAAGCTGTATTGATTTCCTCTGAGTTCAAAATCTGGGAAGCTTTCGTTATCCTTCTCGATATAGACATCTGAGAATTCCTTGAACTGTTCTTGATCTATGTCGCACAATTCAAGTGGTAATGAAGACCTCAATGACAATAAAGGCCTAGTTCGTTCGACATGATAGGTAAGTCTATTGTAATTGTGGCAGTTCTTATGATGATGAAACTCAATGACAAGACGTTTAAATTTATTCCGAATTCTTGTAGTGCCTAAGGAGTCCATTATGGATGCCTTAGCTTTCGAGTAAATGGAAGCGTCCGGTTGTGAGCAGATTATAGGAGAATCTATAAGGAAGGAAGCTTCTCCAAGGTCAGGAACTTGACCTAGGAGACCTAGCATTCTTCTTTTTAGATAAATATCGCTAAATCATTCAATAAAACTAAAGTATAGTAAATGTTGTTTTTGTGGCCAATCTTCTGGGTTTTTCCTCTAGCTTCGGAGATTGCAACTGGTTTACGCAACGAGCTGTGAAAAGCACTAACATAGTTAAACTTTGTTATTTCACTAATACTCCAGCTGTTATATGCCTCCCACAACATGTATTGTTCTACCGATCTCCTTTAGGTAAAGATATATTTGACATTCTATAGTAAATGCTGGAACAATGCTAACACTGAAGGGCTTCCGCCTCTACAATCCAGACTCGTTCGAGAATGAGATCGAAGATGTAACTTTCAAAGATTGAACTCTTATGACAGATCATGAACTTAAAAGAGTGTACTAAAAAAGTTGAATCTATATGATCCTGAAGGAACAATGAATTAATCTTTTCTTTTTGAACAGCTCCTTTGGATCTTTGCAATGTACATGAACAATCTCAAGAAGGACGAAAAATAACACAAATTTATCCTGAACTCTAATGAGCTGCGGTTTAACCTTCATAAGAGTTTTAGCTCATATTTATAATGTATTCAAAAATGTCATCAATAATAACAAGGTGATCTAGCAAATTTTGAGTGCTTTGAGCCCAATACAAAAACCACACCATGTCAATATCCTTACAAAATGGGAGAACTCTCGTCCTCTTTATGTTCGAATTTTAACATACATTAATCCTTGGTTAATTCCCTAAAGGATTTATCGACTAGATCTTTAATCTCCTTATATGAAACAATGAGGCAGCTTTGTTCATCAGGAGATACAAGCAAGATCTTCTCTTCAATACCAGCATCCAACTTATTTAGCGTGCGCAAAACGTGCGACAAATCTAGTGACGGTTTTCCCTTCTCGTCTACTTGGTGGAAAACGTACTCGTAGAAGAGCTTGATGGGATATCTTGTACCAGTTTGCTGCCAAGATGGATTATGATCGTACTCAGGACGCTCAATAATGAAGTTTATTTTCGTAATGAGACGGAATAAGCGGGCATTCTCTAATTCACGAGTAAGCTGGGCTTCATAGTAATCAGCACTTTGTTGTTCTTTGTCAAGTTCCCCAAAAAGGTGACTGCATATTACCTGTTGGAACTCAGAAATGGAACGGCAAACATTTGTTTCACTCAGTAGGTAAATCAGGGCATTTTTGAACTCCTGGCTTTGTTCCAAGTCCGGAATGATTTCAAGGGGAGGTCTCGATCTTTTCTCCGCCGGCAACTTAACAGACGAAAGTGATAACATCAGTTTACCGAATAATATAAGGTCTTGCTCCAAAAAATATTTCAAACGAGCTTCGTCGTACTCTTCTTCATAATCCAAAATGTCAAAGACGCCACAATCTGAAAGACGAATACGGTTCTTGCTTGTCAAGATTATTTTTTGAAGTGACAATGATCTGACTGGAAGACCCTTGGCATGAGAAGCAGAAATAGCAGCGGAAATCTGGCACATATAAGTCCATAGTGCTTCTGGAGTGATAGGCTCCTGCTTAGTGACAGTAGATCGGAAATGAAGTTCGAGGAGTGACTTGGCGTCTGGATAATAATCATAAACGACAATCAGGGAATTATCACCAAAAGCTCTTGATGTGAAAGCATCAACAACCTGTGCTATATTAGAATGCTTGAGCTTTATCCATTTATTCACTGTTGCCAAACTTCTGTCCTTATTGATCTTAACGTTCTCAATTCGACGTAGAACGTAGGCACGACCCGTGGTGTTAGAGAAAGCCTTGTAGACTGAACTAGTATGTCCATATGTCTTATCTGTTTTATCTAACGTAGTGTCAAGAGGGACGAGATCATAGTAAACGCCAACAAGACCTGGAAGGTTGGAGTGTGGCATGGTCTTCAGGGTAGCGTCATTCTTGCGCATTAAAGCTTCACGGAGTTTACTAGGAATAAACAAACTTTCAGCATTTTGTTGGTTTCCCTTCAATGGAATCTGTAAGTGAGGTGGAGGAGTTGGTGCATAAAGGTGGTACTGAAGATGATATGCCGATTGGGACTGGAACATGAAGTCTTGAGCGCCTGAAGGTCCCATATTGGAGTAAGGATTGATAGGCTCCTGTTGCGTTGCATACGGATTCATTTGAGGCTGGGTAGAGGAAGTAATAACAGAATGAGAGTCTTGATGAAGGTACGGGTTGATCTGTGGGTTGGTGGGGGAATGGGACGCTATTGGAGTGGTTGCCGGTTGGAAGGCAGGCGCATCCATTGCGTTAAACTGCTTAACATTAGAAGTGCTGTTGTCAGCTTCATTATCTTGAACAGCTGAAGGGATAAACGCCGGGATGTCCGAAAGCTTTGGAGAAAGGCTTGAAAACTTATTGGTGACAGGCTTTGGAAGAGCAGCAGAGCCCGTGGGCATGAATACAGAGGAAGACGCAGGATTAAACTTCTTTCTGGTTTCACCAAAGGAAGTTGATTTTTGAATAGGTGTCGAGCTCTTACTACCTATGTCGAGGTCTGTGACTCCGTTTGAAATGGCACCTGTCGCTGTTGAAGAGGACGCGATAGCTATCTTCTTTTTATCGGCAATGTCATGTTTAAAAGAACATCCCTGGCCCTCGTACTTGCAGTAGCCATGTATTGTGATATTGCGGCAGGGCACGTCCTTGGCCCACTCCAGGCTGGAAGGAGGAGCTGGAAATTGGTTAGTTTCAGATGTGTGTGTGTACTTCGAGATCAGTTCCAATTTGTGTCATGCATATAGCTTCTATCATCGGAAGAGTGCCAACCCCATGTTTATCGCAGCTGGCCAACGCGTCGTCATCGCAGCGCGCCTCGCAAAGTTGACGAGTCGCACCTGCTATAAGCACTATTACACTCTCTAGAACTGTCTTATACCACTTACCCTTATCCATTCTTCAATGTATTGATCCTGAATCGCTGCTGGAATCCAGGATGCGACGCTTACCGTGACCTCAGCGCACTTGTTGTTTGCTATCTAGAGCTGTTGTTCCTCTGCTGTATTTACCTCTGTTTGTTCGGGCCTAGAAGACTACACAGCGAACACGTTTGATGAGCGAACACACGTCGCGAACACGTTTGATGCCGGCCCTTTGCGCTTTCATATAGAAACGCAGATGGCTTTTTAGAGTGTTTTAATTCTTTAAATGTGGTTAGTTTTGTAGGCGGTGTGATGATCATAGATATAGAAAGTCAGGGTATCTAAACGGGAAATAATAGCTCTATCTTTAACGTTATACTATGGCATGTCAATGAAAGCTTAGGGATATTGGGTGGCTTGCCTGTACGACCATATATCCATCAGATTACAAGACAGTATCCTTGTACAATTATAGAGAGCTGTAGCACTAACCGGCTATATGATCATAAAGTTATAAAATATTAAGAGTGTATGTCTATAATTTAAATGAATATAGGACCTTATGAGCTTAACATTATATGGCTATAAAACATATCATAAGCGAATAAAAACGCTACAATACTATATTACTACAAAAACGCCCATCTTACTCTTTCAATATAGGATATGATTATGCAACTATTTGTATTAGACAAGGACTATGAAGCCACAAAACTGAAAGTAGGACTATAAAGTCATACAACTAAGAGACTACCAAGTTATAGGAGGTATGTGCCGATTCGACTCTATAACTTTACTAGTAGAACTAGATTAGATCGCCATAGAAATATATAAAGATAATACAACAGCACCATTACATTATAATTTAGCAAGCAAGCTAACAGCAAAAGAATCTGAAACTAGGATTGAAAAGATTATATATTAGAATTCCACTGGACACAATATGACGATATGACTACAATGATATAAGAAAAGAACTATACGGCGATCAAATTATAAAACAATAGGACATTAATAACACTGGAATAAGAATAGGACAGAATTTCTGATATTGTTTTAATTTAACACATAGAATATAGCAAGACTATATGGCTGTAAGGCTCATAGGAATAGGACTATACGAAACTCACCACCACACTTAGAACATAACTAGAAGGTTATACAACTACTATACTATAGTATAGGGGAATATACGACTATGGAACAATAATAATCAAAGACTACAATATCACAGCACTTCTCCGGCCTAAAACATCGTGGAGGCCCAAGTAGCGACAGCCGCGCGTATCTCGCGAGCCCCCCCCCCCCATACACAACACGAAACTTTTCTTTGTTGGCGTGCTTTCACAGCTTCAGCTGTATACTGCGATAGTCAGTAGGGTTGACGGAATCAGAACACCATGAAGGTGACCATTGTAACCGGGGCTTCAAGAGGTATGTACCCACTTGCTTATTAATCGTTCAGCCTTTAAACGGCAGCGGCTGTGTTGGCCTGTTGGTGGCTACGCCGTGATGTGTGTGGCCCGAGGCTCCGCTTGCTACAGGGGGAACCGTACGCTATACGTAGCTATATAACCACAGAACCCATATCTAGATGTCTCCCTTGAGACACTTTCCAGGATTGTGTTCCTGTACTAACAGCAGCTAAACAGGGATTGGCGCTTGTATTACGGATATTCTGCTTAAGGACCCAGATGCCCATGTGGTAGCGGTTGCGCGTTCAGAAGAGCCATTACGGTGTCTTCGAATCAAATACGGTGAGGAGCGCGTGGCTACCATCCAGGGAGATCTATCGGAAGACACCATCTCTAGCAAAATCGTCGAGACCTGTCTGTCCCGGTTTGGCCGCATAGACAACATCATTGCGAATGCCGGGGTGCTGGACCCTATCCAGAAGATTGAGATCGCTGACATTGCCTTGTGGAAGAACCTTTTCGACATTAACTTCTTCTCCATTGTGTCCCTTGTATCACAAGCTCTGCCTCATATCAAGAAACAGAAAGGAAACGTCGTGCTGGTATCATCTGGTGCATCTACTAAAGGCTACTATGGCTGGGGTGCTTATAGTGCTTCCAAAGCCGCCATTAACCAGTTTGCCATCCAATTGGCCGCTGAAGAGCCAGATGTGAAGTGTATAGCTGTCGCACCAGGCGTTGTTGATACAAAGATGCAGGAAGATATCAGGGATAAGTGTAAGTATCGTTGTGCACCGTCCATGCCCGGCATACGCTGTTACTAACATCAACCAATCAAACAGTTGAGAAGAACATGACTCCAGAAGCGCATAAGCGCTTTACAGACCTCAAGCGCAATCAAGAGCTTCTCGATCCAATTGTCCCAGCGACTATCTATGCCAACCTCGTTTCCAGAGGAATCCATCCCTCAATTAATGGTAAATATTTGAGATACAGCGATGATGCTTTGTCGGAGTACTCTCAATCTCTCAATTAGCCATATCTTACTCACACACTTTATATTACAACACAGCAAATATAAAGAGGGGTGCACATATTTTTTTATATATACAAATATAAATATATACACGCTTGAGTCATTTGTCCATGTAGCAAAAGCCTTCAGCAGCTGGGCGGGAAAGGACGTAGATTGTCGCCGATTGAGAAGGCCCAATGAGCCTACAAATTTCTAGGTAACACGAGTTTGGCCTAGGTAGGACTGTGGTGGACATAGCCCATTTACGATCAGATACTCGTACTACCTATTTCAGTTACGTAGAGGCATAGCAGAGGAAGTTTTCTTACGTTGTACACCACTCCAGCATTCAGATACCAGTAACCTTTGCTAATGTAAGATTATTTTACTATATGAAGCGTATCTTTTTAAAAATCATTGCGATCCGGTATAGTGTAGTGGCTATCACAGTTCGCTCTCACCGAGCAGACCGGGGTTCGATTCCCCGTTCCGGAATTCTTTTTATTTTTCCCCATCTTTCTCATTATGGTTACGTGCCCTTCTATTATTATATGCGGAATCTAAAGCATGGCCCATCTCGACGTTCTCATTCACATGCACAGAAGCCACATAGACGCCTTTAACAAAACCATATCCACACAGATATGAACAGGCTGGTACTCACACGGGTTCAGGTGTGCTTCAGACCCGCTCTGGTGCCAGGCCGAGTAGGCGCGGGCTCTCGTTTCTTTGCATCCACGAGATCTCACTTTAACAAGGAACAGCACCAAAACAAGAAGGGCGGCTTCTCCAATAGAGGGAAACTCGCAGTTGTGCTGGGTCTTTTAGCCATTGGCTCTTCTGCATTATCTATTTCGTACCAGAAGAACAGTCCAACCGAGTTCATCGAGCCGTCAAAGAGCAAGAAGATCTTCAAGATAGGCGACGTTTCAGTGATCTTTGTTCTGGGGGGTCCAGGCTCGGGTAAGGGTACGCAATGTGCCAAGCTAGTGAAGGACTACAAGTTTGAGCATCTCTCTGCTGGTGACCTTCTTCGTGCCGAGCAATCCCGTCCTGGTTCAGAGTACGGTGGTCTAATTGACAAGTGTATCAAAGAAGGCACAATTGTTCCTCAGGAGGTTACCATCGCTCTCTTAAGGAATGCCATGGCTGCAGCCAAAGATAAAGGCGTCGATCGATTCCTGATTGATGGATTCCCAAGAAAAATGGACCAGGCCATTACCTTTGAAGATGAGATTGCCACAAGTGCTTTCACCATCTTCTTTGAGTGCCCGGAAGAGGTCATGCTGAAGCGTTTGCTAGAGAGAGGGAAAACCTCTGGTCGCACAGACGACAACATTGAGTCCATCAAGAAGAGATTTAGAACATTCATCGAAACCAGCTACCCTGTAGTTGAGTATTTCGATAAGCAGGAAAAGGTTGTAAAGCTTCAGTGCAATAAGACGGTCGATGAAGTGTACAGCGAGGTCCAGAACGCACTCAAGGAGAAGATGAATATCTAAAACCCAAACTATGTATTCTTGCTCAAAACTTAACTAGAGTCTAATATCCCTCGGTAGATCTGGAATCAGTGTTGAAATTGTAGCTCTTCTATAGAAACTCAGGGTCTAGTCCCATTTGGCACAGTCGTGACTTTTCATGATCGTGAGATGAGCCGTTGATCTGTTCCCACTTCGCGGCTCGATTAGGCCCCTGAAAGATAAACGATGATCTAATAACCAAGGCACTAAGTGTTTTTGTAACAATTCAGGGAACTCTTCTAATGAGTAAATACAAGCGGAAGAAGAAGCTAGGGCCGGTAGTGTATCTTGCGCCACCGTCAGGAAAGACGAACAATGGCATGCCAGTGGTTTATGATCCACAGACAAGAGTCATTGGCGAGTTTGAACAAGATCTTGATTTTCTCCTTGCCGATGCATCTACTTCTGATAGGATTGAGTCGGTTGAAAATGCTTTAGAGGGTTTGACTCTGAACGGCTCTGTCAACTTAATAAAGTCCTCTGGTTCCAATGAGCAAGGAACAGCCAAGGTTACAAGCCGAATCAAGAGAGAGATCTTGAACTTTGCTATTGATTTCTCGGACGATAGTAGTGATACTGAACAAGCCCAATTACAGAGCATATCCAGTATTTCATGCAAGGTACAGACAACTCTTTTAAAGTCTAATTTGAAGCCTAAGATACCACGCCCTAAAACAAAGAAAAGCAAAGAAAACGTATTCAAGAGCTCTGAAGAGTACTTCAGGGCACAGATGGGATTCTCTACTTCAGAATCCGAGTCTGACTCTTCCAGAGAAGAAACCTCGGACAAGAATGTCGAAGAATCTTTCAAGTTTGAATTCACTGTTACCGACGAAGAGGAGCAGATACAACTTGAGGAAGAGTTGAACCCTGATCGGGAAACTATGGACCATGATGCAAGTAAGAAACCGAAGAAATCAAAGAAATCGAAGAAATCGAAGAAACTTATGGCAAGCTCCGAAAGAAAGCCAGAAATGAACTCTGGCCCTTCAAGTAAACCTAAGAAACCTAAGATTCCTAAGAAATCGAAGGAATCCAGGATAAAACCTGAAATGAAGGCAGATCCTTCAAGGAAGGTAGATGCAGTGAAAGCTGACGAAAGAGGTACATCAAGACCAAAAGTATCGAAGGAGAACCAGAAGAAAATTAAGGAAAGCAAGGTGACTGGGCAGAGTGACGGAGCCTATTCTCTGACTGGAAATAGCATTCTGGATGGCAATAAGACCCACCACCAGACGAAACGTGACCAAAACAATCCTTCTGGTCCAAAAGCACCGAAAAAATACCTCAATATTGACACGAAGCCTACAAAAGCGATTAAAAGAGCCCCGAGAGTGAAAAGAGATGAAGCAGCACTCTCGTCATAAATAACTACGATACTTATATATTAATGGAAGAATCCAATTCCCTGAGTTCTCATTAGGGTGAATAGCATTATTCTAAATATAGTCATCAGTCATCATTCTCGATATCCATAATCTCTTCCTCATCATCACTTGAGTCTTCACCATTAATCAAGTCTGTAGCGATTTGGTCGACGCTTGAGTTCAAAGTATTCGAGGAATTTGGGTTCCTATACTTATTAGTTAGTGGGGTTTTCAATGCAGCCCTTTTACGTCTGTAACTCAATGTTGGGGCACCAACAAGAAATTGGCTCTTCGTACTTGCAAAAAAGCTGTTAGATGAGGTACTTCCCCAGTAGTCGGCACTGGAAGTGTTCTCTTCAAGAGCACGCTTGAGCAAATCGGTGGCAACCGCATCGTTTGGACTTATTGCAAGAGCATAGTGTAGATTTTCAATAGACTTGCCAATGTCGCCTGTCTTCAAGTAAGTCAAGCCAATTGCGGAATAAACATCGGCATCATTATTTGAGATCTTTAATACCTTTTGAAAACATGCAAGAGCTTTTCCGTAAAATGCCAATCTTCTATAAACATGACCCAGGTTACAATGGATTGATAGCCAGGCTTTTGACTCTGACTGGAGAGATTTAACAGCCTTCAAAGCCTGGATGAAGTAGTTTTCGGCATTGGTGAGCTCGCTCTTGTGATAGTATACGACACCTAATTCATTTAACAACAATGGGTCCAGGGGACAAATGCTGAATGAAGACTGGAGATATTCTTCTGCCAATGTGAAATTACTCATTTGAAGATACTGCATACCAAGAAACAAGTTGGGCAGATGGGTCCCAGGGAAAAAACGTGAAGCAGTTGAATAAGCAGAGATAGCTTGCTCATGTTCGCCTTCTGCTGCAAACGTGTGTGCAAACCCAATCCAGGCTTGCCCAAAGTTTGGATTCAACATTGAAGCCTTAGAGAAATATTTTCTTGCATCAGGGATGTTGCCGATCGCCAAGTAGTATATTCCAACAGCAAGCCAAGTGATTGGCCTTTTCGGGTGATGTTCCGCCAATCTATGTGAAATCAGGAATAACTTGTTCTTGGATCCAATCTCATACAAAGAAGCCAAGTATATCGGCAATGCAGCAAAATTAAGGTCGTCTTTTTCTAGAACCTCCTCACAAAGTTCAAGGCATTTGTGAAATTTGCATTGCATAAATAGCAACTCAGCCCGACTTAGTACAATGTCAACATTGTCCTTTAAATTGTAGTGGTCTCTCAAGATAAGTTCAGCATCCTGCGACCGATCTCTGTTCATATACTTGTTGAGCCTGGAGGTGTACAAAAGTTTTACCAATTCTGCGTTGTCATCCAGATCACTAAAGTCCAAGAGAGATAGCAGTTCCCATTCATCAATTGGGGTAAGCATATTATTACGAATGAGTTCATCAAATGCTTCATAACACTTGACATCAACGAGTACAGCCTCTTTGTAGCATTCCTTTGCTCTCTCCAAGTTATTCTGTTTCGTGTATATTTGGCCACGGATGAAGCACAGTGATGCCTCCAGTTTTATCCCACCGTCTAGGTTTTTAACATGCTGGGATTCATTCTTAAAGGGGTTAGTTTCTCCAACGATATCTAAAGCCTCATCCCAATTTTCAAGCTTCATCAAGCAGAGAGCAGCTAAGTACCTACAACTCACACTTGTTGTGTCTAGACTCTTCTTTGCGAGAAGTTGTCTAGCCCGGAAGTAGTTTCCGTTATTGTAATGTACCTGAGCAAGCCAAAAGGCATCGTTAGGATCATCAGTCAAGGTCAGAACCTTGTCTCCGATATATTCTGCGGTTTTGTAGTGATGCTGCATCAGGGCGTCGTGTCGCCAGAGCCGGAGTTTTTCCGCCGCTGACAAGTTCGTAGGGACGGATTTGGGAGTCTCCGTCGATGTGCCGCCGAATGATGACGAATTTCGATGTGATGCTGGGCCATGTGCAGTCCCAGACCCTGCCAAAGGACTCGGGAACAGTGGTTGGTTCGGTGTCGATCTGAGTGTATCAATCGTTCTATTCGCTATCAGAGGCGAAATCGCCAGCGTAGAACTGTGTTGTGAGGGGCTTTCTCTCGGCATCGTATGGGTATGATGATGGGAAAGATCAACTAAGGTGCTCAGTAAGTTTCAGGACTCTACCACACTACTATTGGGAGTTGTTACACTCAGTGTTCTGGTGATGCTTAATGCCAAATGCTTTCAGTGCCCTCCGCGACAGGCTTCCAAAGGGAAACAAAGCGATGGTGTACGGGTGTAAATAATCGCGATGGCGTTATGAGCGAGTGGCTGCAGTTGGCGGGCTCCGCTTATCGGGCCGGTGCAGGAGTTTTTTTCACCTCAGTGGGGGATGAATCATGGGAGTGAAGAGTCACTCGATCGTCTTCTCCAAGCTTAAAAGGGGGGCAATTTTCTCTCTGATCGGTAGTAGACAAAGCGTTTTACGATATCAGATACACAGAAATAGTCCAAAATGACCAAACCAATGATTCTTCATCTCAGAGCTGAGACCAAACCTCTTGAGGCGCGTGCTGCACTCACTCCAACAACCACCAAGGAGCTTATCCAGGCGGGCTTCAAGATCTACGTTGAAGATTCAGAACAGTCTGCCTTCAAGGCCGAGGAGTACGAGAAGGTCGGTGCAACCATTGTTCCAGCGGGCTCGTGGAAGCAGGCTCCTGTTGACCGTATCATCATTGGGTTGAAGGAGTTGCCGGAGGAGGACACTTTCCCTCTTATCCATGAGCACATCCAGTTCGCACACTGCTACAAGGACCAAGGAGGCTGGCAGGAGGTACTTAGCCGTTACGCTAGAGGCAATGGTAAGCTATATGACCTTGAGTTCCTGGAGAACGACCAAGGTAGACGTGTTGCTGCTTTCGGTTTCTACGCTGGTTTCGCTGGCGCTGCACTTGGTGTCAAGGACTGGGCCTTCAAGAACACACACGCAGACTCTGAGGATCTCCCAGGCGTTACCCCTTATGGTAGTGATGACGCTTTGGTTCACGATGTTTCCCAAGACTTCAAGAATGCCCTTTCTAAGGGTGCTAAGATGCCAACTGTTCTTATCATTGGTGCTAAGGGCCGCTGTGGTTCCGGCGCAATTGAGCTCTTAACCAAAGCTGGTATCCCAGACTCCAATATATTGAAGTGGGATATGGCTGAGACCGCAAAGGGTGGTCCGTTTGAGGAGATTGCCAATGCTGATATATTCATCAACTGTATCTACCTCTCTAAGCCAATAGCGCCTTTCATCAACAAGCTATTGTTGAACAAGCCTTCCAGAAAGCTCAGAACTGTGGTTGATGTCTCAGCTGATACCACAAACCCACACAACCCAATTCCAATTTACACCATTGCTACTGTGTTCCCAAAGCCAACAGTTCTTGTGCCAACTACGGCTGGTCCAAAACTCTCGGTTATTTCTATCGACCACTTGCCATCGTTGCTTCCAAGAGAAGCTTCTGAGTTCTTCTCGAGAGACCTTTTACCATCTTTATTGCAGCTTCCAAATAGAGACTCTGCTTCTGTCTGGGTCAAAGCTGAAAAGCTTTACAAGCGTCATGTTAAACGTCTCAACAGAACACAGAAGCTCTGAGTTCCACTGATGATTCTGGATATCTTTAGTTCTGGGTTTAGATAGGTTAATCAATTTAAGTTATTCACTACAATACTCCAATAATCTCCTCATTATGATTTGTCCAATGTAGACTTATATTTTTGTGATTATTCTAATTCCACTGAGATCTTCTCCTTTCGGTTCTTCTTGGACTTTTTGCTTCTCTTCTTTCTATTGTTATGCATTATTCTCTTCATTTCTTCCGTATCCTCGGCCTCACTTTCACTCGCACTCACTTCTGCTTCATCTACTTCATTGTATCTTCTCTTCATAGTGCCAGTCTTCTCAACACTCTCCGCAGTGACCTCAAGGCAATTCAGTCTTTCCCCGGTATTGTAGACAGCAACTTGGTCTTTGATGGCCATGTCCCACACAACAATTGAACCATCGGAAGATACCGAAACAATATAGGTTTCGTCATTGTGCTTGTAAAGTTTGAAATCTTTGACACGGTTTGTATGTCCCTGTAAAGTGAAGGCTGGTGCAGTTTTCTGGTTTGCTACAAGGTCATCCAAATTGTAGAACTCCAATGATCCGTTACCGAGGCCAACAATCGCGTAATCAACACTCTCAATTTCGTAAATTTCCAGATGCGTCAGAGTGCTTTTGAATTGAACCTCTCCAACAATAGTAGCTTCACTTGTCTTATATATGAGAATCTGGTTCAAAAGACCAACAAAGAAATAATTGCCGTCGGTGGACCATCTGACAACCTCACCATTCTGCCAGTCCTTCTTAATTCTCAAGTTTGCAGCCTTTTTGGCTGTCATTAGATTCCAAAGTCTGACAGTTTTATCGTCCCCAACACTCACTGCGATTCTACCACTTGGATGTATCGCAAGGTCGTTAACTCTACCCTGATGACCTTTCAAGGTTCCATACATCTCCCAGTCCTTTGTCCTCCAGATTATAAGCTTTCCGTCCTCAGAACCAGACAGCAGCCACTTTCCTGAGGTAGAATGAGATTCAATACCCTCGTCGTGGCCTTCAGTGGAGAATCGGAGACATGTAATAGAGCCCTGATGACCCATAAGAGTACCAAGCTCCTTTCTTTTCTGCAGGTCATAAATTCTGATATGTTCATCATTCGAGCCCGTTACAAGATATCTCTTGGCAGCTGCAATTGCTTTTATGGACAATGAATGAGCTTGAAAATGAAAAACGGATTGAAAAACAGGCGACTTCTCTTTTTCCAGGATGACAGAGAGACAGAGAAGGTTGTGTTCGTAGGAACCCACATAGATACGGAACTGTGTTTTCAAGATCGAAGACGACGGATCAGGGATGACAGTTGGCTTGATTATAGAGAGGCTATCTTTGCCGTCTTTCAAGACAACTTTTTTGCTTTTTGGCATATTTATGGTCCTTCGATGGGGATTTGAGCGTACTTGCGTAGATTGTGATAGTGTACGATGAGCATAGGTCTAGTAAATTTTTTTCTATGTTGGGTTATGCAGCCCTCAGTTTCTTACACTTATCAAGATTCTCATAAATCGCTGATTACAAGAACTATATGATTCTAAATAGATGTAATTCCACTTATTTATAGCAAGCCAATTATAACGTCAAAAAAGCAAGGTATTACCTCAAAAGTTATCAAAAAATTATTAACAAAGACCAATCCCAATTATCATATCATCCCAGATTAACTCGCGTTGATTACGCTGGTCACAGCATCGTTCACTTGACTAAAATGTCTGTTTAAAGCAATTTTTACCCTTTCATTACCCACCATGATGGAGCCAAGACCTTGTCTGGCAAGCTCCTGGAACTTCGCAACGTAGTTTTCAGTGTAGCCTGCATTGCTCAAAATGAACCAAGACAGTATCATGAGTAATAACGGAAGCCAAAAGAAGAGCAACATCTTGTCATTCTGGACATTTTTACGTTGATTGAAAAACTTCTGGAAGACGTCTTCACCTTCATCAGAAGAGTTGGAAGCCTCAGCTTGAGCTGAAGAACCAGTTTCCGACTCCGAAGTAGTAAGGGTGGAGGAGAATCTCAACTTAGGAAGGGAAAACTGCTTCGTACTCAATGGGAAAAGATCATCATATCTCGGAAGCTGTTCTTGTTCGGAGGCGTTAATAAACACATTTCTCATCTTGTCCCACAAAGAGATATCTGTCGCAGATGCAACGTTCGAAGGCGTATCCAAAGTCTGCAAAGCCTCGCTTACATTGTTCAGAGACAGGTCCCTTTCATCCATCCAGTCAGATTCGCTTTCTTCATTAGAAGCCTCGGCAGAGGAATCACTGTCGTAAGGATCTGTCTCAGTACCATCCGTAAAGTGGTCAACTGTCATTCGGGAAACATGGAGCCCTCCTTGTATTTCAGCTTCATCATCATCGTTAGATAAAGAAAAGATAGAAGATGTGAACGAGCTGTTGGACAACTTCCTAGACATGTTTGAGCTGTAGCTTCTGAACATATCCAAAACATTAGGATCGGCAACATCTTCTGGAGTCAAGCCATCATCAGTCTTGGAGTCATCTTTAGCCTTGCAGCTCAACAACAGCTCAATGCACTTTCTGTCACCTTTTAGAGATGCATAATGCAATGGGGTATAACCTCTGATATCTCTATAGTCCACTCTAGCACCTTTCTGTAGTAGGGAGGACACCAATCTACTATATCCCTTCAGAGCAGACAAATGTAACAGGGTCTGGCCTTCAGGGGTACAAATAGCCCAATTTGGATTATTTGGTAAACGGTTGATGACTTTGAGAACAAGGTCTTCATCTGTTACAGATTGAGCGGATAGAGTATTCGAACCATTCAAGAGACCGGAAACTTGAGGATCCTGGGGACTTGATCCACCGGCATCGGAACCGATGATTTTTCGGGCAATATTTCTGGCATCCTCTAGTTTACCATTCATTTTCAAGCCAACTATCTGCAACGCCAGCTCGATCATTTGTCTGTCTGTGTCATCCAAATATGTAAATACTGCACTCCCAGTTGGAATGTTCACATTCTGTGGGTCTTCGATACTGACAACAACCTGACCAGCTTGTGAAGAGGGAGGAAGGTATGTTACCATAGTACTATCACTCCAGCACTGGGTAGACAGAGCTTTGTTCACACCAAACTTAACGCTGAGGCCCGGTTTAAAGTTAGAACCGAGTAATGTCACCTCAATTCCTCCTCTCAACGGACCCTGAGCTGGAATAACCCTTTGAATAACGGGCAACATAGCTTGTGAGATAGACTGCTGCGCCGGTGAAGCACGAGGAAGCGGGTGTTGAATCTGAAGTTGATCAATTGCAGAGATCTGTGATTGGGGAGAAATTGGCTCCTTCTTTAGAGAACTCGATGGTTTTCTGGAAGGAGCTATACTAAATCCATCAGAGAGATCTGGAGACCATGTTCTCTTTCTCTTGAACAATCTGGAGTCTGAAGTATGTGGTTCGGAGCTGTCATCTTCAAATGAAGCGGGCGAAATCGGTTGAGTGAGAGGTTGTGAAACGGTACTGGCCTCATTTGCAGAGTTTGAAGCTGTATTGGCACCAGTCGTTCCGTCCTCGTTATTTTTCTTTCGATCCATGATCATAATTGGAGAAGAAACGTGTTTGGCAACAACATCACCATTAGCATTCTTCAAAACAACTAGAAGTTTGAAGCCCTTTGTCTCGTTATGGTGTCTGCAATAGCATACAATTCTCGAAGAAATCTCAACTGACCTTGAGTTATTCTGTTCAGGAATAGCTGGGAAAGAGATGATTTCTTTACAGTTGAAGATAATAGCCCGCTTGTTGGCATTGGTCATCCAACTCAAGTTATCACTGACACCGGACTTTCTTCTGGAAGCCCTCTTCTGTTCCCTTCTAACACATCTTGGACAAATGTTGCATGGTTTGCTGCCGTTAGAAGTAATTACATACGCATCCAAGAAAAGCATGTGTTCTTTGGCAACTGGGCCTACATCAGAGCTGAGACAGAGTTTCTGTTTCGCAATTGTATCTGCCGGCAAATGAACAAGAAGCTGTGGTGGGGGCGGGAATACGGACAATTGCAGTTTGATTTGAGTCTCAACTCTAGAGTACATCGGAAGATTGTTCACACGTAGCTGATAAGGCAAAGACGACTCATCAATATCAACATACTCTTTTGGGAAATCACCTTCGAATTGTGTGGGTGATTCTCTTCCAAATTTCAGTTGCGATAGAATGCTTCTAGCATTTTCGTATGCAAGATCATAATGTGGAGAGCCATCTGTGCTATCAAATCCAGTGGTATTCGATTTTTCTTGGGCTGGGTATGAGCCAGTTGGTGTAGTAAAGATCTCGAGCTGTTGTGGCGGAGTCACTCCCATTGAACGTGGCGTTGTCTGCACAGACCCCATACGTGAGCAGTGGTACTGTTGAAGAGGTTGAAAGTCCTGGATAGACGCCGCCTGAGACATCGATGGTTGAGGTATCTGGTCTTGTCCAAGGATAGCAGTGTCGCTAGGGAAATGGAAATCATCAACTCCTAGCATATGGCTATCCGAAGAGCCGGTACTGAACATGAGGTACTCATTCTCGTTAATCTTATCCGTGAGAAAAGTAGAAAACATATCGTCATCGCCACCATTGACTACCGGCAGGTCCGATATTTGTTGAAGCTGTTGTTGTTGATGTTGCTGTTGCTGTAACTGTTGTGGGGTTAATTGCTGCTGATGCTTTGACGATGTACCGTCTTCGTAGAGGCGTCTATCCAAGAATTCGTCAAGGATGTCTAGGTTCTCACGTTGAGCCCCAGATCCTTGGCCGAAATGGGTGGCGTCCTCAGTCTTGACAGACATCTGGGCTCGTATACTATTGATGGATCGTTCGGCCACCGATGTGAGTGTTTGATGTTCGTAACTTGATGATGGTAAAGAGGGGTTCAGCACCCACCACAAAGATGATCTGTGGTAGTTGAAGTATCGTTGATGAGCAGAACTTGAGGAGAGCTCTAGTTTCAGGGTGTGTAAGTACTGGTGGCCTTTCTTCCAGATACGCAGTTACCGCCTCTGCACGTCCTTTGTTGAGTGGACCCCCTTTTCTGGAGATTTACTTCTGGTCTCAGCTGTTGTTGTGGGCTTTTCTCGCCAACCGAAAGATCCTGGGCTTCGCGGCCCTTCGAGACCCAACATGGGACTTTTTTGAGTTCTCCAGCACTGCCGAGACTCGTTTCGTCCTCGTATTCGCTACCAATTACAGTTTTCGAGGCAAGAATTCCTGCGGGTTTCGCGGCACCATTCGGTTTTTGTTGGGTTCCCAAAGAGAAAACCCAGACCACGGAATGTTAAAACTGAGGCTAGTCTTACAAGCGTAGAGGGCGCACCGGGTAACCCCTGACTTAATCTGCTCTGGGTTACCCTGTCGATCGTGGTTCTGCCAGAACTGTTCGGGTAGACTGAAGGGCATTGTTTATATTCACAAGAGACGCGGGGTGGGGGTAAAACCTTGGCGGCTAATGGCATCTCTTCTCTCTACGCGCTAAATAAGACCATAGCACTACTACACCTTCAGAGCCGTTGATCCTGATTAAGAAACACAGTATCAGCATCGAGATAGTGAAGACATTCTACGAGGAAGAAGGAAGCAATGCCACTACCCTCGCCTTTGAGACCAGCGTCTGTCTCTAATACCGACCGCAGTAGTGATGAGTCTGAGTCGTCTTCCCGCTACACAGACTCCCCCGAGTTCCAGGGAAACTGTGAGCTCATACCGTGAATCTTTAGATGTATTTGTAGACCCTTTCTAATCTCCTTTCAAAGCCGAATTGAATACGAACTTTGGTTTCGACTCCGCTCTAACTGGAAGAAGTGCACCCCCTTTGAGTGGGTTCAAGACACCACGGATCGCTAGTAGTCGGTGGAACGATCGAATTAAGATTAGTACAGACAAGAAAGTTTCTCGTGATGTCAAGGGTGAGGATTTTGCAGAGAAAGGCTTATACGAGATCTATGACAACTACTACGACCCATATCCTTGCTGGGGCGGCGAGTGTGAGATTCCGATCTCAAGGCTCGAGATCGAAGCTATCTTCATAGACTTAACGTCGGTCTTTGGCTTTCAGTTGGACAACACTAAGAATATGTTTGACTATTTAATGCGATTATTGGATTCAAGAGCTTCGAGAATGTCTCCAAACCATGCACTCCGCTCTTTGCACTCCGACTATATTGGTGGTACCAACTCCAACTTCAAGAAGTGGTACTTTGCAGCTCAACTCGATATTGATGATACACTTGGGTTCTCCAACTTGAAGAAGGGTCAAAAAAAACGGAAAGACTACTCATCTTCTTCAAATCTTGATACCTTAGAAGAATCTGAGAAGCGTTGGAGCGCAAACATGGGCCTGCTTTCGGCTCGAGATGCTGTAATACAGCTATCTATATACTTGTTGATATGGGGTGAGGCGAACAATATCAGATTTATGCCGGAGTGTATTTGCTTTATCTTTAAATGCTGTAATGACTACTTCTACGGTTTGGAACAGCTCAAGAAGAATAACCCGGATATTAAGCCTCCCCCTTCGTTTCTTGACCATGTCATAACTCCCCTCTATGAGTACTATAGAGATCAAGTTTACGAATTTGTTGACAATCGCTACATTCTCAGGGACAACGATCATTCTTCAACTGTTGGATATGATGATATTAACCAGTTCTTTTGGTATCGAAAGAGTTTGGAGAGAATTAAAGTTGCTAAGACTAAGACTCTGTTGATTGACATTCCTTCTCATGAACGTTTTATGTACTTGAACCAGATCAATTGGGCCAAGTTCTTTCACAAGACATATAAAGAGAAGAGAACATGGCTTCATGTTATAGTTAACTTCAATCGAATCTGGATTATTCATTGTTCAATTTTCTGGATTTATACTTTGAGTAATTGCTCGATGTTGTTCACAAATAACTATCAGCAGCATTTAAACAATAAGCCACCAACATATGTATTACTATCCATTTTAGCTTTGAATGGCTCGATCAGCACTTTGATCAATTTGTGTGCTACCATATTAGAAATTGTCTTTGTTCCCCGCAAATGGGCGGGTGCCAGACCTTGCACAAAGAGATTTCTTATTTTATGTATTCTCTTTTTTCTCTTGACAGCTCCTACTCTATATGTTCTTGGGGTATTCCATATCAATGTTGATAAGAAAGCTGCTTTGGGACTCTCTATAACGCAGTTCATCTTTGGGTGCATTTTTACGATTTACTTCTCTATTACACCCTTAGCGTCTCTCTTTTGTGTCCACTCGGCCAAGAGCTCAAGGGACTTCCTTCCTAGCCATTTCTTCACGAACTCCATTCATAAGCTCACGGGGAAATCCAGGCTCTCTTCGTATGGTTTATGGATTTCAGTTTTTGCAATGAAGTTTATTGAGTCTTACTTCTTTTTGACGTTATCTTTAAAGGATCCAATTCGGGAGTTGAGTCTCATCAAGGCGAATAAATGCATTGGTGAAAAGTACATAGGTGACTTTTCTTGTCGATATCAACCGAAACTATTGTTAATTTTGATGGCATTGACAGACTTGGTCTTGTTTTTTTTGGACACGTATTTGTGGTACATTGTTTGCAACACGATACACTCGGTATGCCGATCATTTTACATTGGTGTCTCCATTTGGACTCCTTGGAGAAATGTATTTTCTCGATTACCAAAACATGTGTTTTCAAAAATCATTGCTGCCACTCCAGACAGCACTTTCAGAAGCAAAATCTTGGTTTCCCAAGTTTGGAATGCTATCGTAATATCCATGTATCGTGAGCACTTGTTGTCTTTGGAGCATGTTCAGCGCTTACTCTATCAAACTGTCACACAAACTGCTGCTACAGGCCAAGTTACCGCAACATTAAAAGAGCCTACATTTTTCATGTCACAAGAGGACCCAGTGATGAAGTCTCCGTTGTTTGAGTCACAATCAGAGGCTCAAAGAAGAATATCATTTTTTGCTCAATCGTTATCTACCCCGATGCCAGATCCCTGCCCAGTTTCTGAAATGCCCAGTTTCAGCGTATTGGTGCCACATTTCAGCGAAAAGATTACATTGGCTCTAAGAGAGATTATTCGTCAAGATGAAGGATATTCTAACGTTACACTCTTAGAATACTTGAAGAAGCTCCATGAGTCAGAATGGAAAAATTTCGTTCATGACACGAAGTTGTTAGCGGAGGAATACGACCGTGAATCAACGACATCATCCGAGCTGTATTCTGACGTTAAAATGCTGTCAGGGAAGGAGAAAGCGGATAACTTGCCGTTTTATAGTGTAGGCTTTAAATTCGCCACTCCTGAGTATGTGTTAAGAACAAGAATCTGGGCCTCTTTGAGATCGCAGACTCTCTACAGAACCATATCTGGATTTATGAACTACTCCAAAGCTATCAAGTTGATGCACGATATTGAGAGCTGTCAGAAGCCTGGGTATGTAGATGAACCAGAGGAACAGATTCGTGTGCAAGAAGCACATGTTATGGCCATGAGAAAATTCAGAATGGTTGTCTCCATGCAAAGAATGAACGACTTTAACGCTGATGAACGTGAGAACAAGGAGATGGTGATGAGAATTTACCCAGAACTCCAGATCTGTTACTTAGATATGGAAGAAGATGCAGTGACCGGTAAAAAGACTTATTATTCAGCTTTGATTGATGGGACATGCGCTGTGATGGTAAGCGGTAAGAGGAAGCCGAAGTACAGGATCCGCCTTTCTGGGGATCCTATCTTGGGAGATGGAAAGTCCGACAACCAGAATCATGCTGTTATCTTCTGTCGTGGAGAATATATCCAATTGATTGACGCAAATCAAGACAACTACTTGGAAGAATGTCTCAAGATTAGAAGTGTTTTGGCCGAATTCGAAGAGGCAGATATTGATACTAAGACTCCATTACCACATGATGATGTGGGTGATTCACATGTTGCTCCTGTTGCAATTATTGGAACTAGAGAATACATTTTTTCAGAGAACATTGGAATTTTGGGTGATGTTGCAGCCGGAAAGGAACAAACATTTGGTACATTGTTTGCAAGAACCTTGGTTCGGATTGGAGGCAAGTTGCATTATGGTCACCCTGATTTTTTGAATACTATTTTCATGACCACTAGAGGTGGCGTTTCCAAAGCTCAGAAGGGCCTTCACTTAAACGAAGATATCTATGCCGGTATTAATGCAATTTTAAGAGGTGGAAGGATCAAGCATTGTGAGTACACACAATGCGGTAAAGGAAGGGATCTAGGTTGTGGATCTATTTTAAATTTCAACACTAAGATAGGTGCAGGAATGGGTGAGCAGATGCTTTCTAGGGAGTACTATTACTTAGGTACTCAATTGCCATTGGACAGATTCTTATCATTTTACTATGCTCACCCTGGTTTCCATTTGAACAATGTTTTTATCGTATTTTCTATCCTTATGTTTCTTCTTGTGGCTCTCAATTTGTCAGCGTTGGTTCATGAATCTATAATATGTGATTATAACCCACATGTTCCAATTACCGACCCAAGAAAGCCTACTGGTTGCTCAAATCTTATCCCCTTAATTCGATGGTTGGAGAGAAGTGTATTATCTATATTTGTCGTTTTCTCTGTTTCCTTTGTCCCATTAATGGTACAAGAACTTACAGAGAGGGGGGTCTGGAAGGCTTTTACTAGGTTGAGTAAGCATTTGGTCTGTTTCTCCCCGATGTTTGAGGTTTTTGTCTGCAAGATTTATGCTCAATCTTTGATCAATGACCTTGCAGTCGGTGGGGCCCGTTATATTGCCACTGGTAGAGGATTTGCTACAGTAAGGGTTCATTTCCACGTATTATATTCTCGCTTTGCATCTGAAAGCTTTTATTTCGCTTTCTCTTTGTTGGAAATTTTGTTGTTCTGCTCTTCAGCTATGTGGAACCCTGCCCTTCTGTACTTCTGGATGACAACTTTAGCTTTGTTTATTGTTCCATTTTTATATAATCCAAATCAGTTTACATGGAATGAATTCTTCCTCGACTACAAAAACTTCATCAATTGGTTATGCTCTGGAAACTCAAAGAACCGTCGCAATTCTTGGATTGGTCATGTTCGTGCTATCCGAATTCAAGTGACAGGCACCAAGAGAAAGAGACTGGGTGCTCCCAATAATACTCTTACTTCTGATTTCAAGAAACCATCTTTCCTTAACCAACTCTTTTCACAAATTATACCTCGTATTGTGTTGCTTGTTGTCGTGTCTTCTGCGTATTTGTTTCTAAACTCACAGAACGAGGTACGCACTGTCCGCCCTGCAAACACATTGTTACGAGTTCTTGTCTTCTCAATTGGTCCAATTATTCTGAACTCTATTTGCTTACTGGGGCTTTTCATATTTTCGTGCGTTTTAGGTCCATTGATATCTTGTTGTATCCCTAAATTTCCAAGCTTCGTTTCCGCCCTCGCACATACATTTGCCTTGGCTAGTCATATTTTAGCGTTTGAACTACTCTGGATTGCTCAGAATTGGGATTTCAAGAATACCGTCCTTGGATTTTATGTTTGTATCTTGATACAAGATTTGCTATTCAAGATGGTTATCACGTTGTTTTTGACGAGAGAGCTGAAGCATGACCGTACAAATAGAGCTTGGTGGTCGGGTAAGTGGCTTAGCTCCGGTTTGGGGTGGGGATTGATAAGCCAGCCGGTAAGGGAATACATGTGCAAGATTATCGAGATGAGCTTGTTTGTTGCTGACTTCTTCTTGGGACACTTTATCTTGTTCATCCAGATCCCTGTGCTTTGTATTCCATATATTGACAGATGGCACTCGTTGATGTTGTTCTGGCTAAAACCGGAGAATCAAATCCGTCCTGAAATACTGTCTGCTAAGAAGAGAAGACACGCCCGTATTATAGTTACATTCTACTTCATGTTGTTTGTGTTGGTCCTAGCCGCATGTTCTCTCATTTTCTTAACACCCTTTCTCCTCAACGACGTCTTCCATATCAATGTACGCCAATATCTTCCAGCCATTGCCAATGAGCTCTTTCAGCCTGAAAGTGCCATAAGTCTAAAGAAAGGAATGGCGGGATACTACAACAGAAACAAGAGCAGTCCCATGTACAGTTCTTAGAAAGTTTGTTTGTTTTGCTAAGAATGAGTCTCTGTCTTTTGTCACTTTATTCTTACACGACGGAGGTGAGGCTATGAAAAAAAAAACGAGCTTGCCAAACGGATGTTCATGTCCATTTTCGGAGGGCCTCTTGGGAGGCGCTTTGATCAACACACTCAAGCGCTTTGCCAAGTTTAATTAGCTTTCTCCTGTCGCAGAAGAGGTAAACCAGAGAAAACCTTGGGACTGAACTAAACGTGTTAAGCAACTCAACTGCCTTACACGCGTTTGCTTTGGTTGGGTTGGTCTTAACAATGTGTGTTGAAGCATCTAGGATGAAATTCAGTACAAGTGGTTCTATGCAGCCTGTTCCAAAGATTTTTGAGAGTGTAGATGACGAAAGAGAGAAGACGTAGTTGTAAGACGCTGGGGATGGGCTTTTGATGATTGTAGTCAATTGATGAAGGGTAGGAGATACAGGAAAGTCCACTTCTTTAAAAAGTGACTTTTTAGTAGTATCAGTTGAAGTTTCCTCTCCCTCTTGATCGTCTTGCTCGTAGGGCGTGGATCTGGATGGAGTTCTGGGCCTGGCGTTGGGCGTTGGTGTAGACACAGAGGCTGGTTCTCTGAATTCTTCCGGAAGCTCATCGACTTCATTGATAGGAATGGATTCTATCGTTTTTGGTCTCTTATCTGGTTTATTCTCATCCATGCTGTGTGTTCTTTTGAATTGTAGCTCACTCGCAGTGAGTTCGCCCATCGACTTCTGAATCATACCGTTGTTAGGGTCGAGATAAAGAGCCTGCTGGTAGCTCTCCCTTGCACTCTCAAAGTTTTGAATCTTAAATTCGGCAATTCCTCGCCTCCAAAGAAGTTTTACCTTGGTCTTCTCATCTGGATCCTGAGCTAGACCTTGTTGACAGACCTCTCTACATGGTTTCCAATCCGAAAGTTTGATGAGTGCCATGGCTCGATTTGAATAGAGCACAGCATTCGAAGGGTCTATCTTGATTGCCGCTTCATACATTCTGTTAGCCTCTGAGTACTTTTGTGCTTTAAATGCCTCATTTCCTCGATTCTTAAGAACTTCAGCCATGGCGTATTGGCTAACCTTGGAAGCGGAAAGTCCAGACTAGTTTTCGTGATAAAATAGATGAAGCAAAGCTCGCGTCTGATCTTTTTCGCAGCATATCCATCCCCATGAACATCACCAACCATTTGGACCATGAAGACCCTTCATGGGTGAGAAGCACAATGGTTTCTGACGAGCTCATGGATGAGCTTAGTGCTATTGAAGCAATTTACCCAGAGTGTATTACACTACTCAACGAAGCTCTTATTGACCTTCGTATACCCAGTCATAACGAGTACAAACTGAGAGTGTCCTTTCCAGAGACATATCCTGAAAGTGAAAAGCCCCACATTCTACAAGTTCAAGCCAAAGATATGGACGAGCAGTACTTAAAAGAACTTTTTGGGGAGGTTCTAGATTCGGTTTTCCAACCTGGAACGGTGTGCCTTTTCGAATTTCTCACTGAGTTGGAAGGTGTGTTGTACGTTGAGGATGCCGCACCAACTGAGGCACTCGAAGAAGAAAAGCAGGTACGGCAAATAGATCCCTTGGAAGGGTGGACTATGAGCAATCCGGTGACTGATAGAGCGTCTACATTCATCGCATTTGCGAGGGAGGTCCACAGTGAAAATGATGTGGTTGAAGCCTTAAACAAACTGAAGACCGATCGCAAAATTACTAGAGCTGAGCATAATATGGTCGCATACCGTATTCAAAATGAGAATGGGACAAGACTTTCAGACTGTGATAACGACGGGGAGACCGCGGCTGGTGGCCGTATGCTGCATTTGCTCTCAATTATGGATGTTTGGGACTGCCTTGTCGTCGTAAGCCGTTGGTATGGAGGGATACATCTTGGACCAGATAGATTCAAGCACATCAATTCTACCGCGAGGGAGGCTGTTATAAAAGCAGGTTTCTATCATGACGATAAAAAGAAAAAATCCAAGAAATCATGAGATGCGAAGAGATTACCATCAAATATTGGAATATCTAATTGTGAATGTATTTGAAACTAGATATACATGTAGTGTGGAGTAGTACGTGAATCATGATTGAGACTTGCGTTTCTTTAAGGCCTTCTTGATTCCATCATCCCCATGTGAACGCTTAGAGCCTGAAGTTATTCTTCTACCGTACCGTTCCGCGTTTTCTCCTAGTTGTGATTTCTTCCATAGCTCGTTGAGCTCCTCATCATGATTGTCATGGTACCCGTTCTCGTTGGTACCTTTCGTCTTATTCTCTTCATCGTCCACCTTGGACTCACCGAACGTTCTTCGGCCAACAACGGGACTATCGACACCGTTACGAATGTTATTGAGTGTCTGAAATCCTACGGTCCTTACCTTACGCTGTTGTGCAAGCATCCTGCTCTTTAAGGCCTCTGCTGAAGTAGACTTCCACTCAGACAGGTCCCGTAGCTTTTTCTGGTTTTCCTCCAGAGCCTTTTCCTCGGCCTTGAGCTCTGCCTGACGCATGAACTTCATGCTCAGGACCTTACTGGACATACCTTTCTGCGCCATGATTGTAATCCTAGTTTTTACTGAATTACGGGTAGATACGTAGGTAGTAGACTAGGGCCCTGCCTTTTTTTTTCTGAACTGTCGCGCAGTCCTCCCTCTCTCTTACACATTCGTCTCTATTCACTCTATAATAATACACACCACTCTCCAGAATAGTTTGCTTCCTTTGTCTTTCCTCTCTCTGCTTTTCATGCCGTTCTCCTGTCTGGGTTATTTCATGCCTGGGTTTCATACCAGTAAGTTTTCTTGGTCGGTTAGGCATATTTCCACCCATCGATCAACCTATTATGAGACCATTCTATCCGTGTATTTCTTTGCAACACTCACCGAACTTCGAACCAGAAGTTGCATTGAACAGCATAATCTAGTGTCGCCATAACATGAGTATATATTATCCCTATCCCATCCTATTGGACGCTTGTAGCTCTTCTCCGCCGGTGTCTCTTAAAACTGCTTCATCTACTGAGTATAGAAGATACCACACCAAAACCGCTCTACACCCACATCGTACTACCGAACATTTCACAAACACATGTCCCATGATATCGATCTCTTCAATCTCTTTAATTAGCCTGGAATGGAGTTAATCGGCTTTGGATGGTAATTTAGCGGTTACCCGGTTGGTTACTTCAAACACACCCGTACACCACCCAAATCAAATGTGTCGATCCCCTAACGAAAAAGCGAAAACGTCCAACTCAACATATTGAAGAGGAGCAGTTTTCCAATAAATACGGTCTGTTTGAGACTTCTGCTTTTGTATTTGAAAAATGGGACACAAGAATACCCTATATGTCACTGGTGAGTACTTTCTTATAGTGTTATGCCCTTCTCAACGGCGTGTGAGTGACGGTATGACAATGCGGGCCTTTTTTCGCCTCTCTCCACCAAATGGTGTGCCATCACTAACACCTTTCTCTTCAGGTTTCAACAGAGACACCAAGGCTAAGGACCTTGCACCATTCTTCGACAAGTAAGTATTTTTGTCTCTTTTTCATTTTCTTTCTTCTATGTTTTCTTATTTGATTCTTCTCTTTTCTACTTCTGTTTGTTTGTGTATTTCTTTGTTTGTTGGTTGTTGTCGGTTTATCTTCTTGCTTCTATGGAAGACAATGCATCATGGCTGCTACCTTCTTCCTCTTGCACGAGCCAGAGGATAGAAATCCAGAACTGTTGGGATCTTTACTCTTAATATCCCTCGGTGAGCATTGCTTCGTGGTGTCGTTTGTTGCGCTGTTCTTCGCTCTCATTGTTCTGTTCTTCTTTTTCTTCTAACTATTTATATATTACTTTTGTTACTCTTTTTTCTTTCGATTCCCTTGATCGATTTATTTTGGTCTGGCGGTTTCAGGTCTGTTTTGTTTCCCATGCGGTGATCATTTAATCCAGTGCACCACACCATGTCCACTTGATTATTATCACTTTCGCCCTCCATGTTCTATTTCAAAACATTTTTTTCTTTCCCTTTCACACTTGAATTTCCCTCCCTCCCTCCTTTTTGCATTATTTATATTCTCCGTCAGTTCTTTCATTTACTACCACCTTCGATGGTGATCACAAAAGTGAATCATTACAAGAACCCTTTCCAGTACACTATGCCAGCTACACATGATCCATATGCTTCCACCAAATAGCACAAACAACACACTCAAATAACAAGAACAAGAACGAGAGACAATCATTCACCACCCCACTATTCAGATGCACTAACCATGATTCATTAGATATGGTCCCCTTGTTAGAGTTGACCTTCCAGCGCCTAGATTTTCCGATGGTGCCACTTATGCCTTTGTTGAGTTTGAAGAAAAGAAGGACGCCGAGGCAGCCCTTGAGCTCCATCAGAAACCTTTTGGAGAAGATCAGAAGGTATTAACTGTTGAATGGGCCAAATCAGAGCCTCGTCCTCCAAGATCCAACAGATACAGAGATGACTACGGCCCTCCAAGAAGAGGCTACAGAGATGACTACGGCCCTCCAAGAAGGGGTTACAGAGATGACTACGGCCCACCTCCAAGAAGAAGTTACAGAGACGACTACAGAGACGACTATGGCCCGCCTCCAAGAAGAGGTTACAGAGACGACTACAGAGACGACTATGGCCCGCCTCCAAGAAGAGGTTACAGAGACGACTACAGAGACGACTATGGCCCGCCTCCAAGAAGAGGTTACAGAGATGACTACAGAGATTACCCTCCTCCAAGAAGGGACGAGAGAGATGAGAGAGAAAGTAGAAGAGAGAAGGACGTTTATAGAGCTAGAGACGCTTCTCCTTCGAGAGAGGAGAGACAAGCCTCTAGATCGAGATCTCCTGCAAGAGATTGAGCTTCTTCTGTATGTGTGTTTTCAACGTTAGTTATATTTTATCTTTATTCCCTGTTCTTTTTTTGAGTTAATCTTCCTTTTTTCTCTTTGCATGACAAAGAGAAATGAACAGGTGTATATGAATCAATTCATGACAGTCAATTCTCGCAAGCGAGAGCAAACTTTGTAGAAAATACTGAAGACAGAAAGCTTGAGTCATATGTATAAATAAATGAGTATAAATAAATGAGTATAAATATATGGAAACGAACAAGATACGGTATATCTTTTAGACGAGCATCCAAGTATCCCATTGTCCTTCCGGGCAGATACTGAATCCTCCTAGAAAATGAAAAGGAGTGGTCTGTATACATGCAGCAATAATTACAAACGGTGAATACTGAAACCATTGTCTTCTCTTTAGTAGACGATATCCAGAACCTGGTATCGAGAGAAGAAGGGTACTTAGGTATTCTTCATAAAACTTGTAGTAGAAATAACTTACTCGAGAGGTATTACGCGCATCCATTAGGGAATTGTAACTCTTTCGAATAGGAAGGCTGCTCCTTCCTATAGATGGGTACTGGAGGCGCAACGATCTTTGCAAGCTTTGGAGGATTCTTGGAATAAGCGGGAAGTTCTTCAATATAAGATGGAGCTTCTGTAGGAATTTCAGCTTTTCTCAAATGGGAATCCTGTTCAGGATTTAAAGGATCATGGAATGGCGACTCATCGATATCAGGAATCTCAATTACTTCTTCAGGGTCAGTTCGGAGGCGCTTTTGTTTACAGTAACGAACCATCAGGAAAAGTGTTATAGAGATAACAGCTAGAACAACCAAAACCGCTACAACTATGCCTGCAACTTTGCCTGCGAGAACGTGCTTTCCAGTGGAAACTGTACTAGCAGTAGTATCCGATGCGGTAGTAGTTACACTAGTATCTGAATTTGTAGTACCTAAATCTCGTTTGTCAAGCCATCGGCGGAGTAAACCTTTGGCGAAGCGTCTAGCTGAGGAATCTAAAGATAAAGCCGATGGCGCAGTATCATCATCATACGGGCAACCGGTGATCTTGGACCCTAACGATAAGCGGAACATGACTAAATCAAAAGCTATAACTATTAGACTATTCCTAAGGAACCATATGAAAGCGCTAAAGAGAATTGCGGAACTCCCTGTCTTTAAATACCTAATCTTTAAGATTAGCGGGCATAAGCGTGACGTCGGGATTCTGTAATGGTATCCTTGCAGCCCTGTTACAGCCCAACCTGTGGGGAATCGCTCTCATTTCACACATAACGTGCGCGTATCGAGCTAGCAATAAGCATAACTGTCGGCTATGGAGTATAGAGCATAGAGAATACAATATATAGTATAGAATGTATAGTATAGAATGTATAACGTGTGTATTTGTGTTTATGTGGATGTCTTGTCCTTTGTGCCAAAAATTATACATAGCAAAGCTCAACTCTTTTAGACGATCGTATGCAATGACATGCCGTTTTTTGTGCCATACTGTTGACAAAGCGTAAAGCAGCAGGAAAAACGGGAGGAATTTGCCACCCTGAACAGAATGCCTAATTTTAGGATTCCCGATTGGAACTTAGAAACCACTTTAAAAAGACTTAGTGAGTCACATCAACATTGGTTAACACGGAAAAAACCATACCGGATAATGGTGGTGGTTACCCATTACTTTCACTACGGCGAGTCTGGTCTAACGGATTTCTACCAAAATGAGACTAAAACTCCGCAATCATTGCATTGGGCACTACCACGGCGATGACTCCCGATTTCGACTCTAATAGGTTTCCTTCCGATCTGGTCCGTCTTCTTAATGGGAAAATGTGCGCCTATGTGCATGCGATAAGTTCAAGATTTTGAGCTCTTGCCGATCATTTTTGATCCCTCACCATATAGGGCGATAGGTAACCTTGGCGTTGCGTTGCGTGTGTGTTCCATAATATCTTGGGAACAACGAGTGGAAGGTACCGCAACAGCAACAATCGGGTAACTGGTCTCCGGAGATGTCGGGGAAAATATCATGTGATGGTTAACGTGTTTGTTGTTGGAGAGAGGCGGGGACAATGGCGTTAAGGATAATGGTGTGGTGGAATCGGTTTCATGATTTCATGATTTGGTGATGGCGATTGGTGAATGGAAAAGAGCCAGCCGGTAGGGTACACACTCCACCGTGTTCTATGTGGGGAGAAGTGAAACACAATGTGCATTCTACATTTACGGACGGGCGAGTAATTGTACAGTTGGCCAGAAATAAATTATTTTTCCAGGGGGAAATACAAATGTGAAAAAAGCTATGATAGAAAACACAAAACGAAAAAAAAACTCCTTACCCATTGTTGTGGGCCATATGCATCATGGCCCAGAATTGTTGTATATCAGCACCCTTCATGTCTATAGCTTGTCTTTTTAAATCAAAGTTTTGACGAACAATATCTGCAAATAAGTTATCTGGAGCTTCCAAGTGAGGCGAAAGGATCTCTATCCACCCTGTTGTCTCCGATTGGGCAAACACAGAGGTGGCTTCTTGGAGAGATAGCGCTTCGTTTTGCACAAGGACAACAAACCTCTTCACAACACGTAGTTTATCCTTATTGAGAGACTTTCCGCTGCTCTCAATTTCTTCGCCGTCATCCTCGTCGTCTTCTGCTTCGTCATTATCATTACCATCGTGTTTCTTCATCGGCCTCTTCTTGAAAATGCTATATACTATCTCCAAGTCCGTATTGTCTGTTTTCCCTCGGAACTTCCTCAGGTAGCTCGGCTCAAAGTATTGGCTTACGTCTTTCCATTCGTCTTCCGTTAGCATTGGAACATGCCTCTCGTTGAACCTGTTGTAGATTTTATGGTCTGATAGACTCGTATAGATATGAGACAGACATTGGAAAAAGCCCTTCCTGTTTCTCACAGATTTCTCTGAAAAGACATCCGTTTTGAACCTCTTGTTGAGCTTCATGGCAACCGCATGATACTCTCTTTTTAAAAAGGACGAACTTTTCTTCGCTTGGAAAAGATGTTTAAACTCATGTGCTGCAGCAATACTGGCCTCGTTGGTCCACAGCATCTTCCTTCTGCTTCTTCTCCCCGATTCCTGGATAAAGGATCTTTCGCTGAATGACCGGTCTATGGATCTGTCGCTCATTGACTTGTCCATAGACTTGTCGTACTCTGGTTCGGAACTCTTCACACACCGCTGGAAATCCTCCACCGAAGCTATATTGAAGAAGATTTCACTCCGTTTTCTGCTGTTGTGTACTCCATAAAGAAAGTTGTTCTGTTGTGGGGCCCTGGTGGGTGTTCTTGGTGTTGTGGGTGTGATGGGCGGATGTTGTGGCGGTGGTGGTGGTGGTGGTGGTGGTGTTATAACACTGCTGGTACCACCAACAACAACAGAGCTGGTTAAGTGCGAAATTGGAGGAAGGAACACCGGCACTTTACTCTTCCCAGGCCTCTGGGGGGTACTCATTCCTCTGAAACATGGCTGTGGTGGCGGAAGTACACACGTAGAGTCTACCTTAACTGGGTCTGCCGTCTTATGATTTGTAACAGTGATTCTATTCGTGGACAGATTTCCCAGAGGAATTCTTCTGCTGCCGCTAGTGGTCCCAACGTCTTGCCTATTCAGTAATTGTCTCAGGTCCATCCTCTCAATATATATAATGCTAGTTTCTGGTCTTTGCCACTAGTTATTCCTTCGCTGTGTGCGGTCCCCGTAGTGCGCATTGGAGTCCTCCAGACATAAACATTCCTATATTGTTCTGCTCGGCTGATCGCGTTTAAAATGTAAACAAAAAGAAAACGGCTTGTTGTTGCTGGGGCAACCCCAAACGCGCTGCGGAAAGAGGCCAACGGTGTCCAGGTGTGTCGATGATGTAATCGCAGTGTTCGGGTGTAAAATGATGGTGTCCAGATGTTGTCTTTAGATAACACCCGGACACCACTTAAGGTCAACGACAATGTGCGTGCTCTTCTGTATAGGCCGAGACACAAGAGGCGCCTGTTACGCGTGCGAATCATTACAACCGAGAGTGGTAGTAACAACCTGTTTGATCTGTGCCGATAATTCTGCCCAGATAGCTGCCTGATCGCTCGTTCATTTTTGTTCTCCGGCCACAAGAAGACTCGATGGCACGCACACAAAAGAAGAGGAACAACACGCACACTGCGGGCAAGAACCCAGGGAAGAAGAGCACAAAGACTCACTCTCCTAGCGCTACTTTGCAAGAAGTGCTGTCTACGCTGAGCATCACATTTAATGGCGATCTCGGTATCTTGAACGGCGGTGCAACGAGCTCGGTTCCCCCTGTGGCTGTGGTTGAAACACTGCGTAAACTACTGCTCAAGTTAAACGACCAGCTCGAGATTGTGTCTAACCATGATGATTCTGTGGTGGAGGATATCCGAGATATCTTGACCGATAGAGAGAAAGGTGAGACTCTTGATGATGACGAAAATGACGAGGAGGAGGATGATGGTGGTGATGATGGTGACGTTGATGTTGAAGGCGAAGGCGACGAAGAGCATGAACCTGAGGAGGAAAAGGAAGTTGCAGTGGTCGATAGTGCTACCGAATCTCTCAAGAACACCCCAAACAGCTTCGATGGTCGTTCGGCGGATTTGGAAAGTGACCATGATTCACCTGTAAAATCTAAGAAGGAGAGTCTGAAGAAAGATACAGGACTAGTCTATTCCTCGAGAGACAATGACGAAGACGTTGAGATCCTCGATAACGATCTAGAAGAAAAAGTGAAACAAAATGGGGTAAATGAAGAGGACGATGAAAAAGATATATTTACTGATGCAAACGATAAGCTGAAGATTGAAGGATCTCCAGAGTCACAAGCTAGAAGGCTAAGTACTGACAGAATTGAAAATGACCCGTCTGTGCGTAATCCTAAATCAGAGTTCGTAACATCTCAGACACTTCCTGCTGCTGCCCAAACACTTGGTTTGTTTACCGAGGAAGATGGTGGTCTCCATCAAACTGGAGAGGAATACCTGAAGAAGAAATATGCTGTTGCATCCTACCCAAAAACAGACTTAAAAGACAAACTTCCCGGTATTATTCCAGATATTGACTTCTCAAAGTCCAAACCAACAAACCAGGTTCAATTTGCCACTTTTCAGTCATGGTTTGAGAATTTCTTCAGATCCTTTGCTGAAGATGATATCAAGTTCTTGAAAAGCAAATATAATTTGACTGATTCCCTGGCCAATGATCCAAACTACGATCCAAACCTCACACCCTACCTAATCCCTGATCTTGGTCCCCTATACGCTGATGTTTGGAACGAGGGTGAGAATGCTGGAAATTACTCTCCTCCTCCGAATAGAATAACAAAGGATGCCGTTATTGCTAAGAACTCCTCCGAAGATCTAACCGACGATACATTAGAAACCGAAAACGTATCTTGTGGACCACTAGTGTCTAGACTTTTGTCTGCCATATTAAAAGATGATAAAGACGATTCAAATCCTGTAAATGGTGGTGGTGATGACGATGACGATTTAAGATCGGGTACCAGCGCTACAGCACTCTCTGAGCAGCAGGGTTGGAAAGTTTCCAGTGTAAATGCCGACTATAGTACTTTAGAAGACCGCTTGAAAAGAGAGTTGAACTATATTGGTATATTTGGAGCACCTGATGGTAATAAGGACGAAGAGGGCGAGGGTCCAGAACCGAACTGGCTAAACCCACAAGACGACGAAGTATCTATGGAATTACGATCTCTTCAAAATGAATTGAAGCATGCTTCCAAACGCAACAATAAGAGAAAGAAAATTCTTCTTCCGATCATTGAAAAACAGCTAGCCTGGCAAGAATACATTCAGATCTTGGATGACTTGGAGAAGCAGATTGACCAGACCTACCTGAAGAGAATTAAAGCTCCGAAAAATAAGAAACGTAAGACCACTAACCCAGTGCCACCTTCTCTACAAGCTCAGATGAATGCACAGGCTGCACAACAAGCTGCTGCAAATTCTGCTGTAAAGGCGTTGCTAGAAAAGAGACAGAGGTGGATTACCCGAGTGGGTCGTTTGTTCGGCACCGATGGCCCTGAGCCTGAGATTATGAAGAAGTATCCAAAGGAGAGTGTCTTTGACACCGAGAATCTGGATGAGGATGAAGATGAAGACTATGAAGATGGTGAAGACTTAGTGTTGCAACAGCAAGACCACTAATGTCTCTCGTCTATTTAACGAATCATTGCATGAATTTTTGTACTAATACAAGCTAAATCTAACTTAGAATTCTGTAACACTACTCCATGAATATTTTTGTAGTAGTCTTTATAATCAGGAATTTTGAAAGATGTATTTTAGAAATTACCAATATAGGCTTAGTTTTGTAGTTTCAGACTTGCAAACTCCATTATCAATCAAATAATATCAGTATCATAGTAGTTGAGTCAGGATTGAAAACTAAAAATTCGGAATCTAAACATTTCAATTACCAATACCAATAATGAACAGACTAACACTGTTATCATTGAACCGTACGCTCTCAAATATGTTGTCTTTGTTAATTATCTGTTATTGGAAAGTACCACTTTCAAGATGTCTGGGTGTTACTGCCAAGACATCAGGACACCATCTATGGTCACCAATTCATGCGTCGAGATATAATCTAACGTACTCTTGAGAGCGAAATTGAGGAAAAGATGAAGAACAAACTACAAGAACTCATTTATATTGTAAATAATAATATGATGCGAATTTCTGAGTTTAAATTTCTTAGTACTGCTGAGGATAGTCGTGCTTAAGCCTCGGTGAACATAATGATAGATACTAGCAATACATTAAAGGTATTTCGTATCTTACGATTATGTTATTATATACAATAGATTGGAGATTGGAATTAGGTCATGCTTTGTAGTTCATACCAAAGCTGATGTAACTTTACTGAGAGGTGGGATTGTTGTAATGTTACCGAGTGCGGCAATAGAAACAGGCTTCCCGCCAAGCCTGTAGTTTGCCCAGTCAACTACATCTTTCTTTGTAATGATATCCACCTTTTCAAAGACGTCCTCAGGGCTGAGTCTTTTACCCGTAGTGACAATCTGTCTTCCAATATCTTCGGCGATTGCCGTAGATCCATCAAGAGAAAGTAGTAAAGAGGCTTTAAGCTGGGCCTTAGCCCTCTCGACTTCAGCATCTGTGATCTCACCTCTCTTGAGCCTGTTCCATTCTTTAATAATCTCATAAACAATGTACTGTAAGTCAATATTTTTCTCGGCTGTTAAGTATACTCCCCAAAGACCTGTATCAGAGTACGATGTAGAGAAAGAAGTGTATGAGTTGGCCAAAGGCTCATTCCCGTCTCCAGAGACACCACCAGCAACAGCAAGAGCGAGTTTCGATGGGGAGTTTGAACCGGTTCCCATAGATCTATCCCAGTTACCAACAATAGACTGTGTAACAAGTGCAGTGAAGTAGTCCGGTGCATTCCATGAAACACCTTCGAGTGCAATAGCCATGTGTGTAGTTGGAATTGAATCGTCCTGAATTTTGATTTCATCTGGACAGAAGACAGGAAGTTCGCCACGAGGAGTACCCAAAGGAAGCTTGCTTGATGATGGGGTTAGGTGGCCAAATGATTGTTGAGCGAACTTGACAAGTTCATCATGGTCAACAGCACCGGCACCAACAAGGACCATACGATCAGAGGAATAGTTTTTCGTGATGTAGCTGGTTAAATCGTCCCTCTGAATTGTCTTGATATTCTCAATAGGACCCAAAATGGTACGCCCAAGTGGTTGGTCTTTGTAACAAATAGCATGTAAATGATCAAAGAGAACTTCGTCGTACATTTTGTCCACTTCTTCCGATTCTCTGATGATGACATCACGTTCTCTATCTATGGCCTTGTGTTCAAGTTTTGATCTTGTCAAGATGTCCGAAAGGACATCGATAGCTTTAGGAATATCGCCTTGCGTAGACTTTGCGTAGTAAACGGTGTTTTCTCTAGATGTATAGGCATTGAGATGAGCCCCGAGATTCTCAATCTCGAGCTCAAGTGCAAGCTGGGAACGGTTGACGGTTCCCTTGAACGCCAAATGCTCAAGGAAATGAGCAGTACCGTTGTTCTTAGAGTTTTCTGCTCTGGACCCAGCATCGATCCAGACACCCACAGTAGCCGTCGAGAGGGTTGGGATCTGTTCCGACGCAACTACTAGTCCATTCGGAAGGACCGAAGTTTTAGTGACTGCGGTCGCTTCCGTTGCTAGCGTTCGGTGGAGACGAGAAAAAGCTCCAGTCGACTTTGTAAGGTGTTTCAGCATCGTTATAATATCCCCAGAAAGTCAGTACACAGCTAGGAGGACAGTCCTTTGGTGGCGTTGAAGCGTTATAAGAGTTCCGGCAATAGACCATTGAAGTGCCGCTTTGTAATGAGAGCCTGGCCTGGGCGACGGACTTCCGGACCCTCGGAAATGACTATCACCACGTCCCCTTACTTCAACATCGACAAAGCAGGGAGAGAAGATACCATTCGAAGGGCCAATTAGTGCGGACTTAGCAAGTTGAAAAGAAAAAAAAACCAGAACTGACCTCACAACCAGGTATGTCTGAAGATGAGGATGACTTTATGATGTCCGATGCTGAGTCGTACGAGTTCGAGTTTGAGGACGACGACGAAGCTGAGAATGACGAGGACGTGCACATGGATGGCGGTGACAACGAGGGGGATGATGAATCAGCGGAGGCATTGTATTACAAGGCTAAAAATCTGAAGCAGGATGATGCGGAGAAAGCGCTCGAAGTTTTCTCAAGAATAGGTGGCGCTGCTGGTGATGACAAGGAGGACACTGAATACAAATTCAAGGCGCTCAAGCAGATATTGAAGATCCTGTATAAAGTAAACCGGACAGAAGAGTTCTTCGAGATACTACGTCAGGTACTTGCAATTCCTTTGCAGAAGTTGCAAAAGGGGTATATTGATGATAGTTTTGCTAAGTTGATTGACAACTATTCCAACTTTGATTTAGATCATCAGCTGCAGTTTTATGATATTATTCTCTCAGGATATACTACGAGCGATAGGCTGACCATCAGAACAAGATTGAAAAAAGCCCAGATCTTGTTTGAGCTACGGAGATTTGACAAAATGTTTGCTGATCTTGGAATTGTCTATGAGAAAGTGGAGACCATGTCGGAGATGACCAAGAACGCCTATTTGCTAGAGTTATATGCTGTTGAGATACAAGCCCACTCCGAGATGAACAACATCGTGAAACTGAAAGAACTATACAAGAAGACTCTTTCAATACAGAGCACGATCCCACATCCAAGAATAAATGCCATAATTAAAGAGTGTGGAGGTAAAATGTACATGAGAGATGAAAACTACGAGCAGGCCTCGGACGAGTTTTATGAGAGTTTCAAGAACTACGATGAGATTGGAAACCAGAGGAAACGCGTCAAGTTACTACAACTCTTAATCGTTTCATCCATATTGAGCAATAACGAAATCAACAAATTTGAAAGCCAAGAGACGAAATACTTTCTGAAAGAAGAAGAAGTACAAAAGTTTGTAAAGCTTTTGCAAACGTTTGAAACGCTTGACTATACTGCGTTTACCAAACTCTACGACGATTTATGTGAATCCCAGAAAGATGACACTTTCATGATTGAGAACTTAAACAAGGTGGAGGGCATATTGAAGCTTCGTATCTTGATTCATTATATCAAACCATTCAAGCGGCTCTCTCTAGACAAGCTCAGCAGAACCCTCAAGATCCCCCTGGATGCTATTGAAGATACGTTCTTGAGCTTACACAACAATGGCCAAATCCCAAACGTTAAACTTGATTTGGTTGACGGTATTCTCTACAATGAATGATTTAGAATCTGCCCTTTACGCTTTGTTTTACGAAAATCATAATGTCTTAATTCTACGAAACCCAACTTCTCCAACCTATCACTCTTTCGCTAAGTAGAACATGTAATATTTGAAATAACTTGTATACAGTATTATATACAGAACCCGAATTTGTTCAGGCAGATAACTGTTTAACTGGAGCCAGACCAGAGAGAGGCATTAGCAGCTTCATCTTGGTTTCGTAGTTGAGAGAGCCGTTTCTGTTCAGAGAAGAGACAACGACGTCAGCGTTATGCTTGAGAGCCTCAGACTTGAGCTGCTTAGAGAATGGCTCGTTTGAAGCAACATGAAATTCGCCTGTCAAGACGGCAGATACATTAGCTTTCGAGTTGTGCTTGAGTTCTCTGTAGGCCTTCAAGATTCTTGACTCTGCGTTCTGAGATGTCAGTGGATTGCTCTCGATGAGCGAGTCCAAAGTAGGCACTTCTGGAATATAACGTGTACTCAGTATGGAGATATTTGGGTTTTGTCTATTCTCCACAATTGGTCTTGATTTTCTCTCCGATCCCGGCTGTTTTCCCTTCCGTCTGTCTTTTCTTTGTCTGGACGCCGGTGCTGATGTTGATCCAGAGGCAGAGATGTCTCTGAGCTTGTTTGTAAGAACTGGTGTATGTCTGGACCTTGGCGTATTCTTTCTCTGAGCAAAGGAGGAACCGGTTTTTTGAGAAGAAGATAGTGAAACAAAGCTAGAGGCAACATCAGTGAACTCCGAGGTAACAGTGCTTCCCGACTTCTTTGCACTCTGATGGAATGGCTTCTTCTCACGCGACTGGTAAGGCTTCTGCTGTGAATGCTGTTGACTCTGAGCCCTCTGAGGATTCCGTTGGTTCTGTGAATTCTGCGTGTTCTGGAACGTTGATCTTGGCCCTCTTGGCCCGTTTGGGCGTTGCGCCTGATTTCTCTTCCCCTGTAGTTTTTGCGATGCAATGGGCGTGTTGGCAGTGATCTTCTTAACCCTCTCAAGGAGATCCTCGATGCTATCTTTTGCGTAAACCGACTCCGTACTATAAGCCCTAAGGCCAACAACCCGCGCAAGTGTGTTTCTAAGCATCTTGTTCGTCTAAGTGTCACCGACGACCGATTTCTTGGACTTCTCTTCGTGTTACCAACCCGCTCTCGTTGATTCGCTTTCTTTTCGACCAAGAAAAAGAATTCTATTCCGAGGGCATGGGACCCCGGATTTGTATAATCTTCCTGCCTTCTGGGTAATTACAGTTAATAATGCCACAATTATATTTGCCCCAGGTGTTTTAGTAGTTAGGAAATAGAGATGTTAGCGGAGTACAAGTGTAGGTAGATACAAGTTCTGGAAAAAAATACTGTCTCTCATGGTGTAACTTCACTCATCGTCCTCACCATGAGAGACCCAATTAAGCAAATATACAACTGAACAAAAGAAAAGGGTTCTAGGGGGGACAGGAATTGTGAAATTAAACTTAACGCAAGATACTGGATAAAATATGCATACTTAGAAACTCTATCGTTCATTAGTTGCAATGCCCTCCTTGCAAACTCTCTCACCGGGATTAATGTGCAGTCACAATAAGCCTCAAACGTAGGAAATCATGAACTGCTAAAAAAAAGGGCTTGTACGACACTTTCAAGGAGAGCAAATTAGTAGCGCTTAAGGAGACGCCAAATTCTTTGGAAATAGTAACTTGGATAGCATATAGAAGACATAGTTCGTAAAGAGTTTCGGTAGTCTCTTTGTCCAGCCCGTTCACTTAGAGAATCTTTCAACTAGGCAACAAAAGTAATACAGAATGAAAAAAAAAAACAAGCAAAAACCAAAAAAAAAAGTAAAGACAACACAAAACATAGAATCTATTCAGGTACAACGGAGTCAATCAAAGTATATACGGGGTGTAAGCATAGTTGAAACGGAGTAATCCTCAAGGGGTTTCAAGATTCTCAGTGAAACCCCCATTGGAACTTTTCCAGCTGCCATGGAAAAGATGCTGAATAAGACTGTCTTCGTGTTCCTCTTTACCATTCCAAAGCTTTTCTGGAAGAACCAAGATATCATTGACCAGCAAAGGTTGTGTGATTTTTGTGATGTTCTGCCATCCGAACCTCCTCCATGCAGGCTCGGTATTACTCTCAGTGGAGTCCTCCGGATTCGGAAATCTGAGTGTCTTAAGAATGGCTTCCTGGTCGTTTGGATTGATAACAGATATCTCTTCAAGACTGTTAATGTACTGGAACACCGAGTGAGTATACATGCCCGGGCCCGTCAGCTCCATAATACCCTGGTAGAAAGAGTCACGTCCTTTTTTAAAATCGTACTGTTTTGTTCCAATTTTCAAGATCTTAGAGTTGGTATCGTAGTTGTTCATCATCAATTCTGCAATGTTCGCCAGGAGCATTGCATACATTGGATGATATTTTCTGGCCTGGAGAGTCCACTGGCAAAGCTGGACACGGGAAGAATAAATGTGCCAATCCGCACAGTCACATTCAGACTCGATCCCCACAACGGCACCAACAGTATTTGGCACTCCAAGCACCGTGCTATTGAAAGCAGGCCACTCAGATAGCGGCTTCAAAGGTTTAGTGTCGGTGTCACCGTAGGTTCCGCCGCGTAGAAATACACTTGCGTATCTGAAAAAGTCGACCCGGAGGATGATACGGGGGAAGTTAGTGTATGCCTCAATGATTTCAGGAAACAACTGACCGAACTCCCTAAGAAGTAGACGGTACGCCATCTTATCATCAAATAGCGTGTAATTAAAGCCATCAGCGATGTTCCGCTTCCATAATTCCACCTCCTTGTTGGTAAAATCCTTATTCTTGCTGGTTTGTAATATATTCTTGTCGAACTGTGATCCGAGCTCCGGAGTAGAGTAGGAAAATACCGTCGTGAGACGTTCATATAGGGGAAGTTGCATAATTTGGTCCAGGTCGAGCACAACATCGGGCTCATCGGTAGGACCCGTAAATGCCGTTGTTCCTAGAGTCACAGAGATAGGAATTTGCGACCTGATGGTAGTTATTACCGCACCAGCATCAACGTCACAAAGAATGTAAACTTGCCCTAGTGCTGCCAAGATGACCACGCTCGCTATCACCAACTGTACACGTCTCGAAAGGGTCCTTAGAGAGTCCACACCAGTCACCAAGCTATTTTGGAAAGACTTTCCGTGCCTTAGCACGCTGTTCACGTACTCCATTATGGGTTTTCTCGAGGAGATCTAATCGATACAGAGGGAAAAGTGGGACAAACAGGTTATTAAATATCAAGTATTAAGTCTTTTACAGTAAGCCCACATACGGCGATTTCTCCACGCTGGCACACCCGCACACCACCAGATTCCTTCTCGTCACATCAGGTTCGTCCACATCTCCTATCTTCAAGGCTGAACACTGTTCGAGAGAGGACATTGTAAGCGTTCAACGCGTTTCTTGTTGTGAAAAGCGTGTTTTACTTAGAATAACGACGCTGTGTGTCTGCTGCTGGTGCCATTTTCTACCTCGAGCCCGCTCGGCAGTCTGACGAGCTGTGTCCTATCATCGTGTTTCCCGATTCGCTCCTTACCCATAAGCTTAACTTGTAAGAGAAGCCCATAGGACGACCCATTCTACGCGCTACCATGACGATTTCAGCCGAGATAAACAATGCCGTGAGGTACTTGCAGGCTGTTCTCCATACGGTAAAGGCATACAGACCCAATAAGCGGTTCTTGAACCTGAACGTCTTCATTGGTACTTTGCTGCTTATCATCCTTTTGCAGCAATACTTTATGCGTCGTATTACTTCTGGGACTCAGTCGATGCTCTTGCTGGGCGACGACTCACACCACACCGTGTATGATTCATTGCTTTCGAAGTTCAAGTCCGAAACTTTCCGTGACTTGCCCTTCGGAGAGAAGTGTGATACCTTCTTTGATTTCATCTATAGCAACAACCCTGACTGGAAGTTTGACAACTACAACACAGAGGGATACGACGAGAATTACCTCGATTTCAATACCTACCTCGAGCACATGAAGGAGGAGTACCCTAACCTTGTATTGGATGAGAAAAAGATCGCCCAATTCGAAATTGATTTCTATGACAAGAGCCGTAAGGCCATTAAGATCGACAAGGGTATCCATGATGCCATCTCTACCTTAAGAGTTTTCGGTAAGTGTTACCTGGAGAATCAGCCTTCGGGTAGCTCGAAGTTTGGCTTCTCCACCAACATTTTTAATGACAACGCCGGCAGTTCATCTTCACGCTTACGTGCCGCAGCAGAGAGGTGCAGTAATCTTGAGTCTAGAATCTTCCCGTGGTTGTCTGGAACCTTGCCGATCTATACTCGCTGGGACGGGACAACGTCCAAAGGTTTGCCGAACCTAACTCCTTATGGTGATGGATCTTATACTGAAGACTTCGACAAAAGGAACTCTAAGGATGCAAAGATGAAGCGTGACTCTTCCGATCCTAACTGCTTCATTTCCCACTTTAAGCAGAGCATGAATGGACGTGGATATGTCATTTCGGCGTCAGATAGGTACGTGGATGAGTTACAGAGGCTGGCTTTGGTATTAAGAGCCAATGGAAATAAACTTCCTATTCAGATTGTTCACAAGGGCGATTTATCCAAGGAAAATATTGAAAAGTTGATTGGCCGATTTAGAGATGATATTCACATACCGCCTGTAAGTTTCAGCAACGTTGGCCTGAAAAGCTTAGATCTCCCTGCTCAGGAAGTATGGTTTGTCAATGTTCGCCCTTGTATCAAAGAAGGACATGGCGAGTATTTCCAGAGTTACGCCAACAAGCTGCTTGCGTATATGTTCAATTCATTTGATGAAATGATTCTGATGGACACAGATACTGTTCCATTTGTTAAACTAGATGAAATTTTTGGCTATCCTGACTATCTTGCTAACGGTGCATATTTCTTCCAAGACCGTCAATTGAAGGGGCAGAACTCTGCAAGCGCAGTTGATTACTTTAAGCGTTTGATGCCTTCAAAGTTAGATCACTACTTCTTTGATATTCCACTGGCTACTGACTTCACTTTGAAGAATCGTTTTATGGGAGGGAGACGTAACCACTACATGGAATCTGGTGTAGTCGTTATTAAGAGATCCACCCACTTCACTGGCATGCTTATGGCGACTCAGTTGAATTTTTGGTCCACGACAACACAGAAGGTTCATGGAGACAAGGAACTCTTCTGGTTAGGCCAGTCCATTGCTGGTAATGAGAAATATGCTTTTAATTCGCTTGGAGCTGCGTCTATTGGTGAACTCACCCCTGCACCATTCAGACGTTACCCTAACTCCCAGGCACAAGAATTATGCTCCAACCATCCTGGTCATATTAACGGATACGACAAGAAGACTCTGCTTTGGATGAATTCTGGTTTTACGTTCTGTAAGAATACGGATGCTGCGGAGTTTGATGCGGGAAAGGCCGTCTTTAGGGGATTTACTAAAGATACTCTCACTAAGCACTACAAGGCAAAGACCAGTATCAGAAATGCCATTGTTCCACCACCACAGGAGGACCATGGTACTAATAGTGATGGTAATCCTGATATGGGATGGAGTGATGAGCACAAGCTCTGTATGTCTTACACGTGGTGTGCCGTAGACTACATTGGATCCGAGCGGAAGAATGAAGCGAAGGGAATACTTATTAGTTTTGACGAGAAGCGAACAAGGTGGTTTGATTTCCTCGGTGACCTCTGGATGAATGATTTTACAGATGAATAACGTCGGCTCGCTTTACCCATTTGCAAGAAAAATCCCGAATAAGATAGATTTAGTAGTGTTATCACTACGTAGGGGATATCTGCTGTAATAACTAAATAATAGACCGCAAAGTGTCGAATCAATTCTCCACAGGGAACCAATAAAAGATAGTATAAGTATAAGTATAAGTATTAATCTTTTCTGTAGTGATTAAAATACGCATAGTCTTTCCTAGCTGTAATGGAAATAGTGAGTTCCCAAACAAGTGGCCGAATCCCGGGGAGATCATACAGTGAGTGCATTTACGGACGGGGGGGGTGCTCTCACTAAAAAGATTTGGAACCTATCCTAACGAGTTTCCCGAGATAATTAAATCAAGATTTGGGCCCATGATTTATACAAAGAATTCAGTGCTAATTTTTATCAATTGAAATCTGTGACGCTTTTGACCATCTTATCAGATCCGTTACAGCGTTATAAACCTTGAAGACAAATCCGGTAGCCCCGGGAATTGGGATGAGGGGTCAAAGCGGCACTAACAAAAACAGGTGCAACCAGATAGGACCTCTCACATTGCAAATTCCTTCCGGTGCCTTCAGTACAGTCACTCAAGCAGGTGAAACATGAAAACTTCAAGGAATGCCCACATGTTAAATGCGCGATACCTAAAGCTACTGGTTTTTACGCCACTAGCTGTCATCGTCTTTCTTGTATTTACGAGCTCGTATCAGCAAGCATCATTCAGTGCACAAGAAGGTATAGCTTCAAAGTTTCAAAATTCCAAATATTCCAACAACTGTGAGAAATGGATGGTTGGCCAGGAAACTGAAACTGCAATTAATGTTGATTCTGCTTCTGAGAATGTAAACAGAAGCTCAATTGAAAGAACTAGAACTTTCAACCAGTGTATCTTCAAGCATGAGACGAGATGCTCCCCTCTGGTTGAACAGAACATTTACGAGTGGCTATCAGGAAATCCTCCTCTATTAACTAGCAGTCAATTCGAATCGAGACCAGCTTTCACGGTACCGGAAGGCGAATGTTATTCGGTTGCCTTAAGGAAGAGCTTACATGGTAAAGGCCTCGTCATATCCGCTAATAAGGACCATTTCAAATCCATACTCAATCTGATTGTGTTGCTTCGAGTCCTTAATACTGGACTTTCACTACAAGTGGTACATAAGGGAGAGATAAGAGACTTTATACAGCAAAGATTGCTCCTAGCATCGAGTTCGGATTGGTCGAATGACAGGGAGATAAAGTCTATTCTCCATAACAAAAAGTACAGGCCCAGTCTTCCAGAGCTTAACCTCACATTTCTCGATATTTCCCCTGCTATTAAGAAGGAATACATTTCCAGATTTGTGCGGTTTAATAACAAACTTTTGGCTAACTTTTTTAATTCTTTTGAAGAAAGCATGCTCATCGATGCGGACACTGTTTTCCTTCGGGGGCCAGATGACTTCTTCAAGTTCGAGGAGTACAATAGCAAAGGCACATTCTTCTTCAAAGATAGATCCCTGATCAATAAACACAAGACTGACGATACTATCACTCGTATAAGAAAGATCATACCAAGCATGGAGGAGCATGAGGAGTTTGGCATTCCACAGCTTACAGACTATACATTTCAAAACAGATTTTTCCGTGGATTCCAACATCTTCAAGAGAGTGGAGTTGTTATGATCGACAGAACAAGACATTTTGAAACAGGTTTGATGGCGATAACTCTTGGATTGCACAAGAACGCTATATGTGAACTTGTATGGGGAGACAAGGAACTTTATTGGATTTCTTTCATTTTGTCAGGAAACGAGAATTACCACTTCAATCCTCACCACGCAGCAGCTGTTGGAGAGCTCAGTCCTGATACCAATCACTCACATTATCCACATCTAGACTCCATAACAGAGCTTTGCTCTTCACATCCTGCTCATATAGCCAAGGATAATCGCAGTATTCTGTGGATGAACTCTGGATTTAAGCAGTGCAAGAAAGCGGTTTACACCAACTATGCCGACCCATTCTTTAAAGACTGGCCTGAAGATGAAAAGAAAAACTACATAACTGGACCAATGAAGATAAGAGCGGCTATTATACCATCTGAAGAATCCAACTCAGGAATAGAGGAGATAGCAAGTCGTCCGACACGAGGTTGGATTCCAAAAGATTACTGTGAGATGTACACAATATGTGCGTACGCAGATTTCACAGGCGCAAATGAACAGAGCATTGTAGTGAAATTTTCCAAGGAAGAACAAAATTGGTTTGACTATCTAGCTCATTGCTGGATCAGTTCTATGAAAGTGCTGTCACATTTGGTATCCAATACTGATGTTATGGATTATTGAATAAACATGGCTGGTTTTCTGCAAAATCATTGGGAGTCGATGGTCATTACACTCTGATGATCGATGAGTGTAAGCTGCCGTATTGAAGGAGTTAGCAAAGGGAATAAAACACATTAGATATAGAAACAACCATCTAAAACGAGACAAAGACACTAGAGAAGAAGAGGTAAAAGAAAAACACGATATGAAATGTAGATTGACAAAACAAATGAAATAAAACAAGTATATCACCTAGAGTAAGGGTTTCCCTGATTGTATGGGTTTGAAGAACCAAAGCTGCCTGATGAGTGAGGATAACCCTGTTGTGACGAATAGCCATGAGATGGTTGTGGTGGGTATCCTCCTTGCTGAGGAGGATAACCTTGCTGTGTTTGTTGATGTTTTGGCGGGTACCCTTGATGAGGTGGATATCCCTGCTGTTGTTGTTGATGTGATGGTGGATATCTCTGCTGTGGTCGTTGGTTCTGTGGTGAGTATACATGCTGTGGTGAATATCCCTGTTGGGACTGTTGATGAGGTGATGGCGAATGTTGTGGTGGGTATCCTTGCTGTGGAGTCTGATGCTGTGGGGGATACCCCTGCTGTTGTGGGTATCCCTGCTGAGACTGTTGCAGTTGTAGAGGCGGAGGTCTTCTGTGAGTTTGCTGCTTGTGAGGTAGGTAGCCCTGGGCGTTTCTCTGAGAAGGGTAAGCATCTTGTTGTTGTGGAAGTCGCTGTTGAGGCCCCGGCTGTGATTGCCCATGTTGAGGGACCCTTGGTTTCTGTTGTTGTGGAGGATAACCCAGTTGTTGTGGTCTCTGTTGTGCGGTGTTCGGCTGATGTGTCTGCATTTGATAAGGCTGCTGAGGTGGTGGTGCCTGTTGATATTGCTGCGAACCGTACTGTTGTGGTGGTTCAGTCAGCTGTGGCAGACGTGAGGCTTGCTGGTCCTGTGGATACGAAATCTCCTGCTTTTGAACCGGAGCTGGAGCGTGTTCAACTGGCTGTCCTTGCGGATACGGGTCATCTGGATATGTGTTCTGCTGAACCGATGGCTGTTGTTGAGCAGAACGGGAACCATGTGGAGGAGGACGTTTTTGAGGAGACACCAGGATTGTTTGACCTTGGGAAGATCCCTGTGCCGTAGGAAGATATTCCTGAGACGATGAAGGAGAAAACTTTTGGAAATCAGATCTTGGAATATATGATTTTGCGGGTGGGATGGGTGGAAGTTCTTGCTTCCGTTCAGCATATAATGGTCGAGTATCTTGGTAACCGCCATTGGTATCAGGTTCAGGAAATCTGGCATCTCTATTGAAAGTTGCTTCGGATGGGCTCTGAATTCTTCCGCTGGTGTATACCATCTCCTTCTTCGCAAGTGGATCAGGCAGAGCCTTACTTACTGTTTGATACTTCAGCACAGGTTCTTGAGGTATAGCATTCTTGCCAACGTAATCAGGTGTGAATAGATCAGGAGTCATAGACTCTCTATGATCATCCACCGATAAAGCAGAAATACCCTTCTGGAAGATCTCATCATCATCAAAGTCCTCATCCAAGTCATATTGTTGTTCAGATTTATAGCTTTGGGAAGGATCTGAAGATTCCATCGGTACATCTTCGGAGAATTGGATTTCAGGGATTTGTGAGGCCTGCTGTGCCGATGGCACAGGCAAATCTTTTTCACTGTTTACAGTGCCAGAAAAGGATTCCATAGGTTTATCGACATTCTGGCTCGGAATATATGGGTCCGCAAGATCGTTACCACTGAAACCAATACCAGCCCCTCTAGCTGGGGAGATCTGATCAGTGGATCTCTGGTATGGGTAAGGGGGATTATCATATTCAGGATAACCGGGATTCCGACCCGTTTTAGCAACATCAGAATACTCATCAAATCCTTGAGAAATCTCCGAACGTCTTTTGCTCGGAGTAGGAGGGGATCCAACATTGGAAGCAGGCAGTTCGTTGGCAGAGCCCAGATTCACCGAAGAACTGGATTTAGTATCAATAGAGTCGCTAATTTTGGGAACGGGGAAGAAGCTTGGAGAGAGTGGGGAGATTGGGTTAAGCTGTTGGGAAGTCAGCCCCGAAGACTTTTCAGCTCCAAGGAACTCGCTTGAAGCAATGGCTGGGGAGTTCATAGCCCCAATGATGCCATGGCTGGAGCCGCATCCAGTGTAACCGGATGCGAGTTTCCTTGCCAAGACAGCTTTGATTTTATCTCTCCAATCAGTTACAAGCCAAGTTGAAGAACTGGAATTGCTAGATAGCAAAATCAAATCATCCACCTCTAAGTAATGAACATGTGGGAGCACCGGTAAACCAAAAAGTAGAGAGTTCAGTTCAGTTTTGTTGGCGTTTAACCTTTGAGGTCTTCCATACAAACAGAATGTATTCAACAATGGCACCAAAAATCTGATAATAGTGTCGTAACCTGGGACAGCGTTATGCTGCTCTGGCATGAAATAGACAGATGCCTCTTTTGGTAACGACTTCGCATTGGAATCAAAGAAAAGAGTACCCTCCAATTTGATCATAGTGCTGTGGTCAATCATCTTAACCGAATTTGGGTACAATGCATATGCAGCCTGAGCGTCTTTGATAACAGCCATAGCAGTTTTCTTGTGCTTCTTCTCGTCCTTGTAGAAAGACACAGCACCTTTATACAATTTACCCTTTTTGGATTTTTTTTGTGGTTGTTCAATGACTGCGTAACAACGCTTCCAGGGCATACCTGAGCCGAATCTAACACTGACCCAATCCTCATGATCAAACTTTGTGTCAGCCAAGATGGTTCTTATATCAGACAACTTGGATCCTCTTGCAGAGAGAAGAGCGCCGGTATAAGCCTCTTGTAAAGATGTATATTCAAAGGTGGACAGTCTGAAAGCAGCACTCCATCTGTGGAAGTCTTCTAATTCCGGATATTGTAATAAGTATTGGTTCTTCAGTGTAGTCGAGACAACAATGACATTCTTGAGTCCATTTGAATGGTCTAGCTTCTCAACGGCTCTGAAAGAGGAGTCAGTGAAGTTGATATAGTCAGGCTTCGAGCTAGCATTCATTAGCGCATCGGCGTTGTTCTGGTGCTTTTCGAGCTCCTCAACGTCCCAATACGCAAGTTGAGTACCTAAGAGAACACCGTACACTTCTCTCCACTGGCGATTTGCAATTGGCTCACCATCAGAGTTGATTGACTGTAGGAGCATGAACACACCCTCATGATACCGCCGATGCGACTGTGCGCTGAGAAGTGTCACGATGGGTGCCAATTCAGGGGAGATATTCGCATCATCAGTGAAGCCTGTACTGTTGTTAGACATCGGAGGCGATGCAGTGAACTCTCTAGGGAAGGTTGGCTGTGGAGTAGATCGGGAGTTTGAACGGGACCTGTTGTTCTCGAGAGCCAGCTTGGGCGATGACGTTTCGGAACGTCCTCCAGAGAAGAGACGTTTCATATTACGGTGGTTTAAAAGGAAAGATGGGGTTCTGGCTTAACGATATCTGGATATGAGAGGGGTGACGAAGAGGCGGAGGAAGAAGGAATCGGTCAGTAAGTGTTGGCGCTGTGCAGTCTTGATTTCTGGGGGAGAGATTAGCAAAGAAATACGCGCTTTAGGCAGAGCTCGCTCACACCAGGACAAAAAACACGGCGATGCAGTGTGAGTATTTGCTATGAAGCGATATCCTTGTGCTATGCCACTACTATAGGAAACAATCTGGCCACTACTGCCGTACCTTGTTTGCTTTGTTCGTGCTACTGAATCGCCGTTCCAAAACCCTTGCCGAACGGAGCTAGCGGCGGCGATTGCTTGGGGGTCCTTTGCGCTTGTTGATATTTCGCTCTCCGTCCACTTAGGCACACACTTCTGCGGCGTGGCGCTTTCGTGCCAGATTGCGCGAATCGACACGCTAATTATTTTGTTTGCGAATTACCACATCGGGCAACGAAACAACCCACAACCCGGGTCTACTGCCTAAAACCGCGCACGCCTGGCGTGTGCGGACCACCGTTTTCAGCGACAGCCCTCCGGTATTAGTACTGCGTATATTTGCATGTGCAAGGCAAGGAAACCCCGGCGACGTCTGTTGCGGAATTTCCGTAAACTGTAGGGAAAGGACATGGAGAAGAACACCCTTTTTTTCCCAGCCCTAAAGGTGAAAAAAGGGGAATTGTGTGGAGGGGATCGTCAGACGTGTGCGATCCGTGGGTTCAGGGGTTTGGTAGCACTGGCGAAAGGGGAAGGTGTCTCGCGTGGTGGACTGGCCAAGAGAAAATGGTGGTGGGTGATAAAAAAAAGACTTGAAGATGCAGCAGCAGCCGCCAGCAGCAGCAGCACAGCCTTGGAAGGCGGGGCTTTTGGGGGCGTTGATTTCTGATGGGGCTTTAATTTAATACTACAGAGTGAGTGTGCCTGTTTGCCTGTGTGCCTTTGTGCCTGTCTCTGTGCCTGTCTCTGTGTATGTGTGCCAGTGTTTGCTTGTTTGTGTGTGTGTGTGTGGTTGTTCGCGACCCTCGCAAAGGGACCACGTCTGTGTATGATCGGATTTAGGCTGTGGACTCCGGCGGCCATGGCACAGTCACCGGCAGCTACAGTATCGAGAAACTGGCTAGATATGCTGGCTGGGGCGATAAGAGGTGGGTAGCTGCGATAATGCAGTTGGTGATAGTAGCAGTGTTAATGGTAGCAATTGTGATGGCAGTAACAGTAGTGGCAGTAATAGCCCTTATAATAGTCGTGATGGTGTTTGGTGGTGTGTGTTCTGATAGCGCCGCTCGTTTGGTTTGGTTGACGATAGCGGGGATGCTTTCCTGGGTATAAGTGTATAGGCGAGAGACGATTCGGGAAAAAGAGATAGCTGTGTCTCTAGAGGTGATAAGGCCTGGGAGGCTGGTTTACTGAAGCAATTGGTCAAGGAATGGCAGATCGCTGAGGGTGTATGCGCGCCGTAGATCAATAATCTAATGAACCCATGGGCCAGTCACGAACCAATGGACTAATGAACTAATGAACTAATGAACTAATGAACTAATGAACTAATGAACTAATGAACTAATGAACTAATGAACTAATGAACTAATGAACTAATAAACTAATGTTCTAGTGAACAAGTGACATAATGAGCTCGTGGTGCCCTGTGCTTCAGTAGAATGAGCATTTGGCACCAGACTACTGGACTAGTAGACCATGTGAGTCAACTAGTGTATAAAAAAAGTAGAATCAAACATTCATTATCAAGCACCGCTTAACTCTACATCAAATATATCAGCCTTTGGAAGCTCTTTAGTAGCTCTCAGTTTCCAGTAGCGCCCATTGTATCTCCAATACTCTTCCTGAGTAATTGGGTGTACATCCTTGATAAAGAACTTTGGTGAGTACGGCTCACCGTTCTCATCACGTATCTTTCTTGATACTCTCTGTTTATCCTCTAGTAGATACTTGAGCTCAGAGGCATCCTCATATCGGCCGTCCTCCATGGCCCGTTGGTCCGGTCTTAGTCTAGTATCACTCGATGAGAGCCATTCTTTCAACTGAGGCTGTAAAGCATTCAAGCCAATCGCATATGTGGTCAAATTGAACGGAACCGTAGGTCTTGGGACTGGGCCCCATATGACAAACTTAGAGCCGTCTTCTGTAGGTCCCACACAGTGCGTTCCTTTCTTCACGTCAATCTTTGTATCGTTGTTCTTAACGACCTTCTTACCATATATCTTGGAGTTCCAATGCCCACCAATAGCCCATTTCTTATTGCCGAAGTTGTCCATAACATAGCCTGAAAGCTCATACGCCTGTGATGCTCTCCAACCTCGCGGTATACAAGAAATCATACATTTATCACCAGTATTGTGATTAGTGATCTCAATATCTCCATAGTTATCAATACTTGGGTTACCTACGATGATTCCAACAACCGAAGTCTTTAGTTTTCTCCAACTGTAGACCTCCTCCTCCTGCCCATGATCTGGTCTCACATGCAAATACCATGTAGCAACTGGCTGCACATCGAACGAACGACCGTTGAAACCCGACTTTACAGATGTTTCTCCATAGTAATCCCACTTCGGATGCTCAGCGATTAAGGCAGAAACTGGCGGATGGTGGCTGACTTGCTCAGAGAAAAATCTGAACTGCAAGTCGGGTCTGGAGAACTCGTAAGTCTCACCTAGCAATGGGTTGAACGGCTTAGCAACACGGCTAATTGTGGAGGAGTACTGAGAAACAGCGAATACACCAATGTATAGAAGCCTCAATGATGAGTCTTCAAACCCACAAGCTTGCTCAAGCAGATGTGAATACTCAAAATCTTCTGCAACTCTTTGTAACATCGAAGTTGGCTCATTGAAGGCAACAGGCAGTGTGATCTTGGTGATGTCTTTACCAATCATAGATTTCAAGATCCCCCACAAGCTTACAGCAGGACGCTCATCAACTTTCAGAGGAAGCTCAGTTCTGGGCAAACCTTCATAACCAGAGAATGTTCGCTCGAGATCTAGCTGTTTTCTCTTAGTCTTCTGTAGGTCGTTAAATAGCGCTAACTCAGAATCATTATCAGCGACATTTTCTTGAATTTCAGTAAAATCTTCAGCTTTTGTGATTTCAATTCTAGGGATACCAGTAGAAGGAAGGATATCTTCAGATACGTCGTCCTTATCTTCACTGTCCGAGAAATCATCAGCATCGAAAAACTCTTCTTCCGAAGCTTCATCATCATCGTGCAAGAATTTGGAGATTTCGTCGGCTGCAGAAGTATTATCATCAACACCAGGCTTATTTGGAGCTTCAGTGGCAGTGGTCACAGTGCTGCTGGCCTCCAAGCTCTGAGCAGAATGTCCAAATCTTTTCGTTAGAACTTTCTTGATCTGTCTTCTTTCTGACTCAAATGTTTCCAATTCATTGTTTCTATCAATCAACTCATTCTCTAAATCTCTAATAGAATTAATCCATAGTTCGTTGATATCTTTTTGTTTCCTTAGCGCTTTGAGAAGCTTTTCATCTCTCTTAGAAACCAAAAGAGACAATTCATTGAATGAATGAATCAATGAGTCCACCCAACCCAGAGTGTAATCAATTGTTTCCTCATTAGTGCCGCGTTGTTTCTTAAGGTTATGAATCAGGTCTTTCAGGGAGTTGAGCTCAATACTCATGCTGCTCTTTAAAACTGAGATTTCTTGAGCATATGGGCCGTTATCTGTTACGACATTTTCGCTTTCCCCACTTTCTTTATATTCTGCAGATTCATCGTCATCATCTTCGTCATCTGTATCCTGAATAATCTCTTGCGATATGATAGAGCCACTTCTGGTAGGTCTCGAAGGTTTTTGAAGCGATGTCAGTTGAGACTCCAATGCAACAGCTGTTGTTGTTAGAGAAGGAGAACTTGGTGTTCTTGAAAGGCCAATACTGCTTTCAGTAATTTGGTTGTTGCTTGAGGAATCCGTCTCATTAGCGGATTTCATAAACTCCTTCTCTTTATCCTTAGCAAACCTGATAGCGCCTTGAAGTGACCATACCCATCTGTTAGTTTCGATCGGATGATTTCCTTTCAAATGCCATCTAACACCGGATTTACCAATAATTTCAAACTTCATCTTCTCAGAAGAGTGCAGGTGGAGAAGTGCACTTTTCATGTTAAGCGAGCCACGACATGCATTGTTGGTATCATCTTGGCTTTTATAGTATGATAATATACCGTTAGAGTCTAGGATGAACCAGCGTAACTTGTATCCACTGGCAAAGTTAGTCCACTTTCGAAGATATCCTTTGTATGTTGGTGCAGATATACCACCAACTTTGTCCATATTGATCACAGTTTGCTCTTTACCAGCTTCTCGGAGGATGTTTTTCAAGGTCTCGTTGGTCTTGCCGCACAGTTCAAGGGGAAGCCTTCCTTTACGATCGCGCTTGAATGGATCACCACCATGGGACAAGATCCATTGTACCATTCCAATATCATTCTTCTTGATAAATTCATGGAGAACAGTGTCTCCAGTTTCTGGATCATTCCCATTAATATCTAGTAACTCGTAGTTTCGAGGTTGAGAGAGTATTTCATCTAAAGAAGCAAAGTCATGGTTGGTGAAAGCCTTGCGAAAGTCGACAGCTATATGCTCAACATATTGAGCCCGTTCATATTGCAAAAGTTCGACCATGTTCAAGTCCTTTGCAAGATCGATTGGCTGTTTCATGTTATTATTCAAGAAGGTATCATTGATTCGTGAGTCTCGAAGCAAGATTTGAGCAACATCAAGACGGTTGTTGAGAGCAGCAAGGTGGAGTGCAGAATTTCCTTCATTATCCTGATGGTTAATATCAATAGAAAGATCACTGTCGTTAAGAAGGCGTTGTATCATCTTAGCCGGGGCCACCTGTACAGCCAGGTTCAAAACCAAGTTTTTAAGCAAAAGAGACCCATACTGGTCTGTGGACTGCTCAATACTGCTAATGAGAAGCTTAAGCTGTGCAACGTTATTATTCTTAAGCGTGTCAAGTAGTTTGAGCTTGAAAAGAGCCGGATTAGCTACAATTGAGACAGATGGCCTATACGGAAAGAATAGTTAGTACTTGCCGTCATGTGTCCTGTCGAGGGGGAATGAGCTATGAGCTTGGAATCGACTTACAAAGCCGGTGGGGTATTGGGTTCAACTGGAGAAATCCCAGGATCACCCATTATGCTTATTAGTGAATTTGGAAACTCCAGTGAGTTCTACTCCCTTGAGTTATGTAACCGTGATGTGTGAAGATGAAATCTGAGAAAGACCACATAGTAAGACCGCCAAACAAAAACAAACCGAAAATCGCCGAAATGTTTGGATCAGGAAAGTTGCCGATCTGAACACCTAGAGCACTTCGTTTAACGCACCATCCTAGAACCTAAGATGCAATTCAAAAAACATAACGGTTGATTCTTCAGTTAAATGAAATACTAAATATCACCTTAATTACTTTTCTTCCTGTGGGGTTTCCCATACCTAAGTACAAATGTCTCTTGTGTAGATTCTAAATAATTCCAAAGATTTCCCATCTAGTGGGGTGTGTTTCCCAAGATCTACATGTTGTTAAAGAATTAGGTTGACCTATATATAAACTGCGTGGAGAGTTACTTAACTATATCCGCGTAAGGCGACGTCAGGGTAAGAATTAAAAGCACGATCAAGGGAAACCACCTATTACAAATCACTTTAGTACTGTCTGGAAACTAGAATTGGCATCACCTTTGTCTAAGGCAGCTCTTTTAACTTGTCTCAAATCGCCTCCATTTTCCAATGGTCTCTTCTGTTCCATTATTCTGGAGCTCTCGTGGTGGGTAATTGGAGGCTTACAGCCTTTATCGTATTCATCCTGGTCAAATACAACCCTCTCAGCATCAGAAGGCTGACCCCCATTGAACAAACCCGTCTTGTCATTCACTTGGACAGTAAAAGCCAGTTGCTCCTTTTTTGTAGTGTCATTGAATAACATCACTTCGTCACCGTTGAAGATGAGAACTTTCTTACCTTTACCAATCTTCTTACCGTTTAAGTAACAGCCATTGGTGGAGTAGTCAATAAGCCAGATATCCTCTAAACCTTGAGCGGGAGACTCATAGAGAGAGTTACCAACTGGATGACGCTTCTTAGTAAATGCACAGTGGATCTTAGACATGCGGTCCTCGATAACACGACGGTGACAGGCTTGATACCTTCCAATGAAATAAGGAGATAGACCTTGGGGAATGTAAATAGGTGACTTAATAAACTTCTTCGACTTTGGAATAAGTGCGAATCGTGTTCCAGCTGGAATTTGGGAAGAAAGTGATTGTATAGTAGCCTCTTTCGTAATATCTTCAGCGCCGTCAACGGTGAAACTCGAATTGATGAGGGATGTTCTATCAAATGATTGGTCTTCTTGTATTGTATGCAAATGATTACTTGTAATTGGGTACCCCTGTTTTATTACAGGTTTTTGTCCAGACGGTTGCGAGTTGGATGCTGATTGTGAATTAAATATTGATTGTGAATTAGATATTGGTTGAGGCAACTGTGATGGCTTTGGTCTTCCGGGCTGGGGGTTCACTGGAATCTTGAATACGGGTTCTGAAGACTCTGGTGCATCCAATTGGTCATAATCTTGATTCTCATGTTCATATGCTGTTATCTTTTGCTCAGTTTCAAGTCTCTGTTGTTGAGACTGCGATTGGGATAGGGAAATCTGAGACCCAAGCTGTGAGCTGCTCTGGATCCAAGAGTGCTTCAAGGCAGCAGCAGCGGTTAGTCTATCCCTTGGATTGACTTGAAGAAGAGCATCCAAGAAAGCTCTAGCCTCTGGCGACGCACCTGCCTCTTTGAGAGGTGGCTCATGATAAGAGCCTCTTTGGATCTGTCTGTACAACTCGTCTTGAGTGCTTCCACTGAAAGGGAGATGTGCAGTAAGAATAACGTAAAGCAAACACCCCAAAGACCACATATCTACTAAACTTGAGTACTTGTCGGCGTCAGTAGCCTTGATTTGTCTCCCGTCTATGACTTCAGGAGCGACATAAGCCAGCGTTCCGCAAAATGTCTTCATGAAAGTACTGGAGTCCGAGATCTTCGCCAACCCGAAATCTGTAATCTTGACGATAACAGGATCGTCTTGTGCAATAAGGATATTATCTGGCTTTAGGTCCCTATGGCTTATTCCGAGCGAGTGAACGTATTTGACCGCCTCGAGAACCTGGCGGCAAATTTCTTTGGCCGCCTCTTCGCCCACCGAGCCATGTGCAGCAACAAAATCCATAAGATCTCCACCACTGACAAACTCCATCACCAAGTAGTAACTGTCATCATCTTCATAAAAGCCCCTCAGCTTCACTATGCCAGGATGGTCAAGTCTTCGAAGAATCTCCAGCTCTCGTGTTACGCCATCGGTGTTCCCCATGACTTTTCTCTTGCTAATGATCTTGACCGCATACGTCTTCCCGGTATTCCTTTCAACTGCCTTCTTCACAATGGCAAAAGCACCTTGTCCAACAACTTCATCCTTGATTGAGAACTCTCTGTGGATCCCCTCGTTGCGATCATCGCTCTTCTCCTGTGTCTTTGGGAAGAATACTATGAACCTCACAACATCTTTCGGCACTCCAATCCCCACACTGATCTCATCGCCTTGGCTGAGAATGTAGTTCTGGCCCTTCACTATCCTCTGCTTATTCACCCATGTGCCGTTTGTGCTAGTGTCTTGGATCAAGACATTATTGTCTCCGCTCCATATCTTGAAATGTCGATTACTCAGTCTGGAGGTTGCAGCGTACGAGATGTCACAGTTCTGGTTACGGCCGAAAGTCCACTCCTTCAGAGCTCCATTGTGCTTCGGCTTTAGATCAACGTTATCCAGTTGTCCAGTAGTGCATATTAGGCGGCAAACCGTGTTGGCATCGAGGTTCTCCTGTGTCAGAGTGTCGAGCTGATTCGCCTGTGTCGCCTGCGTAGGCTGTGTGGCCTGTGTCGGCTGGTCCATTTGCACAGAAGGGGACGAATGCAGATCTGAGAGACGAGCAATGTGAAGAAGAATCTCCGGAAAGTGTTCAGAGAATGAAAATTGTAATTAATAAGACTTTTGAGTTACACAAAAACTAAAAGGAAATCTCCATCAAATCCTATGTTCTGTCACTGTCCTCTGTGTAAGGTGACGCGTGCATTTTCCAGACGTTCGCGTATGACGCGTCGCGAGTAGGTGGAGGTGGGCAAAGAAATCAGTTTCCTCTCGGATGGAATAAGGGCTCAACAAAGCTCAATAATTATAAATGTCTTTATTAAGACAGAATCGAATAGAAATACAGCATACAGATAACGTGATAATAGTCTGTAAATTGACTGCTTGAAGAAAAGCTCGGAGTATGCCATTTGACCTGTAAGTTCTTACGACAATGCACAAAGTACAGTGTTCTTATCCCCCTAAGAAATGTAGAGCAGCAGGAACATAATCTGAATCAATCCTATTAAGTGGGATTCAGGCAAATTCGGTATATTGCTAGAGTTTAGCCCGTTCATGGAGTTTGAAGTCGTGTAATGACAACTAGAATAGCGTATAATGATAACCCCATCTGTAGAGCCACAGTTGGCTAAATCACGATTCACTCCGCCATCACCAATGGATCGCAACAAGGAACCCGGCAAGAATTTATTGCTGTCACTTGACACCAACTCCCCATCCTCTAACAAATTAAAGTCACCATATATTTCCCATGGATACTATGGAACTGGGTGCTATTAAGACGATCCCAACCGTAGATTTTTCAAAGGCTCTCAACGACTCTACGAAGCCACAGTTCCTTGATGACCTTAGATCATCACTTTTCCATCATGGCTTCTTCTACCTAACAAATGCAGTTGATAAAAAGACTTTTGGGTCTATGAAAGAACAGTCCTTGGAATTCTTTGAGATCCCTTTGGAGGAGAAACATAAGATAGCGATGGTGAATGGGAAGCACTTTTTAGGGTACAATGGTCTTGGTGATGAGATAACAGCTAAGAATGTCGATTGGAGGGAACAAGTGGAGTTTGCTACAGAGCTTCCAGAACCGGTCATCACAAGTGGCGAGGAACTATATAGAAACATCGAGGGTCCAAATATGTGGCCAAGCGAGAAGTATTTGCCATGCTTTAAAGGCGTAGTGTCGGGTTACATCAAAGACCTCTCTGTGCTATCCAGGCAATTAACCAGGTTGATCGAAGAATGCTTAGGCATTGAGAAGGGTTCCTTGGAGAAGTTCTTTAAGGACATTCAACAGGCAAAGCTTAAGATTATTAAGTACCCAGACTTGCTGAACTTACCAGATGACGTCAGGAGGGTTGAGGAAGAGTTTAAAGGCACAGATTTTCAGACATTCAAAACACAAGGAGTTGGCGAGCATAGAGACAACGATTTTCTAACACTCATTTATCAGGCGTCCCACCATACTTCACTTCAGGTCAAGAATTACGAAGGTGAGTGGATTGATGTTCCTCCTATTGATAACACATTAGTGTTTGCTGTGGGAATGACATTGGAGTTCATAACTCAGGGAACTTGTGTTTCAACTGTCCATAGAGTTCTTTCTCCAACGCCAGGTGACGGAGACAGACTTTCTATATCCTTCTTTCAAACTATTAATATTGATTCCAAGAAGGAAATTGTTAAAGTCAGCGATGAATCCAAGGAACTGGTAAAGCGCCGTGATGAAAAAAGATCGATAAACAAGATTGGCTTCCAATTTCAAGTTGATGAAAACAAACCAGTTGGATACAGTGTGTTTCTTAATAGACTAAAATCACATCCAAAGGTCGCCAAGAGGCACTATCCAGAAGTACATTCGTGGGTTCAGGAGCAGCTTGCCAAAGCCAAGGATGTTTAGGAGATAAATTATGCATGAATTATGAAATGTGATATCACTATAAACTTCTGTTATTTGAAGAGGAAACAATATTAGAAACTCCAGATAGATAACATATATGGTGCGCTGTGAGAAGCAAAAAAAGGGAGTCAAACAATGATTGAAAGAGTATGAAATATGATGTTAAATGTTGTTGGTGTTGATGATGAAGGCCGAATGACCCAAGAGTAGATCTTCAGATTCAATCACACCAGTGAAATAGAACCCAATCATCACAATACAGTAGATCAAGATCAACATGCTTCCCTTGAAGTAGTTCGACTTGCCCTCAGCATAGATATATGTAAAGAGAACAACACTAACCACAGAAGCAATCACGTCCCAGTTGGGGAAGATGAGAGTAAACATTTTATCCTTCACATTCCAAGTGTTAGATTCTTCAGGGTTAATGAAAAACAAGGAATAGAGAACAAGACAAGGGATTTGTATCAGGCAAACTTGCAATGCATAAGCAGAACCAATTTCCATAGACAAGGCAACATTGCCATGAGTAGCGAATGAGATAGCATTAAGGAACTCTGTGGTATTTGGCACTAAGGCAAAGATAGTGATACCCAAGAACTTCGGATTGATTGGGAAATCAGATAACACGGCATCAACACAGTCAACAAGGATTTCAGCAATAATGGCGTAAAGAAGAGTTGCTACAAGTAAAACGATGGTAGACTTAGATCTGGACCAATTTGGAGCATCATGTCCACCGGATTCAACAACAACAGCCGCAGGATTTTGGGTTGGTTGATGGACATTCTCAATCGAAGGTGTCGATACCATCTTTGGTTTTGAGTCAGTGATTGGAGTCTGCCAAATGAGTGCAGCATGTGTGCGCAACGTGAACCATAGGCCAATGGTATATGCAAGGAAGAGCAGAATTGCGCAGACAACAGAGAATGGTTTCAGGACAGTTTTAAACAATACATTAATCTGTAACGGAGGCTGGAAGAAGTGACAGATTTGACATGACGTGTCAGCTAAGGTAGCACTGCCTACATCCACAGCAGATTTGCAAGGTAAACACTTGATCTCATAAGTTCCATAAATCTGATGGAAAGCGGTTGGTGCGAACATCACACAGAGAGAGAAGAGTAACATTGTACAAGACACCCCAGCACTTGCAGGGTTATATCTTTGCGTTTTTCTAATGAAGGCACCTGCGCACATTGAGAGTCCTGGAAGCAAAAGCACTGCAGCGAGAATAGAACCAATTAAGGAACCCTCAACCAAGCTTCCTTTCTTCTGATTCAAAGCAACACAATACAAGAAGACTTCTACGACTGTAGAGAAAAAGGCGTTAATGACGGCACCCACACCCATGGAAGATTGTGCGCTAATCGAAGCGACTGCTTGACCAATAAAGTATGCTAGAGGGATGATTGAGAAGAGACAGAGAGCAAAGATAACAGACTCATTCGTAAGTGAAATATCGATCTCCAAATACTCTTTCAGAAGGAAAAAATCAACAATGGTGAAGACAACCACCACCATCAAATTGATAAAAAAGATGTTAGTACCTTCAACAGTGTACTTATAATAATGAAGACCACACGATCTATATGTGCAAACCAAAATATTGGAATCTTTGACCCTTTCGGAAGGCAATATGCTATCAAATTTGTAAAAGATCGCCAATGGATGTCTTCTCAAATGGTCTGTAAGAGTTTGAATTACTTTAGCCATTGGAATGGTGATTACTCCCAACCAGCAGATGAGCCATACAACTAGAAAGACCGGCTCCAAAATCAAATAGAAATAAAGGTAAAATACAATTCTTCCCAGTGACCAATCACCTCTACCAAAAAATCTCTTTTTTCTGTGGTCATCGTCGTCTTCATCATCCAGTATGTGAACATTATTGGCGTTGTGGTTGTTGAGGTCTAAGGCTCTATCAATGGATTTCAGAGGTGCCAATCGTTGACTGTTAGCAAGACTTTCACTACCTATTGGCATAAGAGCGGGGGACATCGGACCAGAAGCAGAGCCATTACCACCGTTTCCAAATGATGCACTAAAGAAGAGTTTGTTCTGTTCCCCATCTCTCCATCTTTCGTACTCGCGAACAGTTGAACCTTCGTTTCTATCTTCAATGAGGTAGTTCTGATCTCTCTTGAGGTAAACAACTTTACCGAACGGGAACATGACATATTTGCCCAAGTTAAAGAGCACCTTTGCGTATGAAGTTGATCCAAGAATAATCAGCAATGCAGAACCAAACAGTGACAGGAGGAAGAACAAGAGCCCAATTGTGCAGGACCAAATAATGTTTGTTAGATGGATCTCCCAGCCGATATTCTTCTTAACAGCACCTGAATCGTGGATATCCTTGTCAGCTTCCCTTTCAACCGAACGAACCTTCTTGTATAAGGCTGGCTTCCAGATTCTGATACCGAAAGGATGCGTTTCGTTAATGGCATCTTGACGGGATCTCAACGTGAACGATTCCTGTGAGGATATGGAATGGTGGTCAGCAGAATCGACAGGAACATCCTCATCGTCTTGGTTTTGCCCATCGGCGATGTGTTGCGAAGCGATTTCTTGTGGGGCGGTAGTTTGAGGCTCGTCGTCATCATCGAAGTTAGAGACCTGATCCGCATGAACAGAAGACGCAAGCCTCGATGGGCGTGGTGCCACATTAGCTTCTTCACTGAGAAATACGCTGTGGTGTCTGTGTGAATCGGATTCCCTTGCCTCGAGCTTCTTCAGGGAGGTCTCTGCATTGATGAGGTTGGCGACAACTTCACTTGTAAGCATATGCACTTCATCCTTCGAAGGATCCTTAAGGTTCTTCGAGGACTTCTTGTAGCGGTATCTCAGCGCATCGTTGAATCCTTCGAGATACTCTCTCTCTAGATCGAGCTCGAGCTCGTCAGCATCGTCATCGACCGAGTAGACGTATTTGAGCTGGTTGGAGTTAGCGAAATTGTACGATGGCGTCTTTTGGATCACGGGCCGTTTCTTCCGCTTAGGGTTCGGCTTCATACTGTAGTTGATGGAAGAGGTGTTAGAGTGCAGGTCTGTAGAGGACGACGCCGCTTGTACGTTCGGCTGTACATGTCCCTGTTGTCCCTGCTGTTGCTGTTGTTGTTGCTGTTGTTCTTGTTGCTGCTGTAGTTGTTGTGGTGGATTCGATGCTTGTACTACTGTCGTCCGGGTTTGCCTGTTTATACCAGGGCTCGAGCTTCCGGACTTGTCCTTGTCCTTATTCAGCTCGTCACTACCAGAAGGCATCGGTCCAGCAAGCTAGTTCAGACCTTACCAAAAGCAATATGCCACAATATAGAACCTGCTTTTCCCAGTCCGTAAGTGCTGTTGAGCTTGCGACGAAACTGCTGTGGCAAGTTATATACACCGTGTGCTGATAGCGTTCGAGCCCGTGCTCCATCCCAGGCGTTTAGAGCACGAGCGCAAGTAAGCACGCTAAGTAAATTCCAGCCTTACGCGTGCGGGCGGCGTGCTGCGTGCGATAGTGCGCTGACTAAGAATAGGACTAGGATTACCTAAGCAACCGGAGAGTGTGATGACATAAGCATTGCGATCTGTTACATAAGCCGGGCGTGGCCCGCCCGCTTACCTCGCCGCGAAAAAAAAGGCGAAAAAAAAAACTCAAAAGCCGTGCCGCAGAAAAGCCCTGTGCCTGCCTCATCAACAGAACTTCGTGAAACAGCGCAACTGTGAGGATCGAACGTGGCATTTGTGTTGCTGGAGCTTTGTTGGACACCGCTAGCACTGAGTTTTCTTTCGACTTGGGAACTCCTCACTTTCCAGGTATTTACACGTTCTTTCCACTCTCTTGTACTCTTGCTGAACGTGTTTGCCCGTTGTTGTGCTGTGTTGTTGATTGAAATTCAGTTGGCGCTATAAAAAGAACACAACACCGCTGGCCGCCATATATACCCTTCCGCTCTCCGTTGATTCAGGTACGGACCAACGTCTCTGGTAGCTCATAATAGCTGTAAGAGGTAGTGGAATATCAGCTCGAACACGCTTATCGCTTGGATCTAGCAGACGTGGATTTAGGAGACAGCGTACGAGTGGAGACACCATGAGGAACCCAACGTGCCTTTTGGTTGCGTTTCTTGCTCTTGCAAACGCCCTCACAACATATACAAGTAAGTTGACCTGCTTGGAGATGGAACAGGTGGAGGTCGAAGAAGGAGACGATGACGATGACGAATAAGAAGCGGTGCCTCGAAGATGATAGTGGTGGTTGTCTCCTCTAACGTACTGCGATCACAGATGATAGATGTACTAACACCAAATACTCAACAGCTGTTTTAACAACCACCAATAACCTCGGTGTATTAGTGACGCTGACGCAAACAGTTACTACTAACCCAACGAGTACCACTACCGCCACCGGCACTACAGCCACCACGGGCACTGCCACAACCACAGGCACAACTGGAACAACTGGAACAACAGGAACAACAGGTACCACAGGTACCACAGGTATCACAGGCACCACAGGCACTACTGCTACTACAGGTACTACTGCCCTCACTACAAAGATCGGAACAACCACGACCGGTACTGACACCAGTTCTACCACATCGACAGGAACATCTACTGCCACTGGCAAGATCTCCACCAAGACCGTCACTACTGCCACTGGAACTGGTGACGTAGGCGATGAAAACTCCACAAACGGCAGAACTACCACTGATCTAACTGCCAATACCGGAACCAACACCGCCAACCCAACATACACATACTCAGACTCCACAACTACTTACATCACATCATCAGCATGGACCTCTATTTGGGTCACTATTACGTACTCCAATGGTGGTATTGCCACTGTTCAGACTACGTACTCTCAGAAATTCTCTAGTATGTACTCAAGTGTTGCCAGTCCCTCGTCTGGAACAGTGGGCTTGGGTACCATCAGTGGAAGTGTCGGTGTTGTGAAGACAAACAACTTCATTACAGTATCCAATGGTGCCATACAGGGCACCGTTGGTTCTAGTTTGGTATTCATTATTGCATTGTTTTTGATGTAAAAACTTTCTGCATCAGTTGACGTTTTGTTGGTACTTGTAATCAACTCAAAAGGATCCCAAACAAGAAGTTGTAGATGTGTTGGTTCAGTTTGATTTATATTGCTTTTGATTTGTTTTGTTTTGATTTTGACATCTTCACAGAGTTTTTTGTTTAGACATTCGGCTCTTCTCATTATACAGCTATGCTTGATAGGACAACATTAGTTAATTGCGGTAGCTATTAGGTACACCGCAAGTTAGATAGACCACCAGTTGACACAACATGAACATAAAGTGATTATCGGGATCTTTGGCAAAAGGTAACCCAAATTAATTTCTTTGTAGAGCGCGAGGACAGGGAAGAACCGAGAGCAGGCAAAACGACTTGCCGAATCTGACACACTGACAATAAAACTCCAATACTTCGATTAAGAACCAATACTGGAGGAAAAGGTATATCTACAAATGATTGGATTAGCAAAGATCTCCAGAGGAGAGATAGTGATAATGACCCATCACAAAGCTATTAGAGTGTATATATATCTTAGATCATCATGATTGGCTTGGAACCTCTGACATCGCTGTCCTTGTGAGCAAAGAACTCAATGAGCTCGTGGTCAGGAAGTGTTAGCACCTTTTTGAACTTCTCACCAATTGAAAAGAGCTTGACCTTCTGGGTAGACTTGGTCCACAAACCAACCTTGTAGGCGAATGATCTTACACTAACAACGATACCATTGACCTCATCTTCATCGTCCTGGATGGTTTCACCAATAAGGGCTAGGCAAGATCTGAGCCAAATGTCATTGACATCTGTGTTCTTTCTGTCTTTAAAGGAGTAGTTAAACTTACCACCCTGGGAGTTTGCAGTGTCTTCCCACTCTGGCTTGATTCCTTCTCTGAACAAATGGTAGTCCGCCTTGAGAGGAAGCTCGGATGGTTGAGGAATAGAGTTGTAAATACCCCAGAACTCCTCAACAGTTGAGAATGTAATGATTGGCTTAAGAAGATCAGACCAGGATTCTGACTTGTCAGACTGTGGCTTGGTGTACCAGAGTGTCCAGCTGGTGTTAAGTGGGTGCTTGAACTCAGGGTTTTCGTTGTCAGTGAGTACGGTTGTGCCTGTACTTGGCGCCGCTGGCGCCCTCTCGTCAATGGTGAGGTTCTGAGTAGCCTGGTTCAATTCTTCAGACATGGATGCTGATATATGTGCGATTTTATACAAGTTTAGGGGGTCGAAGAGACGTATTTCTCTGCTGGTGTTTACATATTTGTGTTTGTGGAGTTGCCTTTGGCGGAAAAATTTTCCAAACCACCGAGCCCGAGATCTGGTGTTCGGGTGTTAACACCAAGTAAACCAGGGCTAAATAACCATCGCTTGATATGGCGTACCAAACCGATAACTGCACTGCCAGGTTGTGAATACGCTATTGATGGAAAATTTCTTGAAGAGCGTGTAGAATTAGCGTAACTGCAAACGACTTCAATTTCAGCTATGTCGTGGGATAATCGAGGTTCTGGTGATCTGAGCTCGTCGCAAGGTTCCCGACCTTCCAACACTCTGGCGAGACTGGCTTTCAACATCTATGGTAACTCTGGAAGTAGCTCAACGGGATCGTTGACGTCTCGGACACCCACTTACACCTCTTCACGTCATTCTCCTCCTGCTGTATCATTAGCTCCAGTATACGAGGCTGACTTCAAAGACACGACGCGAGTACGGTATAAGAGTGGTTTTGAGATCATTGGATTCACTAAACTGAACAACGACCAGGACTCGGTCGTCATTGCTGGCAAGAACGCCCTTCAAGTCTTGAGAGTTGGCTCCGAAATCACATTGACCGATGATTTACTATCCGGCAATTATGCAATGAAGAACAAAAAACTCATTGGGTCTATTCTTGATGTGAAAGCAGGGTACCAATCCTACTCGAAGCTTGTTGCAACATCAACCACAACCGGCTCAATCATTATATTCAATACTGCATCTTCCAAGAAATTGCTTTACAAATTTAGCGATCATACCAGAGCTGTAAATTCGATCGCTTTTAATCAACTAGACCCTCATTCATTGCTTTCAGGCTCACAAGATGGTGCAATGAAACTTTGGGACCTGAGATCGAGCACTGGCAAGGCCGTACTCACAATGTATGGAAGCTCAGATGCCGTAAGATCATTGCAGTTCTCTCCTTTTCACAATAAGAAACTTGCAGCAATCTTTGATTCTGGAGTAATTCAGAAATGGGACTTGAGAATTCCAACACAGTTTGAAAGGAAATTCAATGCACACACAGGCCCCGGGTTGTCAATCGACTGGCATCCCGAGCTGGACTATATTGTCAGTGGAGGGAGAGATAAGCAGGTTCAAGTGTGGAACATGAGCTCTAATGACATCCGCCTTCCCGATCATGTAGTGTACTGTGCAAATCCTGTCAGTAAAGTCTGCTTCAAGCCAGGGTTTATCACTAATATTAAAGATGCTGAAATTGCAACCAGTTTCTTAAACAACGAGCTTGGGGTACAGATATACTCTTTAAAAAGAAAGTATATCCCGCTATATAGTGTGGAGTCCCATACAGCTCAAGTTACTGGTCTTTCATTCAAAGATGAGAAATATTTGTGGACGGTTTCCAAAGACAAATATTTCATTAAAGAGGACCTTTACAGCCACCCGCTCACCATTGATAACCTTCACCTCACCTCTATTTCATGGGCACCAAATAACGACCTGATATTTGTTGATCAGCCAAAAAGGCCTTTAGAACAGGATGTCCGTGATACTAACGAACCGCACCACCATTCAAACGTTTCGGCAATAGGAGCATCAACATCACCATCCTCTTCTATAGCACTCCATTCGCCGTCCGTACAATCATACAATGAAATCAGTCCGCGTCCCGGAATATCAAGAGCTAGTAGTTTCAGACCGCCTTTAACACGGAATCATTCCCATGGCTCAAATTACCACCTTCATGCTATCGCCTCTACTCCAGTAATAAACCCATTTGCAGTTCCAGTGAAGCTGCCAATTATGAAGGGAGACAATATTTTGAAATTCTTGACTGAAAACTACGTTTTTGATAACAGCCAAGACTTGATAGAGAGTTGTGAGCATAATACTCGTGTTGCATCACAGGTGGGCAATATTCGAGACTCTCAGACCTGGAACGTCATAAAGCAGAGCTTGGTTTGGGAAAAACATGCAGAGCACGAACATGATTACAAGGACCTCACAGAGGATCCTAACGGAGATACAATAAGTCTGAGATCAGATAGTACCCATGACAAGTTTCATTATTCCACTTCTAATTCCACGGGGTATGGGAAGTCTCCTTCTCTCTCCGACTTGTCAGAATTAAACAGCTCTATAAATTCTAAAGAGTCTTCATTCAATTACCGTGAAAGACGTAAGTCCCAGCTCAGTAAAAAGAGATTCTCCGGGATTGAAGAATCTGGAGAGGAATCAGAATCAGACAACAACTCGGTTCCAGTAAGAAGGGAAGACGTAATCAAGTGGGCTGATGCATTAAGACCCTTAACACACTCCGGAGACGATCCTTTAGCTGAAAAAGATGATAACGAGGAAGCTATTGAGTTCACGGACAACGTTACCAAACCTATTACACAATATAACAAAATTGCAAGCAGAAATTCTTTACTGGAAGCTATCCTTAACCCTGAGGCTTCTCCTGGAGGGAAGTCTGCATCACCGACGTACTCCATCTCATCATCGATGTCTGGAGTGTCGCAAATCAAGACATACTCACAGTCATTTGTACCACTGATGAAGAAGCATAAGATTTTGAACAAGGAATCACAGCTCTCAATGCTAACGAAGCAACTGACGAATCAGAATGACGAAACGAAAGTAGTTGAGCTTCTTCCACCTTTTGCGCCACGGCAGATGATACTGAAGGCAGTGGAATTTAGCTCGAATCAAGGCGACTTAATTATGAGTTGTACACTTCTTCTGCTGTTCAATGATAAATACAAGCTATACAAGGATTCAATGGTTAAGCAGTTCTTGTACCAGTATTTGGAGCTCTTACGGAGACTGAGATTCTGGATAACCTTCAGCAAAATTATAGGAGCATCTAAATACGACGACTTGAAGCTTATGTCGTCGAACTCCACTTCGTTAAGAAGATTCTGTGTTCAGTGTGGAGCTCTGGTTGTGAACGAGACTACGAAGACAAAATTTTTAAAAGATAGTACTGTTGAGTTTGGGACATGGTTTTGTGAACTTTGTGGAGATAGAAGCAAGTGTATCTATTGTAACGAGCCTATCAAAGGTTTGAACATATTTAATCTGAAATGTGGGCATGCTGGGCACTTTGGCTGTTTAAAGACCTGGGTCCTTGATGAAAAGATGGAATGCTGTCCAGCCGGTTGTTAGAGATGGATCCCTATAAGCCTGCAATGAAGTCTCTTACAATACTCCAGTACGCTGGATATATGCAAGTATCGTTATGATGTGCACCTTGAAACACAGAACGTCTCTTGAGAGTACTTGGAGAAAGTGTGTACAACTTCGACATATGATCCGGTGGAACAATCTCGTCATTGGTCGCGCATAAGAAGAGCATTGGCACATCTGGGGAGACCTTTGTGATTGAGTGTTCGGAATCCCAAATCTGGTAACAAAGGAAAGTGAAGTTGGACAGTAAAGGGAATATATGCGGTATACACTTTCTAATGCTGAGGAATGTGTTCTCAAGGATCACAGCTTTAGTTTGAGAGTAGTTTTTGCTTGCAATGTAGATAGCCACAGCACCACCAAGACTTCTCCCGTACAAAATGAGAGATGTCTTGCTAAGTTGGTTTTGCTTCATAATGAACTGCATGACTGTATCAGCGTCAATCTTCAAACCTGTTTCATTAGCAGTTCCCGTCGACTCACCGTAGCCTCTGTAGGAGTATATAAGAACGTTGTGATGCATTTCCCTATAGAAGAGCTCAACTATAGGAAGAGATTGGCCGATGTTACCAGCATTTGGACACAAAATCAGAACGGTTTTCTTGGTGTACCCTGGCTCGCTCGGGTCATGAACAAGAAGGTAGGTATGTAGAGTTTGGCCATCCGGGGTCTCTAAGAAATGTTCCTCGAATGGCATTCCGTACTTATCTGGCCTCTCAGTCTTGGAGCTCCCATTTCCAAGGTCTGCAGGGTAGACAAGTTTGAGCTGGAACTTGTAAAGAAGGAACCCCATTACAGGGACGACTGTGGCGATGCCGGCAAGGAACATCTTCACAGCCTTGAAAAACATTACTGGAGCACGTCCGTTGATTGTTGCGTTGTGTAAAAAAGGGTATACTTTGATAAGGGGCATTCTCCGGAGAGATTTCCCGAGGTTGTGGCACCTTTTTGTCTACCCTCTCAGCGCGCCATGATCATGCCCAAGGCGATGAGGTTGGACGTTTCAAGGACTCTATGTTTGAAGATTCTACAGCGGAAGATGTTGGATGGCTCGATAACTCATTACTCCTGTGTGAAAATCAAAATGTGAAATTAAGGATACGAAATGTATGCGACAATTTCAAGGATTCTTCTTAGAGAAGCCCGGAATGACCATAGTTGCTCGCTTCATATGAGCACTGCAGTACCGTCCAGTACGTATTTCCGTACAGCAGAGTACCGGATAAGATAGATACCACCACCAACAAGGTCTATCTCTTCCTCAGAAACTACAATGCTCTCCATGATATCCTCAAGGACCTTGATGAAGACGGGCTTGTCAAGATCAGGCTCCTCGACCATTGAGATGCCCCCACCAGTATCATCCAGGGCCTGGAGATGCTCGGCCATCTGTGACAGAAAAAGCGAATTATACAACTGGAGAAGCGCTTTGAAATGGTTCTCCATATATACTGTCTCCTCAGAAGAAAGCCGCTTGATGGTTTCCTCTGATTTCCTGATGTAGACGGTGTACTTGTCGATCTTGGCCAGTCGTGTACGGAGATACGACCTCAGAACAAAGTTCACCCTGTCGAGCTCCGATTCTACTACCATCAACTGTAACTTGATGTCTTTCTCCGCAGTCTGGAGCTCTATCGAGTTCAACTCGATAAATTCGATCTGGTGCCGTATTCTCTCCAACAGACGCTCAATTAAGAGCTCCTTGTAGTCCAACAGCTCCGGACACATTCGCTCAGAGATCCATGCCTGGATGAGCTCTTGTAGGTCGGCGCGTTTCACTTCGGTGAGATTGAACGGCCTAGATCGCGTCTCCTGCTCAAACTCCTGGAGAATATCGTCGAAGTTCACTTCCATTATTGTAATTGAACCCCTTCTAATACGGTATAATCGATGTAGTGAATGGTATACGACGTGAAGACGGCCGCGAAACCTTTTCGACTGGAATTCATAACCACGAAACATGAGAGTTTTCACACACATTAGAGCTATTCTATATATTTATGGTAAGCTCAACTCCAAAAAGATATAGGGACTAGCATGCTTCTGTGGATGTTAAACAGTGCGCTAACTAGGTCGTTAACTGGGGTATTATTAGGTCACCAAATCTAGCATATCCTATTGTTCTAAACACTTTTGGGAAGAAGTATGTCTATAGGACAGTATAAGAATTCATATACGCTAGCGCTAGTGTTTTTAATACGACGTCCTGTGTTACGTATTACATTCAGTGGTTTTGTTTGGCACACTAGATTGTACATCAAGCAGCGTCTACGCGTATATGTACAGTATCAAAGTTGTGAGAGTTCAATAGCACTTGTACGAACGATTATGTAGAACGCAATTGTACTATAATCTTTTCTAGTAGTCAGTAACTAGGAAGAGTTGACAACCTAGCACTTAGTTATTAGAAGTGGACTCCTCATTCCTACCCAGTGCCAGTTTTGGACTCTACAAAAGCACTATAGATACAACTCGGGAGATGGTACAATCAAGAAATGCGTTTACTATTATTGGATACTGGCCTTCGTTAAATTCCTAAATAGATGGCGAACTATCTATCAGCATTGTCATACACATCAAAGGACTGCTACACCTTTTGAATCCATGCCGGGTCCCAATACATCATCTGGCCCTTGTACCTATCCACCCACAGATACCCAGCACTCACCATTCCTTCGAGCACGCTTCTGGACCGATAGGACGGCCATCCAAGATTGTCTTTCAAAATTTTAACAGTGACATATCCTATTGTAGATGCTATTTCAAACACAACATTCTGATCTGTTGTTATTTCTATGTGGAAGTTCTTGAGGTACTCTCGCTTACCGATCTTCACAATCTCGACATCCTCATTGAGAGGTTTGAGCATTTCGACACATCGCTCGATATCCTCATATGTGACATTCATCTTTGAAAACTCCTGTAAGAACTGCTCCACAGGCATAAGACCTCCATTGATGTCCCGCATCGAATTGGAGTACTCCACAATACGTACACAGAGCTCGCAGTAGAATTCTTGCATCTTGTTCCCGGAATCCTGGCCATAGATATGCAGAGGATCAATACCAACAAGTGAGCATGTCTTGATGAACTCGTTTCGTATGTGGAGGTCAGATGAAAGCTCGTTGTTGTGCTCCTTGAGGAAGTTGAGAAGGATCGACTTGAAGAGTGTCAACTGTGTACTCAGTTCGCTGGACTTCCGACGGATAAGTGATTGCCCCAATTCATTATACGACCTCAGCCGCTGATCATCCAGTGATGAAAGTCCCAATTTCTTCATGTTTGAGCACTGAATATAAGGGCATTCGGGGTGTTCTAGTTCTAGTACTGAGGAGGTCGGTGATCTATGCCTTCTGGTGCTTATTTGCAACACATGAAAAGCGATGCCACATATTTGCAACGAATTATTTTCTCCATCCATTCCTCTACATAATAAGTAACGTTTTTCATTAGACATTTTCCATTCATCATTAAGAACACAGAATATATGTTCACATTATTACACACTCCGATTTTCCATAATGCTTCTGCATTGATTCTTCCAGAATCTCCTTTGAGTTGGACCTTTTCTTTTCCTCAACCTCTTTAGGAAAGTTCTCCTTCATATAGGCAAGTAAGTCATAATCCACGTGTATATCTTCCAGCAAAGACCCATCACGGCACATGGGACACGCTGTGAGATTTCTATTAACCATTTTCATTAAGCATCGCGCACAGAAAATGTGGCCACAGTGTAAACTGACGGGCTTGTACGCAATAGAGAGACAAATTGGACAAAGGTAGTCGTCAATCTGAGGCACAAGTTTGACAACAGAGGTGGAGATAATCTGCTCAACAGCCGAGGACGTCAGGTCAGTTTTCTCGAGTCTCACACAACGGCTCAGGTTCTCAGAAGAGTTCAGCAGAGTGTGCTTATCGAACTTTTTCATGATTTTCCGTATGGCCATTGTGTTCAGGTTCTCAAAGTTGAGAAACTGGATGAGCTCTACATTAAGCTGGTAGAATTGATCAAAATACCGGGTGTTCTTCTTGACATGTTTAGCCGATTTGATGAGCTTTGCATCGTCAAGGTCCTTCACAAAGGAGTTGAGGTTCTTCATAGTGAAGTGCGACTTCAAATCAAGTTTGAACAAAATGTACCGATTGAATATCTCTCTCCAGAGGTACATATCAGTCTTATTGTGGTTGTGTGAATCCGTTGTTTTCTTTATTAGCTCTGCAATTTGCTGGATCTTCTTCTTGAGCTTTGTCTCATGCACATGCTGGAACTTCACCAGTGCTTGGCACTGTCCATAGAGGTCGTTAAAAAACTCCTTGTCGCTCTTCATCTTCAGCTTCTTGCTTCTGATCGAGTCTGTTTCCCCATCGTCGTCCTCGTTCTTAAGCGTTGGTTCCAGCTCGTTACCGTAGAAACCGAACTCATAGTAGAGATGTAAATTTCCTTTCGCAATAACGTCTTTCGTAAGCCCAATGTTGTCCATCTCATCAACAACCTGGTTAATGCGTTTCTTCAGCGGTTTGTAATGGATTGACTGCTCGATCCAGTCCTGTGGAGTGTGATCCTCCTCGAGTGCCTTTTCAAACGTCTTTCCGAACTTCATTATCTAAAGGTGTCACAGCATAGGTTTTCTCCAATACTAACACGGCTATTTAGTAGACTCTTCGTGTGGTTGGTTGTGTATAATGAATGAGGTCGCACTGGCCGGAAGAGCCTGAAGAAAAGCTGGAAAAGAAAAAAAAAACTATTAAAAAAAAGAAAAGAAGCGCAAAAAAGAAAAAGAGCTTTGCACGATCTTTCAAACATAAGCCCAAGCCCACGTTTTTGTTTAGGTCTATCGGTCCATGGACCCATCGGACCATAGGATCATAAGGAAATGCACATTGAGTAAATATAGCAGCATATTTGAGTTGACCTAATGGTCAATACATCTTTCTTGGAATACGGTTGTGTGGCCCTCTGTGTACGCGGTTAATCTGAGGGACACAATGGAGAGGTCACGACACGGAATACCCATTGTAGTGGAGATGGAGATGGATGAATAGAGACGACCCCGGTTAAGTGCGCCATGTGCGAGGGACGGCATCTTGGTGCACGGATTGCAGGCTGGTAGTGGTGGGAGATCTCGCAGGAAGATTGCTACAAGCGTAATAGGAGAGGCTACAAACAATGGCAAAGATGCAAATGGTGCTTATTGTTCGTTAAAAAATGGTTCGTATGGTTCGTGAAATGTATAACACAAAATGGGGGTAATTAAAGACGGCGCATGCGGCCAAGAATGCGTGTGGACGACAGTGACTGTGTACTGGCTACTTCACGACAGCGGTAGCTGTGGCAGAAGCTGTGGCAGTAGTGGAGGCTGTTGCGGTAGCAGTAGTATTAGCAGTAGCGCTAGCAGTATTAGTAGTAGTAGTAGTAGCAGCAACATTAGTATTGGTAGCATTAGCAACAGGAGTAGTAGCAACAGGAGTAGTAGCAACACCAGCAGCAGAAGTAGTCGTGGCCCCTTTACTAGAACCACCAGTTGGCGCAACACCAGAGGAGGAAAGAGTCCCTAATCCTGGGGTAGAGGAGCTCTTCTGCGAAGACGCAGAACCTAGTTTTTCCTGTTGAGCCAACTGCTGTCGCTGTTGAGCTTGGAGGCGCTGCATCTGCTGGAAGTAGAGCTGTTGTCTCTGGTGAATCATCGACTCCTTGAGCAAGTCGTACGCCTTTGCCAAAAGCATACTGCCAAACCGAATCACTTGGGTATCGTTAGAGATATGATTCAGCTTGGATGGATCTTCGCTCAGCGGGTCTGAGTCTCCAAACTCTTCAATGTCACGGTCAAATCTCCACTGATCCATCTTTCTCTCGTAGGCGTCAAACTGTTCATCATCGGAGAAATCTTCCCGAGCGTACACCGGCATCTTCACCATGCCACAACGATCCACGTAAGTCTGGCCCAATCTTCCAACACGCTTACGTATTGTCATCAACTTGTCACTTGTATGTACAGGCTTATGCACAAACGGATTGTACTTCTCTGGTATGAATTTCCTGACAAACTTGTTTGTTTGTGGGTTGAAGACGATCACGTCAGCTTCATTTGGTGGGATTCCCTTCTCAATATATTTGTCAACATTTGGAATACAGCCAAAGCCTTCAACGTCGTACAATGAGGAAGAAACAGACGAGTATGGAATGCGATCTGGGTCTATAATCTCACCGTATGGAGGAGTAACGTTCAAGAAAGGACTGTATGGATCATCAGTAAGATTGGTATAGCCATTGTCCAGGAGTTTCCTTTTCTTCAACTTCTCCTCGACAAACTTCTGTACACTGTAAACCTTATTTGCAAGAAGGCGATCAACACTTTCAAGTTCCATATCTGGTATCTTAGAAGGAGGAAGTTTGACATAAGGCTGGAATTGTTGTGGTGCGTCCGATGTAGACACATCCAGCTTTGATTTGTCGATGTTGGCATTGTTGCTGGATTTGGAAAGTCCCTTCTTTCTCTCCTCCTTGATCTCGACAGCAACAGGCTGTGGAACAGGAGGTGGGACTGGCTTCTTTTTCTTATGAGCAATAAGATCCTCGTCGCTGTCGGTAATGCCTAAGTCACGTTTAAGCGTCTTTACCTTACATCTCAGCTCGAAAATCTCGCGCTCTGTTTTCAAGGATTCCAATCTAAGCAGCTCTCTCTGTGCAACAAAGAATGTGAGTTCCTTTGTAGCACGCATCTCATTTCTGAGTCTAATCAATTTCTCAGAACTTTGTGTATCTGCTCTTCTTGTCTTTCTCTGCTGCCTGAATTGACGCTGTCTGAAACAAACATAGGCATCATTGTCATCATCACCACTGAATTTTAGCACCGGTGTTACGGGGCGTCCGCCTCTGGCGAGTTTTCTCTTCTTAAAATGATCATAAACATTTGATCCACAAATGTCGAGAATTTCTTTTAGGTGTCTCGGTTTAATGGGCAGTTTGGCGTCGAATCGTGTGACAAACGGATGGACAGCGAGTTCTTCCGCTAGCATCTCAGAGACATTCTCAGCGGAGGACCGGTCAACTTGTAAGAGTGAAAGCTTGATTTCATCCAAAGACAAAATATGCTGTGGGTCTGTGACAAGAAATGGTTGTTTTTCGTTGATAGTCTTTTCAAATTGATACATCAAGATCTCAAACTCATCCTCGGTCAATGGTGTTTTCTTTGTGTTTGTCAATCCGGCATTCAACTCTGTGAAAAAGGTCTCATCTTCCTCGTCCATGTTGTACAATACGCCCGAGTAGTCCTCCATTTGGCATGACGACTTGATATATGAATCGGGATGCTGGAAGCTCCCCAGGTAGTACTTATCGGCATCTGGCCATGCTTTTGACGCGTCTGGTGTGGGGATGTAAGTCTCTGCGGTATGTGTCAGGCCCGTCTTCCTCAAAATCTTTTGCAAATGCACTTCTTCCTCCTCGTTCTTCTCCACACCGGTCTCGATCTCCTGGAGATCTCGCTGTTGCAGATCTTCATTGTCGATGTCACTGATTTGGCTTTGCTTCAATATCTGGAGCGTCTGCTTCGTAGAGATCTTACGCTGACGGAACCGGTTCCCAGCAGACGTTGGCGCAACCATTGTGGGGGTGGTGGCGGAAGGGCGTTATATCAGCAGTAGGGCCCGCCCGCGTGCGGTACTGTTGTTGTGGTGGAGCACCCGCTCAAGCGCTGTCCTGTAGTTGTGGTAGTTGTTGTTTGTGTTGTTGTGTTGTGTTGTGTTGTGTTGTGTTGTTGTGGTGTGCTGTCCTGCCGTTGTTGTTGTTGATGGAGCGCTCCGGCGGCAGCGGGGTGGGTGGCGGCTCCAGTTGTAAGGGAGTCCGGGAGCAGATTTCAACAGCGGTTTCGGCGGTACCAGAGACCTACAAAGCGCTTTTTTAAAACTGCAAGCACTTTTGAAAGAACCTCGCTATAGAATTCCGAGCTTGAAAAGACCTTTGGTCCTTGCTTTGTTGCTCTGTGGCGGCTGCTGTTGACGGTGCTGGTTGGCGCAGTGGCCAGTGGATTGCTGATTGTTTACCTTCGCGGTCGGCGGCTGTGAAAATTTTGCGCTCGACGTTTGGCGAAGGAAGGGGTACACCAGGGCTACATAACTTGTTATCCGCTGGCACTAGAATGGGAGGAGGCCCGGAACCATTAGAAACCATATGGAGGTGCCAGGGACGAGGCTTACGGTCAAGAGTGGCTCCAGGGAGTGTGGAAGGTTTGCATATAGCATATAATTCTGGGAATGATGTTTTAGAGACTAAAGTGAAAACGAAAATGGGTTTTCGTATGCCCAGTGGACGCGTTTGCATGGTTCATGAGACGATGCTATTGGGCATTGTCTTATCGACCTCTCTCTCTATCTCTCACTGAAATACCGCCTACATTCCTTTTAGATTTGCTTCATCAATTCTACCTGTAGTAAGTCGTATTGAGGGATTCCATAAATGGATGCTATGTACAGCTTTTTTGTTCTTCCAATCCTTTTATATATTTCTTTAGTCTCTAGTCCCAGTTCGGTCCGTGAGTGGTCTTGCGTATAGCCTTGCACTCTTTATCCTTTCCTCTTGCTGAATCTAGGAGGGTTTTCTTAGGTGGTATTCTACTACCAAGTGACTCTTCAATTGTTAACTCGAATAGATAATTCATGATATGTGAAGTTTCCTAGCTGTTCTGGTTGTCTATGTTTCCCTGAACAGTCTACTCTGCCTGCCATACAGTCCCAAGGCACTACCCCACCCATCAATAGTTTCTGCAACAGCAATACTAGATTAACAAAATCGAGAATATTATAGCTATTTTTTCCCATACAGACATCCGAAGACCTTAGAGCATTGGATATTTCACTAGATCGTTTATTCCCGGCGGAATTGGCGTTTTTGTAGAGTCTGACGGAGACGTCAAAGTCCTGCCCTAGTAGGTGAGGTTTGACCGTATCGTCTTTCAGGTTTACAGCCAGCCCAAGTAACGAACAAAGAAAAGGACCAAAATAGAAAGGAATCTAGAAGACACCAAACACAAGAGTTTACACTAACACAGTTTCCAAGATTCCACAGTGCAACAGTTCTACCACGTTACCTCTCACTCTCCCATTGTTCGTTTCCATTGTTTATCCGTAATACTGCTAGTTGGTTTAGCCGAAGATGCTAACAGTCAGGGCTCCTGTCCAATCACTTCTGGCATGTGACCGAAGGTTCCAATGCCGCCGGCTTTTCACTCCGCGCCGACGGAACAGTCAGGTCCCGTCACTAAAGTAAAAAAAGAAACGTTGACACATCCATGCCCTCGCAATGCGTGCGTCCAGAGTCTCAAAAAGTTTTCCACTTTCCGTTTATCTAGGGAACTCCATAGTTTTCAGCTTGACACTGGATAGAACAGAAATCCAGTGCAATAGTAGGGCAAGGTAACGGAACGACTTTAGTACACACGTATCGACCATGGCTTTACACGAGTGCTCAGAACATATGCACAGCTTCCTCAAGGAGCTTCCAAAGTGTGAACATCATGTCCACTTGGAGGGAACACTTGAACCAGATCTTTTGTTCCCATTGGCGAAGAGAAACGGAATTGTTCTTCCGGATCACTTTCCAAAGACTGTAGAGGAACTGAACACTCGTTACAACCAATTCAAGGATTTGCAGGACTTCCTAGACTTCTACTATATTGGCACACAGGTGTTACTTACAGAGGAGGACTTCTTTGATCTCGCATGGACATACTTCCAGAAAGCAAAGAGAGATGGTATCTGGCATGCTGAAGTCTTTTTTGACCCACAGTCCCACACTGACCGCGATGTTCACATGGATATTGTTGTTAAAGGGTTTGAAAGAGCCTGTATTAAAGCTGAGAAGGAACTGGGCATAACTTCCAAGCTCATCATGTGCCTTCTGAGACATCTTCCATCCGAGCACGGCCTTGTAACTATTTCAAGCGCTAAAAAGCACATGGAGAATGGGACTATTCATGCCTTAGGTCTTGATTCCGCGGAAAAGCCATTCCCACCACACTTGTTTGAAGAATGCTACAGCATGGTTAAGGATATCAACCCAGCTATGAATTTGACGGCACACGCAGGCGAGGAAGGTGGTCCTGATTTTGTCATCAACTCCTTGGATTTACTCAAAGTTACCAGAATTGACCATGGCGTAAACTCTATCCACGATGATGCCCTTATGAAGCGCCTTGCCGAGAGCCAAACGATGCTCACTGTTTGTCCGTTGTCTAATGTTAAACTCCAAGTCGTTAAGGATGTCAGCGAAATCCCATTGCAGAAATTCTTGAATGCCGGAGTTCCATTTTCTCTGAACTCCGACGACCCAGCATACTTCGGTGGTTATATCTTGGATAATTACGTAACTGTGCACACCAGATTCGGTTGGTCCCTTCAGACATGGTGCCTTGTTGCTAGAAACGCCATCAACGGTTCATGGTGTGATCAGCAGCGGAAGGATGAAATCTTAAACGCCATTGATGTGACCTATGAGAAGTACAGACCTTTGATTGAGGTTTGAATACATGTCGAATAATAGCGAATGTGGGATAGTATTTATAGAATATGCATCAGGTGAGGACAAATAGCATTTATATTATCTATTTAGTGTTGTAGTGTAAATGACCGGCATCTACTCCTTGGTGAGCAAGTCATCGTACTTACCAGAATCCAGTTCTTCAAAGAATTCATTAGTAGCAGCGCAGAATCTCTGAACTCCCTCCTTCAAGATCTCATTGGTGTGTGCAGCAGCAATAGTCAGTCTAATAAAGTGAGATTTTTCAATGGTGGACTCAAAAGTAGCATCTGTGACCATTCTGTTACCGAAGACAACCTCTGCACCATGCTTGAGATATTTGTACTTTACCTGAGTGAGAATAGCATTGTAGTCTGCAGGATTCTTCACCTTCTTCTCTATGTTCAGGTATATAATAATGAACATACCGGCGTCAGGTTCCACCACACTAAATTGTCCCTTTTTGTTACTCTCAGAAGCATAAATCTCATTGAGGAAGATATCACGTCTGATAGTGTAGTGCTTAGCAACCTTAGCAGACCATTTGAGCCAGCCATCAACACCACCCCATTCCTGTATAACGTTGTTCAGAAGCAATGTGGATACACCAGAAGGACCTCTAGTAGAGTTGATCGTGTGAACACCAATTCGAGCAATGAAATATGGGTTAGCCGTAATAAAGCCAAGTCTAAGACCAGGAGCAAACAACTTAGAGTAGGTATCCATTCTTAGTACTCTACCAGCGGTATCAATGGTTAGGTACGATGGAGTAAGGGATTTCGCATATTGCTCAATCTTGAAATCTGGAGAAGCATAAACGTTATGAGTACCATATTTTGGAAGAACCAAGTAGCCATATGGATCGTCTTCAATGATGACAAAATCGTGCTTCTCAGCCAATGCATAAATTTTCTTTCTAATGCTTAAAGATTGCGTTAATCCAGTTGGGTTTTGGCCTGTCGGAATAGTATACAAAGCAGCAGGCTTTTTCAAATTCTTGTAAGGACCAGTGGACCAATTGGTGAGGAGATCATCCAAGTATTCTGTGTTGATGCCAGGCTCATCGCTGTCTTTGATGTTGAGCTTAACCGGGACCGCAGTACAGTTGTAGGCTTTGGCAGTAACATTAAATGGCGTAAATGTGAATTCCTCAACCAGTATTGAGCCACCATCTTCGCAGAGCAAGTCGCATAGTTTGAAAATAGAGTCACCAGAACCATTGGAGATGATGACGTCGTAGTCATCATACGCAGGCCTGTGAAGTGTGGTGATAAGCTCCTTGGAGAATTTTTTCAAAACGCTTGCACCAGAGAATGGGCCATACTGAAGGGCTTCATTAATACCGATCTGTCCGTCCTCAATAGCGTAACGATAAGAATGAACAGTATCTCTCTCGTTAATCTGATGGGCTTGTTCTTTGACGTTGATGTCGAACTTGTTTGTACCAGGTGCACGATCTTTATAGTCAAGGTGTTGGAATGGCTCGTTCACAAGGTTAATGTGAATAGACTCAACAGGGAAAAATCCTTCATCTGGACAGCCACCACTCAGTGGAATTGGGTTTGGGTGGACCTCAAGACCTTTTTGAGAGTCAAAGTCAACGAACGATGCGAAGCCTCGATCTCTCGATCTCGCGGCAACAAGTTGCTTGTATGAAGGCTCGTATTCCTTTGAGTTTGGGTAGATGATATCCATTGCGAATTCGTCAAGAATGTGGCTAAGAAATTCTGTGTTTCTGATGGAAGAGAACACCAGAACAGCCAAAAGTAGAAAAGTGTTCTCATAGCGGGCTTTTTATATGCGCTCCAACTTCCCCATACAGTTGTGATAAGTCGGCTCGGAGCGCCGCACAGTTCTCCTCCGCTCTTTCGCTCCTACCGCAACTACGGGGTTTGGAAATTTGCTTAAAAGCACTTGTACTCTAACGTATTCGATTCCGTACAATTATTCCACTCGTAAATAACGCGTTTATATGTCTTTTTAATGTTAATTTAGATCTCTATTTGGCTTGATAATCGAACTAAACGAGTGATGTCAATCGGTCGAAACTCCATCGCTACGGAAATAATTCCCAAAACGGACCCCACGCGGAGCCTTATCGAGACACGGTTCTTCTCGTGAGTCCTCGAGCCGCCGCTATTTCACCTAATCTATCGATCTCCATAAACTTAAACTCCTGTTGGACGATCAGCTGAAAAGATGAAATTACCTATCCAGTGAAAATCTTTTACAGGAAAAGAAAAATGAATTATCACACTTATATCTGGGCAACTCTCAGCACTAATTTAACCTGGTTTTGTCCCAAGTCTGAATCCCGAACGAGACGTTATCTTCATCTTGAACACCGATCCATGATAATTAATTAACGGAAACGAGGCGCATTGTAAGGTCTACTCTCTACCTTGTAAATATGGAAGATTTTTCTTTGTATAAGTACTCGAAGGCGGGAGTATAGGATAATTCCCATGTGTACTATGTTTCGTGTGATTGCAACAAGCTCTCCTTAGTGTTGATTTTTACGTGGTAGTCAACAATAACACTCACTATGTCATCATCATGGGATATTGATGATTAGATATGACTGATAAAAACATCGCGAATAGGGAAAATGGTATGGTTCAAGGAATCAAGACCTATTTAACATCCATTATATCTCTTCCTGTCTCCAAACGAGGATGCTTCATTTTGAATTGAGAATACTCAGTGCTTCTCATGATACCTCCTTCTCAGAATTTATTGGTCTAATCAATCTTTTTATTAATTTTCGGCATTTCGAAATTAATGTAGTCTTTTGCCCAGAGCAACAATGACGAGCTAGAAGAATCAGATGCTATGCTGATATGCTAAACTACGGATTCAACAGCATGTATTGTATCGGAAACACGTGAACTTTAAGTAGAGTAAAAACACAGTATTTTGCCTAATATTTGAATAGAATCCTTTCAGCAATATACATCGACTAAGCCTAAATACAAGGTGGAAGTAAACCAATAAGCCAATGAGTTCGATTCCATCATGTAAGAAGTACAGGTTATATAAGTATCTCTGCTAACAATAGTAATCAGCGCTTCTTGTAGGGGTGGAAATGCATTCTTCATTCTTCTTGGAGCTCATGTCAACAACTCCAACCTTGGCCCACCATTCATTGTGTTTCCTCTCCAGTTTTTGGGTGAAGTGGTTTAATGAATATAGAGTTCGCAATACCCATCTGGGCTTAATTTTACATATAACCAATATAAAGACCACTATGGAACAATTGATTGCATATTGAACAGTGTACCAAAAGATACGCTGAGTAGTGTCAGCTAACACGAGTTGAAGGTATTCAAAAGTAAGAGAGCTTACACCTGGTAGTGACATCTTCTTGGAAATTTCTTTGGCGATTTCAATATGTTTAAATACTTGAATTGTCAAAATAGCACTGTAATTAAAGTAGGAGACGATAACATGGCATGAAAGACGTGGTGATACTGCCCAGAAAATAAGGATACAGTGGGCCAAGGTGGAACTCAAAATGCATGCCTTATCTGGATGGTTACCAAAGGAAAAATCGAAATAGAGGAGGGCAATAACCAAGTAGAAAAACCCCATAGTTCGGAACATTTTCGATCTTCGATTGCATTTCACTTTCCAAGATTCTTCATCAGTTGGAATATAAAATGTATTATTATCTCTCTTGCGAGAGTGTAGTCTATAGTCACCTGTAGACAGCATTTGATTCCAGTATGTATTATATTGGAACGGGTTAATAGTTGTTATTAATATCATTGAGAAGAATAGTTGCTGGGAAAGCAAATCTTTCCAATGGTTTCGAATTTTCTAACGGTAAACACTGGACACAAAAGCGGAATTGAGATCCCGTCCCTTGCTACAAAGCTCACATCTACCGAGACAACACTTCTTTCCGAACTGTAAAATGATTTTTACACAACAGGCTCTAGCGTTTCCGGTTATGTTTTTTGCTTGAATTTAAAAATTCGTACATATACATACTTTCGAACATCAGTAGTAGTCAAAGGGGGAAATGTTATGTCTTTCTTCATAACTTATAATTTGGGCCCTTTCCCAATGCTATTCAAAGCATAGTGCTAACCTTATATGGCTGTTGTGATAAAGAGTAGTACTGATAAAAGTAAAGATATTTTCTGCATGAGTTGGATTCTTAAAAGAATTCTGCGATGCTACTGTATGGTGGTGGAACTGGAGATTCAGTCTCAGAATGAGTCTTTCCATAACGATTCCAGATGACTTGTTGATTCAACTTGATATCTTGCACTAGCATATGAAGTGTTGTAATAACTTGATTCTTTTTAGAGGACTCTCTGAAGACGAAAACAATGATGACCATGACCAAAATATTGAGTTTTGCAAGAAAGCTCCAGAACACCGCACTCCAACTTAAGGTAATGGCCAGCTGGCGTAACGTTTCCAATTCCATTTGAGGGATATCATTTTCCATCACCTTTGCTTTTATACTCTCAGATTGATTTAAGAATTGATAAGATAATAAACACAGAAGAATTTCAGTATTTAGGAAGGATAAAAAGGTATGTCCCAATATATTTGGTGCTGAGTACAATACACTAAAATAGGAGTATGTCATGCAGCAACTAAGGCATGTTGCCATATATAGGTCAACCAGCAGAAAAATGTCGAGAAGAATAACCAAATTGACAAACCATAACCCTCTCCAAAGCCTCCATAGGAGGTTGTTTATATAGCATTGGAGAATCGCTGTCTCACTCTGACCCAACAGTTGCACAAGGCACACGTTTAAGTAAGGGGGTAACGACGTTGATAAAGGCAACAATGGAAGATGGCGATACTCCCATAATTTTTTTAACTTATCAAAGAACAGATACACTTTAGAGTATACCAGTGTAGCGTCATAATCTGGTTGCTGCTGATACTGTTGGTAGGGTGGACTGACACTCGAAGACGGTGCATGTTCTGCGCTTCTATTTTCACTGTACAAAGGCTGGATGGGGGCAATCATAATGCTAACCTATTGAGGAAACAGAGATGCTTCTGAGCTTGAAAGAAGTAAGGACAGATTCGGCTTCGAGTGGATATTGGATAAAAATCACAGCTAGAGCATATGGTGACACAAAACCAAGTTCATAAGGGATGTAGTAACCTCAATCGCAGCAATTAAAACTACAAGATAGGATAATAGACACGAAAATTCAAATAAATTAAGAAGCATCCAGTGCTTGCAAGTGTATAAATGAAGAATATTAATAAAGTTGATGTTCAACAACAGTAGCCCAAAGGACGGGAAGTCGATCCCCTTGTAAAGCCTTGGTCGCAAAGCTTCGGCCTTTTTGCTGGATTACGCAGCAGTCACCTAAATTATGTTTCCAAGATAAAAAAAACAAAAAAAGAAAATCTCTTAGCCTTTATATCTCTATATGTCTGTGTGCAAAATTTCGGCCATTGTAGGTGTATGTATAACCGTGGGATAAATCAACTAGGGAGAAAAAAATAGCATGATCTATGCTTACAGCATGACTCACCGCCACATTACTTAACATCCAATCAGGCATCTAGGATCATTAGCAGGAGCCATGATTGATCCTTCTTCTGTGTGTTATGAAGTGCAGTCTCCGCGTAAGTCCGATAGGATGGAGCCTCAGGAAGCCTGGAAGAGTTGTCAAGCAGGGGTATCATTCCATCGTCATCGTGTAAGTGGGAAGAACTTCCAGGCAATGGCGAGTCACAGAGCGGTCCAACTTCAGGATTGATGACATCGATTGTGTTGGATATGAACTTGTGGCTGTGAAAGAGCATGATGTACATGCGATGACCGGGGTGGATTATCAGAGAGTTTGGAAAGATAAGGATATGGGCCCAGACAAAGTGACCTGTATAGAACACTAGATAGCTGATGAACCAAAAGGGGGAAGTACCAAAGAAGTGTACGCTAACGCAGGTTGCAATACCAGTCGATTCGATGTTCAGATTATTGACCTCCTCGTGGTTCTTATATATCCCTTTTACCCCTCATACACCTAAAAGTCGTTGTTGAGAAAGAACTCTTCTCCTCTTCACCTATACGAGTTTGTACGACGCATCTCGCAGTGCCTCTTTGTGTTATCAAAGGAGTTTTGTTGAGCGAGAGTAAATGAGGGGAGCGCCAGGAACGGAAATAGGTGGGAAAGCTCCTTCCCTATTCGGAAACGACAGTTCACGTGATTTCAAATCAGTAATTACTGAGAAGTTGAAGCCCTCTTGTATGTTTCTGCGGAGCAGAAACTTTTCTTGTAAAGATACACTCCCAATGGTACTTGTACACAGCTATATTCAGGACAATACTCTTAATGGAAGTCTTCTTTAATTGCAGAGTGTAAATTTATTGAGTTTTGGCACTT
>JAJMBV010000022.1:0-205889 GCA_030585085.1 Petasospora xishuangbannaensis | reverse complement strand
AAAGACCTAAACGAGAGTACTATATAAAGAGCCAGAACTACTCGAGTAAAGCATGTTATATGTATAGTTAAGAAACGTGCTTATTTTCATATAAGTGCCACTCAATAAAGTTACACTCTGCAATTAAGAAGACTTCCATTAAGAGTATTGTCCTGAATATAGCTGTGTACAAGTACCATTGGGAGTGTATCTTTACATTAATAAGAAATATCCGTGATAGTTTAGTGGCTAGAATTACCGCTTGTCGCGCGGTAGACCGGGGTTCGATTCCCCGTCGCGGAGTTCTTTTGTAATTTTTTGATAACTGTCACTCACTCTTTTTATCGTGGTGCCCTTCATGGATGTTAAATTAGCTCCACTCTTGACCTCATGACGAATTAAAAGCTACCGAAGTTCAGATTTTTCAGATTATCAATGAATTTTCTAACTGTTTATAAAAAGGAAATCTTAAGAAAAAGATTATAGGCACCATGCAACTTTGAAGGTCATTGCCAAGATTGACACCACCTTGAAAGGGATTGGGGAATGTGATGATAAAAAAACCAGGATGAAAAATATATAGACAAGTTTCTTCCCCTTTCCAATCTTCGATAAATGTCAGACAACAAGGCTTCGGCTCGTTAAATATAAATATCAAAAATATCCTCCGGAAATAATGTTCATGAATCTCCTTGTTATTGGCAGAAACCAGATCAGCGAGCCAGAACGACCAACAAACGAAATATGAATATGTGTGGATGAGTGTCAACAATCAAACTATGCTGAGCTTGAATGGATCTTCTTCTGTGAATGAAATCGATGTAAGTTCATGCAACAAATCTCCTTCAGATACTTGACGTTTTTTTTGCTCTTTGTGGAGGTAATTTGTATGTTTTGTGGATGATGATTTTAGAGGGAATGTAGGTAGGTAAATATCGTGTGGTAGGTGAATCAATGAATTGAAAGATATAAATCAGACTTAGTTCTTTGGTGGGTTGAATCTGATCTTTCTGGTCTTGATTGGAGCCCACTTGAACTTCTTAACCCAAATAGAAAGCAAGTACAGGGTGGACAAAGTGATAATTGCCTTCAAACCCAATCTCTTTCTCTCATCATGCTCTGGCTCAGCAGCCCAGTTCAAGAAAGTAGTAACATCCTTGGCCATCTGGGAAGTAGAAGCAGCTGTACCATCATCATACTCGACCAAGTCATCGAACAACACTCTACCCATGGCAATAGATCCACCAGGGAAGTATGGGTTGTAGTTGGAGCCTGGTGGAAGAATCACACCTGCAGGTGGCTCATCTGGGTAACCAGTTAACAAAGAAAAGATGTAGTCACAAGCACCGTGTCTGGCCTTGACAATCAAAGAAAGATCTGGTGGAAGGGCACCCTGATTGGCAGCTCTAGCAGCTTGTTCGTTGGCATATGGGCCAGGGATGTAGTCTGCAAGCTTACCGTTTCTCTTTCTTGGGTTACCCTGGTCATCTGGCTCGTCGTCGTACTCAAACTGCTCGGCCATGGCTCTGACTTCAGAGTTTGTGTGGGAAACACCAACCAGTGTTCTCCAGGCAACTCTGTCCAAAGAGTGGCAGGCAGCACAAACTTCACGGTAAACTTGGTAACCTCTTCTGATGGAAGCGTGGTCGAATGTGTCGAACATACCGCTGTGTGGCCAGTTGAATTCAGGTGGGTGGAGGCCATGCTCAGCAGCGGTCATGGCCTCAGCGAAGACAGTGTCTTCGTAGAGAAGGTATGAGGCAGTCAAGCCGGAGGCAAAGACACCACCAGCAATAGCCTTCTTGGCTAAGCTGGAAGGCTCAGCAGCAAGCTTTGCTGAGGTCGAGAAGGATTTCTAGGTTGATGTGTTAGTACTTCTGGATGGTTTGTCTCGGCCAGATAGTTCCACCACGTTGATTCACAAACATTTGCTTTCCTGGTAAAGTTCCTTTAAGTCACCAGTGGAGATATTGATGATGCAAGTAATGAGAAATACATGGTAGCTCAGATAGTGTTTAAACCTGAGCGGTTGAGCCGTTGCTGTTAAAGGAGGAGGGAAGGTGCAATACAACAGCGAAGTGACCGACCCAGTACGTAGGCCATTCAAGTTGATGCTTCCAGTACCGTTGTTTCAGCTATTGTTTCAACTGATGGTCCGGTCCATGGTAGCGGCTGAGTGAAGATGTATGGAGATTGTTGTGATCGATAAAGGGAGTGTGTATGAGTAGACATACGCTGAGGTAATTGATATTGAGTCTGTGAGAGACCAGCCCAAAGGAAGGATGGAGCATAAAGAAATTGGCTTGTGTGATTGTGCAGAGACTTCTCTATATCTTTGCCCATATTTCGAGATATTTTGTTCCTATGGCGTTACTCCGTGAGTAAATATTGTGCGGTGGACTTAACGGGAAAGCCATTACCGGATAGCCATTGGCTGGACAGGCATCGTGGAGGAAGCGCTCGATCTCTGTGGAAAAAGCCCAGTCTAACAATTTGACCAAAGTGGTGGGAGAAACAAGGGAATACGCACTATATTGCTTCTGACAGCAGATCTGATGGAGGAGAACATTGCGTGTGAAGGGGGGAAACAAGCACCTGTCCTCTTCAAAAGACGGTTGTGAGAGTCGAAGTTTTTTTCTCCTATGTGTTTGTTTCCGCGAGGCCCTCTCTACACGCCCAAAGTGCCCGCTGCCCAATTTTTTCTTATTCTTCAAAATTGCTTGGGCGCTCATTGGCCGAACCACTGGGGCGCGTGCACGTTGTGTAGCCCTGGCACCGACGCCCCGTGCCAAAACCGGCCGTGCCCCGGCCGGCGTTTGGCTGTGCCCTTCAGGTGTGGGCCTGGAGCGGGCTTATTCTGCGGCTGGTAAGGGGAGTGGTGGTAGTGATAGTGGTGGTGGTCGAGTATGTAGGCTGGGTAGGCTCATGATTGATGCCAATTGGGTGTGGCGAATGGCCTCTAGTCCTTTGCCTACGCCAGGGTACTTCTTAACACCTGGAACGGCCACGACGGTCGCCCGTCAGGGTGGTTCACAGTGGCTGGGGCCAGTAATCAATAGTGCGCGATTGGTCATGCATAATCCCGGCGACACGCATGCGAGAGTTATGCCAGATGAGCCGCTGACATAAGCAGAGAAGAAAGGACAGCATATAGGTAGGGGCCGCATAGAATGCGCGAAAGTTTAAATGGTATGAGCAACATAAACAAACTGGTACGCGCAACACAGTGTTCATCGCGGTAAGGGCAACTGGAAGAGCACACGAGCGCGGCGGTGCGCGTCTCCTTGGGGGAAGAAGCTGGGAGAAGCGCGCTTTGCCGGTTTGTTTGTGCCTGTCAGAGAGAGGACTGTTAGAACTGCTAATACTGCACTCACCACATCGAGTGCCCTCACCAGCTGGCAGTACTTGCAACACTTTCGCCAATGGCCGAGTTCGATGTGCGAACATCTTTTGTGTCGTTTGTGGACCACCTCCCTTCAGATATCATCCGCAAGCTATGGCTCATACAGTCGCTGAACATCGCGTACGAGGCCCAACGCGACGAGCTGGAGACGCTTCTAAGGGCGCTTCGAGCTCCAGAACAAGCCAGTGATTACTCATACAATGTCAAGAGGATGCTACGAGTGTCTACCAGGATGATCCAGCTTCGGAGAGAGGCTACTGCAGAGTCGCAGTGCATTGTGTCCACCATTAGGCTGGCTAAGATGCAACTCATGTCACAGCATGAGCAACTCAAGCACGACAACAAGATATATCAGAATGAGATAGAGATGTCTGACAGAGTACAAAAGCATGCACAGAGGAATAACAAGAGAGTATCGTCATCGCAGAGCTTAGCCAAGGCTGTAAGGCCTGTACTCAACGATAAGCTGTCGCCTCTCCAGAACGCTATTGACAAACTCGAGAGGGAACTCACAGCAGAGCTGCCGAAGTACGGAAGAGGAAGGCCTTCTAAGGCCCAGGCAGATGCAAAATCCAAACGGCGTAAGAAAGAAGAAGAACTCCAGCGACTAAAGGTGAAAGCTTTTGATGAGATCGTGCGGTATTCTAGAAATACCACCGAGCGCAACACAGAGGAGCCACGGGCTTGGGGACAACTAGATGGGCCCAATCACCAGCAAGAGGAATACCACGAGGATACCCCTAGACTTAAAAATCACAATGATCATCCGCAGGAACTACAACGCGGTTTCGAGAACGGCAGCGATGCGGTATACGAGGGCGACGACGTCTACTGTGTTTGCCGCGAGCCGAGTCATGGCGACATGATTGCTTGTGATAATCCTGATTGTGAAGTGGAATGGTACCACTATCCATGTGTTGGATTGATGAGAGCACCAAAGGGAAAGTGGTATTGCTCAAAATGCAAGGAAGCAAGTACCAGCAAGAACACAAAGAAAAAAACGGTGCGATCTACATGAACAAGCAGTGTTATTTGTTTACCGCTAATGCCTTATGATATAATGTACAAAAGTATTAATTTGGAAAACGGTTTCCAGAAAAGGGGAGTAGAGCAGACTTAGCTACTCCACATACTATCTTCAAAGAAGTAAAGCCAACTGAGCCCGACCCAGCTCGAGATCACTCCAATGGCACAGTAGATACTGTAGATCATGAGCTCCACAAATTCAAACTTCTGTAGGACTGCATACTTCTCTTTGAACATATCCATCAGGAAAACGCACCAGACCATTGGTATGAGACAGAAGTTGTACACAATGGAGATTCGGTCAAACAGGAATATTCTTCTTTGTGTGCTTTTTTGCTTCGACACTTCGTTGAAAGAAAGCGAGTAGATTATGAACCAAATAAACGTAAACAACTGTTTTACAATATTCTGGCTCGGCAACAATGGGAACAAGCTGACATAACCAGCACCCGCTAGGACCATAAAACAGTTAAGCAATCTGCGTTCTGTAATGAGGAATGTAAAGGGGAAGATGATCAGCAGGATCGCCTTCTCGTGGACATGCCATCCAAACAAGAACGATGCATATGCGTTAAGCGTGAAGGCACCGATGAATCTTTTAAAAGTAGGATCAAGAAGAACCGGAAGAACGGACAGAAGGTCATAGAACAACGTTAAAAGAAACGCCACACGAGGCGTGACGTCAGGTAAGATCACAAAGAAGACGTCCTGAACTAGACCTCTAGTTCCAGTGTTACCTATTTCGGCTAGTTTTTCAGCAATTCCCTCTCTGCTTGGAACCGCAATGAACTTGGATACAAAAGCGTTGACATAAGGGAGTTTCAACACTTGGATTAGAATCTTGTCAATGAACGAGTAGATAGCCCAAATGTTCGGTGCCCAATACGCATGTGTCAAACCCCTAGAGAATGGGAAAAGTCTTGTAAGCAGCTGAGGCATAACGCCGTAGTAAAGGAATGGTGCAAATGCGACAAAGAACACACCAGCTACGATGGCGCCCAATCTGAACAAGTTTTGCCATTTCACAAACTTGACAATATTCTTTTGAGAAACGTCTAGACATTCAGCTCTCAAGAGGTATACAAACACCGCTGGGGCAGTATAGAGGAAGATGTGCTTGAAGCAGAGAAGAACAGCAAAGAAAAACGCCATCCAGTAGTTTCTGTTATGGTGGGCACATACGAGAACGGCACATAGAATACCAAAGAGCATACCGTTATACTGGAAATGGATGTGGTCAACAATAAGCAAGCCCGGAGACAACACAAGTGAGCTGGCAATGATGAATGCAAGAGTCTTTGTTTTGCTCATGTTGATGTAGGTCTGAAGGACACCAAAGAGCAAAATCTCTGTTACGATGACAGTCGTTCTTTGGAAGACAATTGTAGGCCAGCCATACTGGCCCACCTCCACAATATCAAGACACCCATCGTCTCTGACAACTGAGGGAACAAAATGCGAGAGGAACCATTCAAAATACGCAAAGAAAGGCGGGTAGTCCAACGTCCATTGGCTCGTAGCCTCGATGTACCATTCTTTTAGAGGCAATCTGTTAGTAATGGCGAGCCAATTGCGGTGCACATCAAAATCTGTGGAATGGTATGTATCAAAAAGCAAAACTTTCAGTACCGTCGTAGCAACCCAGATATTCCACAAAGAGTATCTTCTAGAACCTTGCTGGTCTTCCTGAGATGGTGGTGACGGTGGTGATAATGACGATGACGATGCCACTTTCGAATCAGGCCCAATTGGTATGTCTGGAGGCGTCGTTGTGCTGTTCGAGTCTCGTTTTTTCAGCTTGGCCTTTCTATTCCGTACCTCAGCCATCATACACAAGAAAATAGGTCTGCTTTAGTGGTTGTTTGTAACTGCTACGTTGGCGGCGCCTGGGGCTCTGATGTGATGGGAAGGTCGCTTTTTCAATGCGCATTATGGGCCCAGAGACCTGCCATTAAACAGGGACTAAGAGGAAACAAACACAGCGAAAACAATACAAAACTATTAAAATAATCGGAAACCCAGTAGAAATGTGCAAACACTACACTTTATATACCTATTTGGCCAATTGGCCCGTTACCACTGGAAAAAAGAGATTAGCACCGTATAAGGACGGCCCAAAGAAGGTGCCAGCTGCCCAGGAGGCCCGTGCGTACGCGAACAAAGCCGATATCAGCTGGCCCAGCTAACGATGGCGGAGTTTCGCGGAGAAGTCCAAGAAAAGCATACTGAAAGTGCCTATGCGAACCGCAAGGACACCCGCGCAACCACCTATAGAGCATCCACTAACTGGCCCACAGACTCGATGAGTGAGGATGCTCTTGAGGCCCCAATGTGGGATGATGCTGTGAGTGCGAGTCCTGGAAAGTTTGCGATGCATGGAAGCGGTGTGGCGGACGAGTTGTCTGCCACACTTGCGAACACGGGGATACAGGATCAACACAATGGCGACAACGGCGACGACGACATCGACGACATCGATCATGGCGGCATTGATGGGAATGACCTTCATGTGAACTCTGCGTCGGCTGCTAACGATTATGGTACTGGTAAGGAACCTGCTACGACTTCGAAGAAAGATGCATCGGGGTTGTTGTCAGACCTGACGAAGGACGCTGATAAAAGCTTCATGCCGGAGGTTAAGTCCCCTAGCAAGGACGAGGCTTTGTTTAAGGGGGTCAACGTGCTAGAGGTAGATGCAGGTACCGACGGTACAGAACAAATGAAGACAGGTAGTCCTCTTTCGCCTACGAAACTGCGTCGCCAGAATGTCTACAGAGCACCGAGACTTCGCCGTGCACAGCTCAAGTCACAGAGTCTTGAACACATTGCTTCCAAGTCAGGTTCTGGCGAAGAACCGATTAAAAAGGATCCCGACGCCTTTGGACCACTTGGGGGTGCTGACAATGAAGAAAATACAGCTAAGAATGGAGAACCAGGACCTTCTGAGAACCTGCTGAAGCTTGCAGACGCGCCACTGTTTGATATTAACAGAACGCCACTTTCTCCACTTAAGAAGCCAGATGGAAGAGTTCTGTCTGCTGCAACATTACCGTCGTCTTCTTCAAAGAAGACAAATCAAAATTCCGAGATTGAAGCTGCAAAGCAGAGGCTCAGAGCAAGGGAGAACCCTGAAGTCAAGATGGAGATCTCCGTGGGAGACCCAATAAAGGTTGGAGAGCTTACAGGCGCTCACATTGTTTATAGTGTTCGCATCAATTGCGATGCAGATATCTTTAAGTCTCCTCAGACTGTCGTCTCGAGAAGATACAGAGATTTCAGATGGCTCTACCGCCAATTGCAATCTACGCATCCTGGTCGTGTTATCCCTCCGCCCCCTGACAAACAAGCCGTTGGTAGATTCAATGAAGATTTCATTGAAGGAAGAAGATTTGCTTTAGAGAGAATGCTTGTCAGGATCGCGCAGAATCCTGTCCTTCAACAGGATCCAGATTTCATCATGTTCTTACAGAGCGAGAGATTCTCTTCTGAGGCGAGGGAACGCGAAAAAGCTGCAAGCGCTCAATCTATATTCACGGAGCACGACACAGACAGCATGAACAGTAGTTCTGGAGGTTTGTTTGGATCCCTTGGTGGCGCGTTTTCATTTACTCCAAAAATTGTCGAACCAGACGACTACTTTAAGGACAAAAAATCATATATCGAGTCATTAGACCAACAGTTTAAGATGTTTTTGAAGAACCTCGAGACTATCGTTATTCAGAGGCAAGAACTCGCAGCCGTAACGGAAGAATTTTCTAAAATTGTGCTCACTCTTGCTGACCTTGAAGTTCCTAAAACTACCACAGAGATTTTTCAGGAGTTTTCGAACACCCAGAGCAGAATCAAAGAACTCTTGGAAAGACTATCTCTGCAAGACATGCTGACTCTTGGATCCACATTAGATGAATACCAGAGAACGATTTCCAGCATTAGAACAACACTTGAACAAAGAGATAAACTTCTCATACACCTTTCCAACTGTGAAACTGATCTGAAGAAGAAACAGGCATCTCTAGACAAGTACGTGAAGTACAACAGAACACAAACTGACAAGATTGAGGTTATTAAGGGCGAGCTCAACGTACTAGAGCAGAAGTACAGATCTGCAAGGGAAAAGTTTGATGGTGTAAGCGAAACGACTAAAGAGGAGCTTGCCAACTTTGAAGTCGAAAAGATCCACGATTTCAGAAACTCAGTTGAGATTTTCCTTGAAAGTTCAATTGAGAGCCAGAAAGAGGCAGTAGAGCTGTGGGAGACTTTCTATAGTGTCACTTTATCTTCTGCTTAGTGTGTACGATTATGAGTTATCATGCAATTTTGTAATGTACCTATGTAAAAGATTAATCTTCTTCGTCTATCTCGTTCTGTTCACTAGAAAATGCAATATCAAGCTGGTCGAAGACTTCGAGTTGGTTGCCGATGTCTTCTAATTTCACTATCATGGAGTCGAAAGCGAAACAATAGTCTGAGTTAACAACGATATTATTAGAGATTTGCGGTAACTGGGGATATCTCTGAGAGAAATGGGTGAGTATCAGCTTGCGGGCCCCCATTTTGTTGGAAACTTCAATAGCTTCGTTGATTGTACAATGCCGCTTTTTTTTAGCTTCTTCCATAAGATCGTTCTCAAGTGTAGCCTCATGGATCAACAAGTCGCTACCTCTACCAATGCCCTGAGCAAACTTAAACAGGTTAGGTCTGGTGTCACCTGAATAAGAAACTTTGAAAAGATTCTTATCAAGATCCTTGTTGAGCGATATATCATCCAATTCTATTCTGTAAGTGATCGAACAACTGTACGCCCACTGACAATGGTAGGCCCGACAGGTATCGAATTTTTTGATACCAGTATCTTGAAACATTTTTTGAATAGTAGAAAGGTTTTTCTTGAATGGAATCTGTGTTGTGTGATTGATGCCCATAATATGATCTTCGAATGAAATCTGTTTAATCGAGTTCCTGGAACGTCCAGAAAGTAAATCCTCACAACTGAGATGCGAAATGCGCTCGAGTCCAGAGACATCACATTCAACACTCATCCACTCGTTAACAAAATGTGTGTATTGCCAGGGGGAAACAAGGTAAAGTGTTCGGTCGTTATCAGAATTGAACTTGAGCCACTCCTTAATGATAGTAATGATACCGAGGTGATGGTCAGCATGCAGATGACTTAGATAGATAACTTGAAGCTCTTTCATATAAGCCTCCATGGATTTATTACGGAGCGTCCTTCTCATTGCGCCAATGGTATTCTCGCCCGCATCAAGAAGAATAGATCTAAAACCAAGTTGGCCATTTTTTCTGTATGGAACACGAACAAGGTTGGAGATAACATTACGGTACTTGGAAGGCAGTGCAGATCCAGTACCAAACGTAATAGTTTCAACTTGGCTCTTCAGTAAATACTCTGAGTTGATGTATGATGAGGAGACTGATGATAAATCTAAAACCTGAGATTTTGTAGTCCTTGTTTGTAGGTTCAATGGTAGTACTTCTTTGTCATATGTGACACCCCAATTCTCAGATGTTTTGATTGATACAAAGCTGTTGTCAAAAGTGTATTTATTTCTTTTGGATGCTTCACTAGCTTCAATATTGATTATCTGTCCTTGAAGCAAGATGTTAACGTTTGGAAGATCTGAAGGCTTTGTTTTGAGTGCGGTGTACGACTCTGGTAGATTGAACTGTCTGGGCTGAAGAACTTTCAACTTCATTGTGACCTTTGCAGATCCGTTGAACGTTAAAGAATTAGGACAGTAATCCGGATGAGATATATAGTGTGTACTTTCCGGACCAAAGGATTTGATAAATTTGAGATATTCCCCTTCAAATGGGTCGATGTCGTTACTTATAAAATGATAGATAACACCAATATTGGATCCCCATTGAGCCTTTGCAGCCGCAGAGATATAATCTTTAGAAGGAACATCTATCAAAAGAACAGTCTCAAATACTCTCTGCTCTGATAAGACTTGGCTTGGCTTGACAATTGTTCCGTTCTCTAGCGTTATTTCCTCACCAGCAGCAATCCTGGCGAAAAGGGGTCCCTTCTTGACACCCAACTCTATGGCTTTCTTAGGGTTAAACTTACCTCTAACTGAATTGAAATTGATTGCGTAGCATGTTGATGATGATGTGTTAATAAGATCAGGTAGCCTAACGTGAACATGTGAATCTGTTAGCGACACCTCCGATGATTTTGAAACTGCATTCTCAGAGTCTGAGCTTCCCTCTGTATCATATCCTTTGTATTCACCGTTAATATTAGTAACGAGAGCAGTCTTGTTATTGATGTCCAATGGAAACATCTTTGAAACAATTGTTTTCAGCTTATCACTTAAATGCTGTGTGAATGGGTCATCAGGGTCATCTCCAGATTTCTTCAAGACTATGGAGCGGACGTCCATGATTTCATCTTTATGTACTTCACCATCTTGAATTATTTTTGGTCGAAGATCCATACCGAATCTGAAGACAAAATACCTCCAAGTGGCAACGATGTACTCTATGATGTTACTACCATGGTAAAGGTTGAGGTCTTTCTTACCTTGGTCACTCACAGTTAAGATCATGCCAGGAAGACCGCCCATAGACTCCCAATCTAGCTTGCCGGTTAAGAATATACCGGCAAGCTTTGATACTCGGATCTTCTGTTCGTTTAAACTGCGCTGGAGACCTTCTGGAGCTTTACCAAAAAGGTATCTCTTACCCTGGGTAGTATGAAGAAGAATCGTTGGGTGCTGGGTATCTGAGGTCGGATGTGTAACTGTTCTAAATGGATACATTGCGTCTGGGATTGTTGCTCGTGACTTTTTTATGTATTTCTTTTGAGTGGATTTTGGATTATTGTTGGACAGAGTCCCTAGTAAGGAAGAAGAAGGAGAAGAAGAAGAGGACGGTAGGGATCTCGCAACGACTTCTGATTCGCTGCTCTGAGCCAAATTTTGAGTTCTTTTAGTGAAAGTTCTCTGCTTCACTGCTCCAGGATGGATATGAAGCGAACGTGATTGCACGGAGACCCGTGTCCTTCTAAATAGATGCCTGATAGTCAACAGTGTTGTAATCGGGACAAAGTCCTCAGCGATGGTGCGTTGAGATTCCCTCTGTAATGAACGAATACAAGTCGTATCAAGTGTGGTAGAAGTGTAATTAATAGATAATCGCTATATCTCTGGTGACTGTAATCCTACCAGAGAATCTTTAAACTTGAAGTTAGATATGCGAAAGAAAAACACAAGAGCGTCATCGAGATTTCTGCAAACTCATCTCTATTCTGGCAATTTTTCAAGGATTGAGCACTGCCAAAAGTCTAAGTGTCAGCAAATTCGGGAGTTAGTCCTCAATGGCGAAGACGTTCCAATGATTAAAAGACGCGCTTTACGCTATTTATTAAGTGATTTCTATGACCAGTACATAACAATGCTAGTTATAAAAGCGTCAGACTATTTCGCTACTCAGTCATTATGGTCTGAGATGAGCTGAAGCATTCTTGTAGAGACTCTGCCAGATAAAAGCCTCGCTTAGAAGAAGTTCAATATCCTTTGCGGTCCATTCTCTAGTTGGTGGGTCTTGTAAGAACATCATTATTTCTTGGAAATCCATCTGCTTCAACTTATCACTCCACTTAACAAGAAAAGCTGCACACACATATACGTGGAACTCGCTGAAACCATTTGTTTCGCTAAGATAGGTATCCCACATACGGATCGTGCTTTGCATGCTAATCTCTCTCATAAGTAAACAATTCATCCATCTGAAGGAAAATTGGATAAATTCCACATTTTCATTTTCTAAGTGGTTAGAGAGCTCCGTATCGATCCTGTTAATAAGGTCTTTCAACCCATTCACCTGTCTAATGATACCTGGTTGGGCGTGGATGTAATTGTCCTGGATTCCTTCAAGAAGCTTAGTCAAACACCAAAAGGTATCAGCTTCCACAGCTTCTAGTGCATCTTGTGGGAGATCTTTGGGGTCAAAATTCAGCACATCAACATCTGGGTCAACATAGGTAGAAAGGAATGTCTGGAAGAAAGGCGTAGCCAAATCGTTTATACCCTGAACATACCCAGACGCTGGGTGTCTCACAGACCACAGATATAGTACTTTTTCCAGAGCTCTTTGGGTGGTTTCAAAGCTATACAATTTAATGTGAGGGTTGGTTCTTGGGATGTCAATTTCAATCTGGTGCCAAGTCTGAGCGTCTCGTTTCCTGTTGAACTCCTCTTTGATACCGTTCAGATACTCTTGCCTTTTTCTTTGTAAATGAGCAATTCTTCTATCTGAATTTGTTGGCAGATATCCCAGCAGGAGTTGCCAGCTGATTGGACGCAATTCATCAGGTATTCCATTCCATGACATCTTCCTGAGCTTGTCCAAATCGACGTTGGGTTCCTGTATGACCTTTTTGAATTTATTAAAGCGTGATATCACGGCATTTAGTTCTTCAATCTCCTTTGAAGACTCTTCTTCCTGCCGAATGTTCGGTTCGTGCATGGTGTAAAGGGAGTTCGAAGGATCCTTGACAATACCTTCAACATGGTTCTTCACACCTGAAGCGCTATTCATGATCTTCACCGAAGGATACTCAAATGTTCTCTTGTTCTCGAGGAACCTTGGAGCCGATTGGATAGTTTTAAGACCATTCTCTACATCGGCGTCCCAATCATCATCCAAGTCTGTATACTGGAAGGAGTCACGAGGCGTGCCATGGTTGGAGTTTCTCTTGTGCGGGCTCTTGGGCTCCTTCTTTTTCGACTTGGCTTGCTTCTTGGAAGTCACTGGTATGTTAATTGAAGCCGAACTGTCATTACTGAGTCCTAAATGTGAGAACGCAGCGCCCACGGTCTTTATCTGGTCATCAACAGCTACAACAGACTTCTTTTCCTTGAAAGCTGACGACAGGGTACGAAGAAACGACGGGGCCGAATGATTCTGTGGCCTCCCTCCACCTTCATCAAAGACAAACTCGTTTTGATCTAATATAAAAGTGTTAGTATACGATGATGCCTAAATCTAACACCATTCTTACGATTAACACTTACAGACTTGCACCATTTCCTAAAGGTGTTGTGTTAGTACGCTAGTTTAGGATTGGTTTTGATTTCTCTTTCATCCCGTAGGTCTTGACAAGCTTTGAAACTTACAGGTTGTTGGTGGGAAGAGCTTTTTCTCCCCATGCTCGAGCTATCAGACTGTCTTCTCGGATCAAATAAGTGTATCGTCGCTGTTGTAGAAATGTCTAAGCTCCGCACTTAACGGCCCAACGCGATCACACCTGGTTTCTTCAAACCCAACAGCGACGCTGAGATGCCAGTTTGCTTCGATATGCTGGGACACAACGTCTGTAGTGATTGACTGCTGCCTTCCCACAAAACCGCTTGTCTTCACCTTCATTCTAGCTCGTTCCCCAATTGCCTTTTGCCCGTTTAGTGCCACCATGAGGACGCCCGCGCCAGCACGGTGTGTGGTCCATAGCAACACCTGAACACCAATCACATGGCTAGCCCGAAAAAGAATGTTAATATCCTGGTACGGAAATATGCCCATTCGGAAATATCTCTGACTCGGGAATCAGATGTGCGGCGCGTACCAGCCCCAGACTCGCGAGTCAAAACCGGTGATTCGCGAAGCTCAGCTCCCTGATTACAACAAAATTGGCCATGTGCCTTAACTGTTCTGAAGGTATAAAGTACTGGTAAACCGCACAGTTTATTGACCAGAGAACTGGAAAGGGTAGACGTTTAGCAGGAAGTCTGGAAAGATTGGAACGAATCCCCCTCCGAGGAAGTACACACGGTCTTTAACAGATACCTGGAAAGCGTTTGAAAACCCATATGAGCGACATGGCAGATTCAGTGGCTGTCACGCCTGCAGGACGCACTATCCTCGCTTCTGGTATTGCTAAGACATACATTGAGGAGATCGAAACCGGGATCAAAGAGCTCGGAAGATCGCCTAAGCTGGTAGGATTCCTTGCCAATGATGATCCTGCTGCTAAGATGTACGCGGATTGGACAGGCAAGACCTCTGCTTCGCTTGGATTCACTTACGAGCTCAGAGTTGTTGATAAGGAGGAGCTCGAAGAAGCTATAATCGACGCCAACGAGGATGATGATGTTGACGGTATCATGGTATACTTTCCTGTCTTCGGCAACAGACAAGACCAGTATTTACAACAAGTCGTCGCTCTTGGAAAGGATGTTGAGGGGCTCAATCACAAATACGTTCAGAACATGTACCATAACGTGAGATACCTCGATGCTGAGGAAAAACAGAAATCCATTCTCCCATGTACTCCACTTGCTGTTGTTAAGACCCTGGAGTACCTCGGAGTCTACAACACACTTTTGGCTTATGGTAACAGGCTTTATGGTAAACAAGTTGTCGTTGTTAATAGATCCGAGATTGTTGGCCGTCCACTGGCTGCTCTCTTAGCTAATGATGGTGCCACGGTTTACTCAGTCGACATCACCGGTGTCCAGAAATTCACCAGAGGCGACGGTCTCCATCTACACCGACATAAAGTTGAGGATGTGAATATAACCCTTGATGAGGTTTCCAAAAACGCCGATGTTATCGTCACCGGTGTTCCTTCTCCGACTTATAAGTTTCCAAAAGAACACGTTAAACACGGTGCTGTTGTTGTAAACTTCTCTTCTGAAAAGAATTTCAATCCTGACGTTAAGGAAAGGGCTGCTTTGTACGTCCCAATGATTGGCAAGGTTACCATTGCCATGCTGCTGAGAAACTTGTTGAGACTGGTTCATAACAAAGCTAACAAGAACAACTGATGCTGTCTATGACCTCATTTTATGCTTTTTTTCTCTGGGTTTCCCTTATATATTCATTATTTCATCATGTTTAAGTTAGATCGTTTTTTTAATGTGTTTTTGTTCCGGTTGCATTTACACAGCGCATTTCATTGAAGGTATTTGAAACAACATAACTACTAAAACCTCGAATCCTCACCTACCCAAATGATTCATTAACAAATTGACGTCCTATAACTATGATACAAAGTTAGAAATGCAGTTCACCATATTCTTAAGCACAGAGAATTATCCCAGGTGATTATATCTTGACTTTCTTAGAAGCAGGTTCCCCTGACTTGTCGTCATAGACGGGATCATCAAAGTCTTCACCAACCTGGTCGTATCTTTTCTTTAAACCCTTCATCTTTCTTGTCTGCATCTTGTTCAAGTCTTGCTTTCCAACGTGAACTCTACCAATCTTGTCTCCCATCAAATCGGTCTCAACGTTCTTGACAGTCTTAGCAACTAGCTGCTTTGGCTTCTTCATAGCCTCCTTCTCCATTTCCGGCGAAGGACCTTCACGTCTTCCAACTGCGAAGTCGAATCGAGGTCCAATCTCATTAAGTTCAACTCTTGGAACCTTCTGGCCACTCTTGAAGGTTTTAAGTGTGTACACTCTGAAGTGAACCTGTGGTAGCGGTTCGCCCTCTTCGTGGTCACCAGCAGTTACAGAAATGATGTACTGAAGACCAGCAACGTCCTGGAGGTCGGTAGTCTCACCTCTGAAGAAATCGAGGAAAAGAGACTTGATATGCATGTAGACTGGATGACTCTCAAAGACACCACCGTTGAAAGTAAACATAGGCTTGAGACCGACAGCAAACGTTGAGTTACGGAAGTCTTGTAGAAGTTTGAAGTTGTCCATAATCATCAGCTCGATCATGTCGTAAATCTTGAAACCGAACGTTCTAACAAAAGTAAGGTTGTTCTTTCTCTTCTTACTTGAGTTGGAAAGCACAATTAGAGACGCATCGTTTTTCTCTGAGAAGAACTCAAGATGAGACGCATCTTCAAATGGTCTGATTTCATTCTTCTTCGAGAATCTCTTAATATCTGGCTTCTTTAACGCACTCAAGTCAACCATTGCATCGTGCAAAACTTTGTTACTTGTAGCACCTGGAACGAAAAGTGCCGTCTTAACGTTCTCCACGAGCTTTGGTTCCTTATTCTTCAGGGCACGCTTGGAGCGTGCATTCTTCGGCTTTACAGTTCTAATCATTCTTGAGAAAGAGTCAAACAGACTTGGAAACACTCAATTATGCGCAATTATGCTATGGAATTACTCACACTCCGCATCCTAAGATATTGAAGTTGGCACAAATTTTTTTTCAGGCGATGAGCACCTATTCCGGGGGTTCGACAGAAGCGAGTTCCGGGAACTAAAGGACCCGGGATTTTTGTTGATCCCAAAATTTTGAACAACCTAAACATCAACAAAGAACCACGTTCTTCACCACCCTTTTCGAGCCGCAATTCAACCGTGGATTGTGTTCTCGCGGTCATTCGAATAGTGGTTTGTTGCACGGTTTGTTGCACGGTTTGTTTCAATGACGTCCTTTGAGCTCAGGAGACCGACCTCCGCGTTCACGCCTCGTGGTTTCACCGCCAGAGGAGACTTGACTGGAAACAGATCTCCCTCGAAAGAAACGTCAAAGAGAGCTCACCAGTTCACAAATACGTCCGCTGAACTTACTGGAAACAGTAACTATGTTGTATCCAAGCTTTCTGCTACCCCAAACGCGCTCCAGAGTCCACTTGCATCTTGTTACACTGGTATTGTCAACGAAAATACAAGCCATGCTCTTCTCATCTCCGATCACACCGTCTACGTTTGGAAGTATAATTCTAATGATGCTATTCCAGCTACTACACAGCTTGATATTACACCTTTGAACAATGGATTTCCTCCTCTTGCCCTTTTACTGTCTCCATCGGCTGGAAGCACGGAGCCAGGTGTGGTGGTTATCAATTCTCACACTGGCCATATCCGGTTTTATGAGAACATCGAGAGTGCCTCCGCAGTTGGACTTCTTCACCAACGTACGGGTCTCGAGTTTCAGATAAAGCTCTCCGATAGAGAAGTCATTTCAATTGCAGAGCGAATTGAGCCTGCTGGTGTTCTCATGTCCACTACGACTGGTCGATTGATTCTCCTTTCATTAAGAGACTCCGCTGGTAAGGCTTCGCTCGCAGCTTCGGAGTTTATTCGCAGACAGGCGTCGTTCTTTAGAGCTACTGTTGCTGATCAAAAGCAGATAGCTGCTATCAAAGCAGGCTCTGTTGTTGCACAAGGTGAACGCATTGCAACCACAGTGACTAGAGGTGGCTCTTTTCAAGTCAGATCTTGTGCAAGAGATGGTCAATCTAAAGTGATACTTGAGCAAGACCTCTCTGAAATCCTCATTGATCACATTTCCCAGGATTCAAGATACCACAATATAGATCTTTCCAAGAAACTTCAAGTTGTTGACATGGCCTTACTACCGCACTTTGAGTCGCAAGATGTCTTCTTGCTTTTGGCGGCCTTACAGCTATCACCAAGCCAGACTTCTTACATCCAATTTGTGATCAGAAGGGAAGACGACCACCTACTTTTGTTTTCAGCTTACAGAATCCAAACATACACTAGACCATTCGACTCATTCCCCAAACTCTTTGTGCCTTCTCCGGGCTCAACAGCATTCATTGTTTTCGATAATGCAGTGGTCCTTGCCCAACTACCCACTGTTTTAGATAATGAAATGAATAATAGACTTAAAAAGTGGGAGGATATCATTACGTTTAGAGCGGATGTCAAGATCATCGGCTATGGTTCTGAGAATTTGAAAAACGTTGATGGCGAGATAATTCAGTATCCATCTGTTCACATTATGATACCACAAACAGGGGTCCTCAGAATCGAAAGGCTCCAGCCGTCTGACTCGACTGCCTACGAGCAGGTTCAAACAAGTATGCTGAAGACACATATTGAACAAGCCGTCTTTTACAGTGATGCCGGATCTGAAACCTTGGAGTTTAACATTCCAGATGATATTGAAATTGACGTTAAAGAATTGAATTCTGACCTTCTAAATGTTGCACATGAAATTCTCACTTCCTCCTCCCCATATATTCCTGCAAGGCTGTCATCACTTCAAATCCATCTCGAACTCCGTCAGAACAAAGCAGAAACACTTCTTCGCTATGCCGCTGCAAACTTTGGAACAAAACTAGAGGTTGATTCAAAGCTGGCCCTGGTATCTGTTTACGAGAAGATCACGGCCGGACTTAACTTGCATAGAGCAGTTGCCAAGTATGGACATAACGCAACACTATCCGCAGAACTTGAAAAGGCTGCTGCTATCCATCTACAGACAACCCCTTCCGACATTCTTCTCTCTGGTCTGGAGAAAGTGAATGGGTTTATTGCCACCCTTCTTAAGGGGCTGATGAACTCTAGAGACCTTGAACTTATAGCTGCTGAAGTTATCACTGCTGTATATTCTTCTATTTTGGACGCAGAAAAGAAGTTCCGTTATGATTTATTTGCTCTGGATGGTTTACAGACAGGCCAGCAGGAACCTTGGTTCACTGCTGATGACATCTACATTTCGATAAATGAACTCTTCCAGAAGTTTGTGGAGTTGAAGTCGACCTCATCTCCTGATAATGAGAGCCGTCAACTTTGCACTGCACTTGCTGAGATCCTGTTCTATATTATGCAACAGAAAACAGAGTGGCTAAAGAATAAACAAGTCAAAAGTAGAACAGACCAGGAGATTTTGGAGAGAGATCAAGGGTTTTACAGATCACGTTCTGACGTATGGACTAAGAATTTAGTTCTTTTTGGAGCCAAAGCCGAAGCTGTTGCAATGGCTGATACATATAAGGATTTGAAGTCCCTCGTTGAAATCTCAGACAATGACCGTGAAAATGCGAATGAGTCCGAATTGGAAACCATTCAGCTTCGATTCGATCACTTTTTCAGCAAATTTGGATACTCATTTGCTGAGACACTCTACAACTACTATATTGAGACTGGCAAGTTTGAAGTTTTGCTCTTTGGTTTCCCACACTACAACCACTATTTGCAGAGATTCTTTGCAGAGAATGATCACGGTAATATCTCGTGGATTAAGGACATATTGGATAAGGACTACAAGAAAGCATCTAACGTTTTGTTTACTGTAACTAAAAGAAGCGATGAACAACAGTCACGCAAACACTTACAGTTGAGTATAGCAAAGCTTGCTGCTCTTTCGGACCTGACTGGTGACGATGAACTTTTACAGGATATCCAGGAAGACCTTGACTTTGTTGAGGCGCAAGAAGGTATTATTGAGCAGATCTCAGCGTTTGTAAGATCAGACAGTGATTCTGCAGCTCAAGTTACCGCAGTGGTGAACGATCTCCTCAGAGCACCATACAAGAGTGTTGCTTATTCAGTGAACAAAGATGTTTTCCAGAGGGCCATATCAAGAGTGCTCAGCAACAAATCACTTTCTGTGAATGAGCTTGTTGACGTTTACACACTCTTAGATAGCAAAGTTACCAACAATAAGACCAACTGCTATTGTTCCCTTAAGGTTCTTCATTTAGCTAATCAATCAGAGTCTGTGAAGAATCTAAACGAGAAGCTGACCTGGAGAAGGGCCATCTTAAGCGACGATTGGTTAAGCATATTACGCCACGAGAACAAGACTAATGAGTTCATGAGAGAGCTTGGAGAAGACACAGTCTTGTATCAGACCTTACTATTTTATTTCAAGGACGAACTTTTCACCAGGAATAACGACTACGAGATTTCGCTACCAGACGTTCATGCCCTCTCAGCAATAGATACAGATGCTGAATTGCTAGCTAGGTACTCTTTCCTTGGAAAAAACGACCTTGTGCAGCTGAAAAAAGAGATGCAAGACGAAACTGACCAGATTAAGGTTCTGATATCTGACTTCAAATTTGAAGAGTGGGTTCAGGGACTTATTGGAACTGCTAACACACTCAGTGGTGCTGAGAAAACTATTGATTACAGTAGGTTATCTATCAAAGATATCTGAAACTTGGAGAGCGAGGTAATGCACAGAATGAAACCATTATATTACCCAAAATGTAGCCTAAATCAATCATGAACCCAAAACTATTCATTATCATCACGTATTCTCAATCGAACGAGAGTTTCAGGTAAAGGGGGGTCCTCTTTATTCTCGTAGTCAGCTTCAGAGTAGGTCGACAAGCTCACTGGTAAAAGGAGTTAGTAGTTGGATCGATTGAAAAATATAGAGATACATACTAGAAGCAAGAGAAACAGATTTAATTATATGATTCCAGTTAGACATGACCAAAGCAACAGCTATAAATAAGAGTTAGTAACGAACTCGAGAAACAAATGATACCACTTGCTTTACGTACCTTCAGTGCCATCTGCTAACGTATCAAGTTTAGTTTCTAATAGCTTCAACTGTTCACAGAGGGTATCAGCGAGTACCTTCACTTGTGTGAGTGACTGCAGCTCTCTCTTCTTCTCTTCAATTCGTTGTTGTAGCGACATGACTGCTTTTGCTTAAGGCAGGGTTCACGAATGGTCTCCATGATACTTACGATGTTTGGGTGTCTGTTTCTTGACGCGTTTTGTTTAGCTTAGATCTCTTTTGTTGCGCGCAACAGAGCGCGCCAATTTTTGAGCCTAGACCTTTGGCTCCTAGTCTCGAGACTGGAGAACGAAAACCATTATATTATTTCGGTTCTATACTAACGTCAAAATTAATACCGCCAATATCAATCAATATAGGTACCAATGGATCAACAAAGAGGAATCTAGAATATTATGTATATATAACATAGTTATTAAGGTCGTTATAAGCCCATCATGTTGACTCGTTATTGGATGCTTTTATGTCATTGAGCATTGTTTGTGTACGCGTCAACAACTCATCATTTTCAGTTTCTCTGGTACGGATACCACTCGCACTAACACGTCTTTTGTCACTAACTGTACGATTCTTCAATCTCTTTACTAGGTTTTCCAGCACATCCTCTTCTGCAGATCCGTCTTGATTGGATTGTGACCTTTTTTCTTTAGCCATTTGGGCTTGGAGGTATATTTCTCGTCTTCGTTGTAAGATTCTTTCCTTCTCTTCAGCTTCGATGTTCTCCTTATGAGCTTTCTTGAAGTCATTGGAAAAGTCCAAAAATTTCAGAACAAATGTTGATCTAGTAAGATCGTCACTTGGATCTTCAGCGTAGTAGCGCATCAGTTTGCTGAAGTCCTCTACTACACTCTGATGTTGAACCTCCAAAAGAGTACATTTAGCGATAGCTCCTGGGAGGCATGGTTTGAGGGTAGACAAAATATCATCATCTGGGTGGAACTTGTCCGTTTCACTCAAATTTCCAGATTCCATGGATTTAGCCACGTTTCTAATACTTTGAATGAATGATTGCACGTCAGTCGTTAGCTGATCAATAGGTACACGGGCAGTGTCTTGAAGAAGAGTGAACTCCTTGATGAAAGCCAGCATTTCTGGGAAGTTTTTTCTTACAACCTTCTCAATATAATGCAAGAAGCTGAGTTTGTTCTGGCTTTTAACAAAACTCAACTTGGAAAGATCCTCAAGTTTGAAACCATCAACCTGCTTTCTGTTCATTTGGTTACCAATCTCCTTGATAAGAACACATAAGTTCTGGAAGCTACTAGAATCTCTGATGATCTTTACAGATGTTTCAACACAGTTGAGTCTCATAACCAAGCCCAGGTAATCTTTTTTGTAAGTCTGCAAAGTCAAAAGTGATCTTGCCCTCGATCGCCAGTAGTGCCTCATGTTCACACAAAGCTCCAAGTAAATACGATCAGCTCTGGCCAAATGAGTTACTGGCTTCTCAGGTTTCCTGCCCGTAATAAAATCAGACATGTATGGCTTAAAGCTTTTCAGCAAGTTATTCGGAATTTGACACAGTTCATCTTTGGTAAAGAACTCTAAAACACTAACTTCCAAGGTCTCCAGATCACACTTCAAAACCTTCTCAACGAGTGACTCCTCACTCCAACCTGCGAACATATGTAGATTGATCCCAAATTGTTGGGAGAGGTCTCTTGGAAGGAAATTAACAAGCTCAGGCTTATCCATTGGTGTTACAGCAGTCAATTTTTTGGAGGCCTCATTGACAGAGAATAGCTCTTCAATTTCACCAAGAATACCATGCTCTCTCAACTCTTGGGGTTTAAATTTGTCTTTTGTAGTATTCCAGAATGTTTCTTCAACCTCAACACTGTGCCAATGAATTTGTTTCAATTTCTTTGATTTTACCAGAGATTTCGAAATTTCGGCAAGTTGAGAGGCAGCGATTTTATCTTCTACCGGTGCTTTTGTTTTAAGTCTCAACTTTATTAGGTTCGACGGCTTCGTTGATGGAGGGGGTAATGGTGGCGGTGGTGGCGGTGGAGCGCTACCGGTATCGGTTATTGTTTGAGAAAGCTCTGGTGCTGATCTCGACATAAATTCAGGAATTGGAGGAGGCGGAGGGGGAGGTAGACTAATAGATGGACCAGTTGATATTTCAGATGCTCCTGACGGTTCAGAAGAGGAACTCAAAGGACTTGAAAGCGCCGGTGGTGGTGGTGGAGGAGGAGGAGGAGGAGGAGGAGGAGGGGGAGGAGCTGGAGCTGGAGACAGCGATGTCGGTGATGGATGTATAGAAACAGGGGAAGTAGGAGCTTTGATTTGTGAAGGAAGGTTTGGAGCACTTGATGAAAACTGTTTCGAGATGTCTAAGTTTAAAGGGGGAATGCCGAAGGGGGTCGTGCTTTTTTCTGAAGAAGCAATAGCCAAGAAGCCAGGCATGGGTGGAGGTGGCGGATGAGAGGTGGAAGCCTTATCAGAATTGATTGAATCATTAGAAAGATATACAGCACCATTAATATCTGTGTTTATGGAATTAGATAGTGATCCTTGCGGTAATGGGATATCTGAAGTAGCAAGTGAGACTTCTGGTCTTGTGGTTCCAATAACAGTTACAAGGGGGAGTTGTGGGGCATTAGAGAACCCCGAAGTAGCAGTAGAATGCTCAGAGTTTCGGTTATTATTGGTTTCAATGGAGGACACAACGTTAGAAAAGTTATCACCAGAAAGAGCAGGGCCATATGGTGAGACAGGCTGTGTAATGCCACAGCTAGGATTTCCAGTTTCCATGTTTTGCGGTCTTGGACCCAGAGGAGTTCGACTTCTCGTTTTGTTGAGCTGCGATATGCTATTGAGGGATTCCCAGCTTGACTGAGAATCCTTAGAAGATGGTTCCGGTTCAGAAGAGCCATAATCAGGACTTATTCCTATATCATAGCTAAACTGGTCAAATTGAGACAGAAGCGATACAGATGACTTACTGTGAATCAATGATGACCTTTTAAAACTGCTTCCGGTATTAATAGCCTGTGAACCAGAGGAAGAGCGTTGTTTTAATGAGATGAGAAGCGAACTTGTCTGTAGTTGATAGTTCCTATTAGCCGGTGGTAAACTCTGCGCAGGATTGGGCGTTCTTGGCACAGCGCACGCTTCCAAAAGTTTCTTCTTCAAATCAGCAATAGTAGCATCTTTCTTAACTAATTGCTTTCTTAGTTCGCTATCGGAAACCCCACCAAGTGCCCCCGCACGCTTGAGATCAAGGTTTTCTTGTTCAAGACGTTCAATCTTTTTTAAAACAGATCGGAACTCCGATATAGTTTTCAAGGCAACATCATCGGTAGTCATCTGTTCTTTCAGTTGTAAAACGACGGAATTTAGAATGGCATCAGTACTGGGATTCACAGTTCCTCGGTTATCCTTAACTCTCGAGACTAATGCATCAATCAATCGGAAAAATTTTGAGGAATCCGAAAGCGAATCACGGTCCATAACTTCCATAAATGACATTATGATATTGTTGACATATTCATTAAGGTCATGATGAGAACTTCTCGCTTTTACTCGACTCAAGAAGGACTCAATATTATTATCATCCGAACCTAATTCAGAAGATAAATCACTGTTGAAAATCAAAGATTGCATTGCTTTATAGCTATCAACAAGATCATCAATCACATTATCTTTCATAGCCCTCATCTTGTCAAAAAGAAGGAATATACCAGCTTCTCGCAGTTTGATAACGATGAGTCTCTTATCATTATCTGAGGATGAATGATTACAGATAGACCTAATAAGTTTCAATGAACTTATAATTAGTTCTTTCACCATAGCTTTCGAAAACAACATTTTCTCATCCTGAAGATCATTATCAAGTGAATGTAACCATGGAGAGAAGATATCCAGTTGTGTAGATGATCGTATAAACGCCTTAACAACGTTATTTCTTCCAACCGGTGGATTAGCATTGGTAATAGCGATCAAGATATCAGTGACCAATCTTTTATTGTCAACTTTGGGAGACGATAACAACAACTCGACTAGGAAAGATACAACAATAAACTGTTGGGAGATGAGATCAAGCCCCCTTTCAGAATGGAACAACATCTTGAAGCAGTAGATCAACAACGTTTCCTTCTCATGGTTATCTTTTGAAAGTCGTACAAGAGTGAGTTTTTCATGTCCATCAGCGAGTAAGAAATCATCCAAAAAGTCGTCACGCCGAAGAAGCCGTTCGAGCTTGTGCAAATCTTTTGTGTCAAGGTACTTCACTCTGGCGAGAAACGAGTTCGGAGTGTACACAGCAGCAGGAACAGGGGGTGATTGAAGCTGATCATGGCACACCAGCTCCCATTTTCTTGATAAGGGAGCCTGCAGCAGATTCTTTTTCGCTTCGGGTAGGAACGAACTTTTCTTCAACAGTTGTTGGAACAGAGTCTCCACGATCTGGTCTGCGGGTGGTTGCGATTTGTCATAGTTTAGAAACTGGTACTCGAGATCGGGTGTCACTTGCGGCTGCTGGTGTTTCTTCTTGTCCTCCTCCTGATATACGCGAGTCTTATGATCTTCAGAGAGCCCAATCCCAACGATATCCAGACCCAGACCTGCAATGTTTGTAGTCTTCTTCTTGTGCTTCGATTGAGAACGCTCTAATACCTGTAGAGGACTGCTTCCCGATACCCGCCTCTCCCGTGACGACGACGTGCTTCTGCTCTTGGGGCAGTCCATATCCGCCAGGGAGATATTTTGTCTGATGCCACCGCCTGGCACTGGGCTAGTGGCGTTGTTAACCCTGATCATAGGGACGTGATTGTCCAAGGGCCCAAGAAGAGAGCGCGTCAGGACAGAAGAGAACGACGCGTCTTTAGCCTTGAAATCCAAGTGTAACAAGGCAATTGGCAGGGCGGTTAGCAACCAGGACACTCTTGTGTACTCACGTTAAAAGAGAACGCTTTGGAGCAACGTGATCGGCGGTTCGAGTAGTACTTGCTGCACTGGAGGAAGGGGTCGATGAGCTCGTCCTTAGTCGCGAGGCCCTAAGAAAGAGATACACGCCGGCGCGTCATATCAAAACAGGGACACCTTAAAAAAAGAAAAAAAAAAGGGACAGAAGCCATAGTGTGGTGTTGCGCCTACCGGCTTTGGCATGGGAGGGCTCACAACGGACCCAAACGGCTTAAACGGGAATGGATCAGATCTGAGTTTCGGGTGGTGAGTAGTCTGTGGGGCTCTTTGGGGACTCTTTGGGGACTGCTTGGGGACTCTTTGGGGACTGCTTGGGGACTCTTTGGAAAAGGTATCAGTGTGGCATGCTACCTGTGTGACAGTGAGGGAATCAGGGAGTGGAGAGAGAAGTACCAGGCGGTTAAGTGTATATGGGAAAGCCCACAGAAGTACAGAGACAAAGGTAATGATGTGTGGGTGTACTCTCACATGGGTGTACGGGTGTTTGTTTCCGGTGTGCGGGTGTGTGTCAGGGTGGTGTTCAGATGTTTTGGGCAGTCCCGCCGGCTGTCAAACTTACGGCCTCTGGCTGGGCGTGCGCGAGTGTGCGTATGAGGCATCCATTTCGGGCAGAGTACGACGCCCAGCACAGTTGGGCTGTATGTACCGCACCACACAACAAGCGAGCAGAAGACTAGGGGATTAGGAAACCAAACTGCTAGGGCTATTTTCCTTTCGATAAGTGGATGGCAGCGCTAGCAAATGCCAAGGCGATAGATGGGCATGATCTTAAGGGTGCCGAGGGTGGACGATGTCTTATAGATTGGTGGGTATACGCATGCTATCACTAATAAGCCGCACACGTAGATATAGAAACATAAAACCATGTAAATATGGAAATACAGAACAGATCAATAAATACAAGATGATATGTTTACTATGTGCACACAACATGCCAACCCAGACCCACCACCATAGCTAGCCATCGTCGACCCCCAGGTCCCTCCTAACACTACGTCGGTACCCGTCCGTGTGAGCACGCTGTGTTGGCGTGGTAACAACGACGAGGCGGCGGCCGGGCTCCACAACGGCCGTGGTAAGCGCACGCCATTCCAAGCTATCACTGGAACCTCGATTCATCAGTGCTCATAACCATCAAGCATCAGGACGTAACAACCCGGTACAATGAGACCCTACTTGTCCATTAAAACCTACTATCCGCTATTAAAAGAACCCGAAGACCCGCCATCGTCGCCATATGCCTCCCAGCACGCCCTGGGGGACCAACGAACACCGGCGTAAGGACACCACGCCAATGCCATACCCTCGGATCTCGGATCTCGCTGAAGGAATAAAAAGAAAATAAAAGTCCTAAAGTGCTGCCCCCAGCAACCGCACGGGGCCCCGCGCGCGCATGTGCGCCAGCCCGAAACGGGAAGCCCACAACAAATAGCAGCAAGCAAGGAGCCGTCGCCTGCGCAATGGGCAATTCCAGATCGCACACTGGGGGCTCTGAGATTGGTTTCTTTCTCTCTTTAACCACCAAGAACATAAGCACTTGAGAACTAAGAAACTTAAGAGCCTACAAGCCGACGCTGCCACAGACAGACGCTAAGCAGACGGTTTCAGACAGAGAGCCAGACCATCTAGACTCCCACACTTCCATACTTCCATACTTCTATACTTCCATCCTCCCAGATCCCAGATCCCAGACCCTTCTTCCGTCTATTTGTTTCCAGAAGTGCGGTTCCGCTAACCGGTGTTCCCAAAGTGCCCAAGCACCTGCTGCCACAGCCCTTGGTGCAACCTCAGTCGCGAACTAGATCACCCAGTCGCCCATAGTTAAGAGTGCACCCAGCCCCAAAACAGTGGGCGTTGACCATCGCTGTCCATCTTTGACCACATTTAAACACCAACAAGCTTTTATTGTTTCTTGCTTCTTGGCTATCCTCTATTCTTTACCGTTCGTTGCGACCTTCGTTGCGATCTTGCAATAGCAGTCCCAGCCCAAGTACCAGTCTCCTTTTCCACCAGTCCCTCCATCAGTCCCTGTTCCACCGGCCCTGGTTCTTTTCGCTTGTTGCTTCGCTCAAGAAATCCACAACTGCGTCACCTCGCACTGGCACTGAAAAGCACTTTTCAACTATTAATAGTATTTAATAGTCCCGCTTGCTGCTACGCCTGACACACACCACCCACACCACCGGAGAGGCACCGTTTCCACAGCAAAGGTCCACCTGGGAAAACAATCACAACCACAACCACAACCACAACCACGTCAGTAGCCGCTGATTACAACTGTACCGATATCGTCCACTACGCTCGCCCAACACAGCTCACAGTTTACATATCCGGTAGCCCAGCCCGGAAACCCTGTCCAGCACGCATTGCCCAGTATTGCCTATCCGAAACCGGAACATCCCCTTCTAGCGTACCGTACCTCCTCTTTTGCGCAAGACGGCTTCACCTGAGACTCGACAAGAGAACGCTAAAGACCAACAATAAATCTGCTAAAGGACCTACTAAGTCCCTCTAAAGACTCTTACAGACCCTTCCAGCGCACTCTACCCTCCAAATCATCAAGACCACTCCCTCCACTGCCTCCACTCCGTGCCACCACCGTCCAACTCGCCAACCCTCTACCCTCTCGCAATGGCTAACACCACCGGCATCGCTGTCGGATGTGCTGTGGGAATTCCATGTGCTATTGCAGTCCTCGTAGCCTTCTACTTCTTCCTCAAGACCAGAAAACGTCTCGAGAGAGAAGACCTCGAGTTCCAGAAGAACGAGGACATTGAGAATATGAACCAGGACCTCGACTACCGCAACATCGCAGAACTCATGGTCAATAAGACTACAAACGTTTCCTCTTCACCGCAACAGTTTGACCACTCAGAGTCCTCTGATGATGGTAAAGGATTCTCTGAAAAGTCTGATACAACAAATACAACCGACTCAGCTCAACAGGAAAAGAAGAAACCAAGATACGTGCCGGCATATAGAAAGAAGATGAAGTCATCAATGACAAACCTCAGTAATTCCAGATCATCTTCCTACACAAACCTCCAGCCTCCAAACTGCATCCAGCTACAACACAAGCCACAGACCTCGGCTCTAGGCTCAAATTCGTCGCTAAACTCTTCCAATACAAACATCACAAACATCACAGATCATTTCTACAGTAACGTTCCTATCATGGAGAACAACAACATTATCAACAACAGCAAAGACGACTCAAATCTCGAGTCTACACAGAACACCACAGATCTAGCAAAGTCACTCCAACAGCGAACTCCATGCTACACAAAGAAACCTATCGTGAACAGATCGTCGTCGGCCTCTATTGTAGACGATGAGTTCGATATCAAGAATAGCTCCAACGTTGACAATGAAACCAAACCCAGACAGGAGGACAAATACCCAAAGGAATTTGCGGTTTATGGCGAGAACAAGAGGATCTTTATCGGGGGGTGAGGTCAAAGAACCATCAGTGATATTCTTGATTAGACATGCATCTTCCGATAAGCTTATGATTTGACGACCCTACAATAGCCTTTATCATCTCATTTACATACCCCTTTGATTCCTTCCCGTTATCGTGTGAATCAAGCTCCAGTTTGCCTATTTTTTAATGTGCTAACCCCCACTTCGGTTTGCCTTTTAGGAATGGACTCTTTTGCGCTTAAGTGGCTTTCCTTTTTTATATTTATAGTTGATTTTATTGGTTCCTTAGAATGTACTTGCTTCTTATAGTGCTTTTCTTTGAGTATAATTTGTCGTAAGAATTGTAATCTTCACATGAATTGCTCGTTACCATATTTACACGCGCCCATGTCACCCTTCCTCTCAAGTCAAACACACTAATCAAGAGAACTCAAACAGAAAAGTCAACAGACTTATCTTCGAGCAAGTCGAACTTCTCATTGCCAACAGTTAAACTCCACTCATGAATCAAAAAGTCGTGATGTCTGCTCTTTCTGTCGGCAACCAGCTTGATAGTACCCTGCTGCTTTGAGCCCTTAACATCAAAGTGGATATTAACAGTGCCCTTAACCTGGTTCAAGTCACCAGAGATCCATGGGTATATGCTGGCAAAGTCGATCTCATCACCAAGCTTCTCTCTGATCATCTGGGATCTTCTCAAAAAGTGCAGTGTTGTAACAACAATAGGGGAATTCTGTTTCTCATAGTTGAACATCAGGAGGGCAGCGATACCCATGACGATCCAAAACGATACGAACTCGACGCGCCTCCAAGTGCGGTCTTTGAGCGGGTCTGGCAAGTCACGCTCGATAGTCATTGGTCTCTTCGAAGTCCCGTACTTCTTAGCAGCTTCTTCTTCTGAAAGGATCGTAGAGTCGTTGGCTGTGGTTGCTGACTCCGCTGTTGTGGCCTTGAAGCGAGCCAAAAGCCCGATAGGTGGACGCACTGCCGCAAGTCCCTTAGCGGATCTAAATAGTGGAACCCCAATCGCCCTTGTTCTAAGCGCAAACATTGTCTTCGAGTGCTGTGGAGTGCGATAGTGATATATCGGTGTACACCTTTTAGTGCTAACCAGGCCCTTTCAGACCACAATCCAGTATATTTTTCATGCCAGTGGTGAGTTAGAGGAGACTCGGTACGCTCACGCACGGGCCACCAATCACCTACGCAGCGAGGGTTGGGCACAAACACGGTACAGACACGCAAAGGACCTTCTCACCTCTCCCCTCTAGCTAAGGCCCTCTAGAAGGCCACGAGAGTTGTCTCCCCCCACCGCCAGCAAAAACGCGCAACAAGCGGCCAGTGGTGCCGCCACTGTGGAAGGGAAGGAAATCTGTGCTAGAAGAGCCAAATTTCAGCAACGTAGGCACCTTTCTCGCCATAGCAAAAAAGGACATATCGCTAGTGAAAGCCACTTCAATCTATTACACTATGGGCTTGGTACGTTTGTTGGTGTTGAAGAATGCTCGATTGGGCAACCCTGCTACCGTCTGAACACTTGCACTAACAACTCTGTTCTCTCTAAAGATCGGAAAAGCTATCCACGTTGGTGTGGACCTCGTTATTGTCTCAGCAGCGCTTGCTGGTATCAGAAGAAACACTGGTCTGGCACCAAAGACTGAAATCGCCGGTAAGGAACTTGAGCCGTATGTACAGAGCTATCTGAACGTCGGTGAGATCCTGTTTGATACAAGCGTCGGTATTATGAACAATTCTGGCTACTTTGTGAGAAAGTAAGAGACCTGTTCTTGTGGCGATGTTGGTGGTAGTGCCCTGCTTGTGTGCGTATCAGTATCGCCACCCCGGCTCCACATCCCCGTTCTTATGGTGCGCACTTAGACGATATACTACTTATAGCCCATACGTACTATAGGGAGAGATTATCGTACGTATTCCGTTGATGGTATCGCCTTGTTTTTCTAGTTTGCGTGTTTTGTTTTGCTCTTGTCCTTGTATATATGAATGTGTCACACGAGGCTACTGGGCTATCGCCCGTTGTTAGGAAAAGATATTATCGTAGACATTCGTTACTATTATGGAGTGGGTGACTGCTTGAAACCAGTCTGGTCTAAAAGTGGGTAGCTAGAACATACTCACGACGGGTTGAAAGGTAGGATGATCCCCTTCAAGTCGTTGAGATCGTCCTCCAGGTCTTCCTCCGCAAGAGAACTATAGAAGAAGTTGCCGAATCTGTCCTTCGTTGACTTCTTCTTGTGGTTGCTAACACTCGAACTCAAGCCTGTAGAAGCGTTCCCATTGTTGCCATTGGCATTTAACACTTGAGACATATGTCTACCATTGCCATTGCTGCTGCTATTGTTGTTGTTGGTGGTGATGCTACCGCCTTGGGTCGCACTCTCATAGTACTCAACCTTGTTGTTGCTCATGCTGCTGTTGATGTTAACAACCTGCGATAAGGAACGCATCGTCTCCCAGAAGTCCAGTTCATCATCAAGTTCTTCGTGACTGAACGGATCATGAATCGGATGGCCTCTCTTGCGGCTGTTCGTGCTTGAGCCTGAAAGGCGGCGCTTACTGGCGTTTGACTGGTAGTGCTGCTGTTGTGGCTGTTGCTGTTGCTGTTGCTGCTGTTGTGAACCCAGTTGGATGTGCTGCCTACGGCCATGTTGTTGAACATGCTGGTTGGTATTTGGATTCAGCAATCGAGTAAGATCGTTCTCCTTTGATTCTAGACTGGAGCTCTCGAGCTGTGGACGCATCATTGCGGGAAGGTAGTTAAAGTGGGAATATCTGTTTGGCAGTAGCTCATCGTTTGGGGCCCCTGATAGGTTCGACCCTGAGTCTTCTGGTGATTGGCCCTTGGCCGCATTCGGTGTTGGAGCATAGTGGTGGTGGATGTGTTGATGGATAGAAATTTTGAGGTTGCTCTTCTTAGCTGTTTCAATAAGCTGGTGAGCCAGTTCCGTCGTAGAGATGGCACCTGAGGAGACAGACAATCCTGATGTATCCTTGAGAGTGTATTTCCAGTCGACATCGGTGGTCGCAGGTTTGGGATCTTGTGAATGTAGTCCAAATGATGGAGAAGTTGCGGAGTTGTATCCTCCCATTAGAGAAGTGTGAGACTGAGATGTCCTTTTCTGGTGCTGGTAACTGTCATTGGACTGATGCTGGGACCGTCCGATACCGTCATCCTGAAACTTCTGTGACAAAGACAAATCGTTTGAGTCATCATTATCGTTACCAAACTCGTTATCGTCGCCACCATCTTCGTTCTTCTCCTTACCTAGTTTCTTAGATTGGAGGTTCTCGCTAATCTCCGCAATCTTCGACAGTCCGCCTTGGATAGAGTCGATCTCCTTCTTGATGTCAGGTGCGGCCTTACCTCTCACCACATCGGTTACGATCTTTCTCCATCGGTTACGGCATGTTAAGCTGGGTCTACTTTCCATCTCCATGGATATTGTTCGCCACTTGGTGCCGTATAGCTTGACTTTCCTGATAAGACTCAAGTCTTCTTCCAACGACCATGGCCTCAAACGGCCTTTTGTGTTGGGATCAAGTACCTCGATGTACCGCTTTGCACACTGGTCATCGGTTCTTCCAAGTATATCTAACGAGATCTTCTGCCAAGATGAGCCATGTCGCTCAAACGACGCTAACAACTTCTGATCTTCCTCGGGTGTCCACTTCCCCTTCTTCAACGTTGGGTCCAGCGAGTTCGTCCATCTTTTCCGACAGTCTTTCGGCTTTCTCGTAGTGAGTTTCTCGCTTATAAGATCCCAATCGATCCGTTGCGGCAGGTCTATCGAGTGTTCCTCCCATGAAGATGACGCTAGCGAGTTGATTCCGTCAGGGTATCCCAGATCAACGAGCTTGTCATGCACAAGGGTGCTTAGCATCTCATCCTCTTCCTTAGTCCATGGTTTTCGTGAGTCTCGACGGTGCGTCGTGTATCCTAACGACTCGGTGATATCCAGAGGGTTAATCTGGACAATCTTCTTCTTCTCCGTCATGTAATGATACCGTTGTCGTTATGCGTCACAAAACGACTCTTCCAGGAGTACCTCAATCGGGATCAACTGAATCGTAAGGTGACAGAAAGGACTGCAAGTGAACACTGGAATATTAACTGAAAAGAATAGTCTTTCCTTGGAGAAACGGTCTATGGTTTCTCTTCTTCATCATTAATGGATTAAAGGGAGGAGTGTTTATTTTTTTCGGGTTGCAAACCGACCGGTTCGTGCACTCCAAGGGCTTTCCGTCTCCACAAGGGAAACATCATCAGTGATGTTTCTTGTATTTCTTACTACAAAAATAAGAAAAAGGAGGGGAAAGAACTATATACAAAAAGGTTAAACGTGTGTTAGTGGGGTGGTTGCTCTGAGAAAGTGTCAAGCTAATGGACCACAAGGTGATCTCTTGTTAGAAAAGCTCTCGGCTAATGTCGAAGAAAGCCAACGAGCTCGAGCAATTCGATCTCTGGCGTTTCTCCAACGCCTCTGGAAGCCAGTCATTCATATTCTGGATTCTTCTGGTAGATGCCGGGTGGGTGGACATAAATTCCGGAATGCGTTGGCCTACAAAACTCTTCTCAAACTGGGTCATGCGCTCCCAAACGTGTGGTGCTTCTCTCGGGTTAAAACAGGCCTGCGACATAAGCATGAGACCAATGTAATCGGCTTCAGTCTCCATCTCTCTGGACGCCGGCATCTTAATAAGGGTGTTCATTACGAAATTGCTGAAAAAGTCAGCGCCTGTTAGCGAGTAAAGAGCGAGCGATAGGAACATGTATATCGGAGTCTTGGAGAGGTTTTCGCCGGTGTGTCTAACAAGCTGGTGTGCAAATTCATGAGAGAGCACAGTGGCAATCCCATCGTCATTAGCACATATAGGGAGAATGGAAGATATCACAAAGACCTTACCTCCAGGAAGAACAAATGCGTTTGGGGGTGAGCGTGGATCGTTGATAACGTGGACTCTCCAATCAAGTGTGGACTCGTCAATAGGGCTTGCTGCAAGAATCCTCTTAAAGATAGACCGAATCTTCACGACGTAAGGATGGTTGTCCGGGACTAACTGACCTCGATACTGGCTAAGCAGCTGGCCGTACGAGTAGTCTCCAATGCGTCTCTCTATCGACTCGCTAGTCCAGATGAATCGTTTTCTTCCAGAAACTGGAGCTTCGTGTAAGTTAGAGAAATAGATAATGCTTCCAAGAACAAGCGTTCCACCGATGAATTTGCGAGTACCTGGATCCTTGAATAGGTTTGTCCTTGAGTGCTTGGAGTGGCCATCGAAGCGTCGGTAGGTGGCGTAGAGCCTGGAGTTCTTCGCAAACGAGAACCTCGATATGTTTGGCCGATAAAACAGACCAAAGTTCTGGAGCCTTGGTACAAATCTCCTGGAAGTGAAGAAGCCAAGCCGGAGCATCTCTGTGCTCCAATTGGTAGTTGAACGTGAATGAGCCCTGACATTATTGGTGGTGATAGTGATGTTGGATAAATGTCTGGCTGGATTGACAGATGTACCACGGTAAGGGGAATCGCGGAAGAAGAAAACCTCAGAGCTCATCGCTACAGTTAACAACACCTACGATCAACTACGACTATAATCACTAATAACGATACTGCTACAAGTCTTTTTAATATCCATCATAATTTGTGGTACCTTGTTACATTCTTAGACCTCGGAACATACACAAGATGGGTAAAGCGGAGTTTGGTACGCCCAAGTACCTTGCGAATCAGATGAAGATGAAGGGCTTACAGAAGCTAAAGTGGTACTGCCAGGTTTGTGAAAAGCAGTGTCGAGATGATAATGGTTTCAAGTGTCATATACGGAGTGAATCTCATATAAAGAAGATATCACAAGTGGGGAAAGACGATATAGAGAAGTATTCCAAGGAGTTCCAGGACCAGTTTGTTTTCAATCTGCGAAACTACCATGGCGAGAAGTCCATCAATGCCAACCGATTCTACAACCAGATTATCCAGCAGAAAAACCATATTCATCTGAATGCCACTAAGTGGTTGTCTCTATCACAATTCATCCAGCATTTAGCTCAACAGGGAATCGTTAAGGCGAGTGTTGTGGACGAAAGTGATCCTGGGATGAACGGTGTAGACATTTCCTATATCAACCGATCTGGAGATGAAATGATGCGTAAAGTGATGTTGAGGAAGAAGGAGCAACTGGAGAAATCCGACGAGCAGTTAACTCAGAAACTCTTAGAGCAGCAGATCAAGCGAGGATACAACGAAGCTTCTACAAACCAACAGATTGAAAATGCCGAGCTTGCAACATCAGTTCAGAAGACCGATGTGCCTATCAAATTTTCATTCGGTGGGCTAAAAAAGAAATCGGCAATTGTAACAAAGAAGGTGAACCCTTTCAAGATAACAAAGCCGAAAACCAGAAAGAACATTTTGAAATGAATGAGAACAGTGCTAATGTATCGAAATTATAATGACATTAAAACGGATTGTAGCTGTTGACACCGAATTCTTTCCAATACTGCTTATCTAGTTTACTCTCAACTCTCGCAATATATTTCTGTTCAATCAACTTTAAGGTGGAGCTCTGAATCTCAACTGCATGCAACATGAGTTTTTCTAGTTTTAACACCTTAACAAGGTCCAGCAGTTTATATCCACTCATACCGTTGTTGAACGACAAATCCAGTACTCTCAAAAACTTTAAGCCATTAAACCTCCTAATTGCACTTTCCATTTCTCCAAGAGAGTAGTCTCCAAAATCTGTACTTTGATTCAGATACAATACCTCAAGTAAGGGACAAAGTCTCACAAACTCTTCGAAATCGAAAAACCCGCCTTCCGGTATCCTTATTGCAAAAGGACCACGCTTGAAAGTAATGTTTCCACACATTCCAATATACAAATGTGTCAAGCGTGAACCGCAGACCGAGATCAAGCAACGCAATCCTTGGAAGGATATACTTGACCCAGTTAAGTCAAGGTGGTGTACATTGCCAAAGATGTTTTGCAAGTATTCTGTCTCAAACAGCTGCAAGCCTTCAACGTATCTGATCTCTCGTTCTCTAAATACCAATCGTTTCAGCTGGAAGCAGAGCATGTCATGACTCATGAGTAGAGTACGGAAAGTGTAACCCTTATTATTCTCTAGAACCAATGATTCAAGTTTAGGAAAATGTCTCAAGAAGTTATATGTATGATTGTGTGAGTTGATATTGAGGAAATCGTAACCAATGATAGCAAGGTTTCGCAGGTTTGGGATCCTAGTAGATCCTTCACGAGTGAAGAAATGATGAAAGGGAAGGGATGGATATCGTTTTGTGATGTTGTCAACATCACCAATAATGGTAAGTGACTTAAGATTAGTGAATATTGTAGCTGGAGGCGTGTAGTCTTTTGGAAGTCCTGGCGGTTTCTTAAATGGCGCGGGGAGAATCTTAATAGATTCCAGATTGGGGAGAAAGTTCATTAGTTCATGTTCATAAGTTGGTGTAAGCTGGCATTTTAGTTTGAGATGCTTAAGTTCTGATACAACCCGTTGAGCATTCCGTGATGCATTAAGGGTCTCAACAAGGAGCTGCATCGATAGTCCCATTAACGAGATATCCAAAGAACCCGTTATAGCGATTTTTGACTTTACCAGGAGCTGGTTGATAACTTGTTTCTCATCTGCGACGCGAAGAGATGGTATGTGAATAGACGTAACGTTTCTTTGCAACGAGTACTGCTTCGAGCTCAGAACAAGCTGAAAGCAGTTATTAAGCTCTTTCCCTCCAGTATGAGCCGCAAACCGTAGGTTGTTGTAAAGAGGCAAGTGACTAATGATGTGGTTCCACTGTTTAGAAACTTGTCGGCATCTAAGAATGGCATTCATAGGAAGAAGTTGCAGTATACCGAGGATCAATTCCGAAGGAAAAAACATGAAAGGATCGATGAGGTTCTGAGTATTTTCTGTTCTAGATCTCTTCGCAGGTCGTCCATCCGATACAGAAGGCATCGGCACAAGTTTTCCATTTTTCGGTATTTGACATTTAGCATTGGGATCAGAATTCATGAGCAGTTTTCTCTTCAGAAGTGATCGCTGGTTACAGAGGTTGGCAAGTAAGTGCTCGTTAATCTTCATCTTGTACTTTGCTATTCCTCGGTGGATGGTCTTAACACCGCTTGTGTACGTTTCCAAGGCAGTCTTGCCATCCTTCATGGATTGTAACAGCTTCCCGGCCCTCAAGTATCCTCTTGGATTGTACGGCTCTACACCAATGATATCGTGAGCGTCAGAGAGAGCATCGGAAAACCGCTGGAGTTTCTCCAAGACTGCGGAACGGTTATCTAGAAGCGTAGCCAGTTTAGGGTGGCATAGAGAGTCACTCTCAGCCATGTAAGAAGGCCTTTCCGTCAAACCAGACGCTACACGGAGTGTCTTTATGGAGTCCTGGTCCAAGGAGTAAGCATAGGAAATGGCGCGCGTGTATAACTGGAGACAGCTAGCGTACTTCTGTTGTTGGAACTCTTTCCTCGCCAGGTCCATGACCTTCCTGATTGCCTCCACGCCATCAACGGCATCCATTCGCACAGTAGCACCACAAACCAATCTTCTGCTGTGTGTGTGTAGTGTTTGTGTACGTTGTGTAGTGTTAAGGCACGCGCGTAGTAGTTGAGCGATCTGTTTACGCGTCGCGCTCTTGGCTTTGATACCAGCGCAGAACCACCAATACTATGACATAAAGGAACACAGCTGGTACGCAACGAAGTTGAGGAAGATGTACTCTGAGGGGAGTTTAGACTGGAGAGTAGACGGGTCATAGAGAAGAGAAGACAGTATCCACCTTTAATGAGGTGCACAACCTATGGGGATCTATACAAGTGTCCACAGCTACTCAACGAGACAACCATAGAGGAGCGGCAATCACACAACTCACATAGAACCACATAGAACCCAAGAGCCTCAGGTATAGCATTATTCAACTATTTGCAACTATATACAATATCTAACCATGTCCAATATTAAACTAAATACTATATATAACTGTTACTTTTTAGAATATGCCACAGTATTCCACTTTATACTACCATGTACAATACACGGCTATATACAACCGTTATGTATTGATATTCCGCAGTATTTGGCCATATTTTGCTTCTCTGTATTCAACCATACTACCATATATATAGCAATGTATACATGAGTAGTAGCGTTTAACTATATACAACTGTACAACCATATTGAATTCAAGTGCAGCCCGATAGAACCCATATAAACAATACGCACCCAGGTCTAGAGATATTCAGCTACTTACAACCATTGACAATATACAGCTATATACAACCATTACACCATAGAGTATACTGCAGGATTCGATCAGGCAATGGTATTCATCAGCATAACAAAATCCACGGGGAACTAATACGGAACCATACACAAATAAGCACAACCCTGTACAACCATTACAACCCCAACCATATGTAATCCATATACCATATACAGCCCAAACATGGCTAGGTATAGTAATATCAACCAGATGAACTATATACAATGATTTTATTTCCGCATTTACTGCAAGATGCGACCTCCTAGAACCGTCTGCAATCATAAAATGTTCTTCGATATTCAACCAAACTGCCATATGCATCCATATAGAATCATATACAACCATATATATATCATACACAAACATATATTCAGCGATACCCAGCTATTCACAGCTATAGACTCTACCCAGTTATATCTGGCCATTATATTTCGGAAAAATCCGTACCGACCGGGTCCCGGCATCGGTATGGCCGTTCGGTATGCCGTGGACCTCATCGATGGACTTGGCTGTTCTCTTTGTATGTACTCTGTGCGTACGTTTCACCGGGCAACAGGACCACAAATTCAAGACATCACCGTGTCAGAACACTTCCGCACACCTTCTGGTTTCTCAATTGAATTGAAGAATACCCCCCCCCACCGTGGAGACTCCAACGTGCCCGTCGGCTCCTTAACAAGGTCTTTTTTTAGCGGTGGTGGACGATTGCGCCTCGTCCGCAGGCCGTTGTGCGTGGCTCTGGCTAAAACTGCGAAATACCCACCAAAAGCCCCTTCTCGAGCAACTACAGCCTTCGCACTTGAACAGGTGCTTCGGCGGATCGCACACACTCCGTGGGTCAAAACACCACAACCGATCCAAAAACCAATTGTTCCAATAAATCCGGGTGTTCATCTCGCGGTTCGCTTGTCCAGTCACGATTAGCGATTGAAGGACCGTGGTCTTGCGGGTGTTGCGTACGGTTGTGTTCTCATCTGTGCTATCACCCCCGTACGCAGGTATATATAAATACACGGAGAACAATCACTCGCCAAAAGAATCACTCGCCAAACAAAGCAAAAGAGCAGGAATAATATAAGTGCATAGCACAAGAGCATTGCACAAGAATATCTCACAGATTGGATTGTAAGCTCATCACAAATACTCCACAAGCACTCCTCCACATATTCACATACCCAGTCGCCTCCACTTTCATTGATTGACCCACACTCACTCATACTCATACTAATACGCTCTTACTACTGGCCTTCATGATGGTAACACCCACACCAAGGTTGAAACCCCCTCCGTCGCTGCCCACGGCCATTCTGAACCGGCCAAAGCGACGCTCAGTTACCACAGTGGTATGTACTCTTGTGGGACTTGTAATGGCTCTTGTCATAGCGTACTCGTCATTTATCACACCAACAGGCGCAGACTCTCCACAGTGCAGGTCTATATACATGTATCCATCATATGCCCACCTCAATGGGTTCGATGAATCCCACACGAAATTCGCTTCAAAGTACAACCTGTACCTCTATCGAGAACAGGGCAAGGACAAAATCCCTGACACAACAAAAGGACACGGCCAGTTCAGTGGTCTTGATGGTGTACCGGTATTGTTTATCCCTGGGAATGCTGGTTCTTTCAGACAGGTGAGATCCATCGCTGCAGAAGCTGCTACCATATATCATAATAATCAGCATGACCCTTCGTTGGAGGGCAAGAATATGGACTTCTTTGCAGCTCACTTTAATGAAGATTTTACTGCCTTCCATGGACGTACTATGCTGGACCAAGCTGAGTATTTGAATGACGCAATTGCGTTCATACTCTCCTTATATACACATCAGCCTACCCCGCCGACGTCTGTTATTCTTATAGGTCACTCCATGGGTGGTGTTGTTAGCCGTGTTATGCTCACACTCCCAAACTATCTTGAGGGCTCGGTTAACACAATTTTCACTTTGGCTGCTCCACACGCTGCAGCTCCTGCTACTTTTGATGGCGATATTATGAGAATATATGCTGCTACTGACAAATTTTGGAGGGCTGGGTTCGACCAGCTGGGAGAAAATACCATTGCAAGACAACGCCTTCAAAATGTTTCGCTCATATCTATAACTGGTGGTTTGTCTGATACTATTCTTCCAGCTGACTACACAACCCTAAGAGGACTTGTTCCAGATACAAACGGATTTACAGTATATACAACTGGAATACCCGGTGTTTGGACACCAATAGACCACCTCGCTATTGTATGGTGTGATCAGTTCAGAAAGGTTGTTGCAGCGACACTATTTGACATCATTGTCCCGTTAAAACCTTCAAGAACAAATACACTGCCTGAAAGAATGAAGGCTTTTCGTCGTCATTTGTTGTCCGGAATGGAGAAAATCGCTATGGGTACTTTCTTAGAGAATAGAGGTGACTTGCCGATGGTGAAAATGTCTGTTGCAATTGACAATATTGAAATTGAAGGATCATCACAAACAATTATTATCGCTGATGGCAAATTCCATGCTTTCCCAATATCTGAGCTTCAGGATCCCCAGATTTCTATTCTGAGCTCCACTAAGCCAATACTATTTGATGAAACACAAGCTGGATCTTCCCTATTGCTCTGCAATGTCTCTGGTATTGCCAAATCTAACCTTGACAATACAGACTTCGATTGTATTGACATCTCTTCTAATATTTATCCAGTACCCAACCCGCATGGGTCTCTTCAGGACTCTTCATTTGGGGGATCTCTATCGCCATTTTATGCTACACTTATTCCATCATCTGCCTTATATAACTCTACTTATCTGATATACCGATCCCCCAAGGATGTCAAACCGGAGGATTTCACTCTTATATCTTCATCTTCTGCCTCAATCTCTAACATTGTCATTGACCACAGCATTTTAGATTTCCTCTTCGGATCTACTGTCACTATCCCTGCATCTTCGATCTTCACTCACACCAAAATTACCTACAAAAACATATGGAGCTCACTCTACGCCTTTTCTCTGAAAGTCCAATTTCCAGATTCCGAAAACTTGTTTCATCCTTTCTTGAATCAAGTCATTCAGGATCCAATGGAAACCAAGTGGCACTTGCGACTGGGCCAAGAACACCGCATTTCGTTCCATGGCATTTCACCGTTCACACCGTACAACTCTACAGAAACCCCACTGGAATTCAATCTGTGGTATCCACCTTCCGTCAAAACCATGACGGTGACAATAAAAATCGATATTCTCAAATGTTTTAAGCTTTGGGTTCTTCGATACAGACTCGGAGTTGCATCCATGCCGACTTTTATTATTTTGTTAACTTTGATGCTCCAATTTAAAACTTTCTTTGATACCGGAAGCTTCCCATCTTTTGAAGATAGCCTTTCAATACTTGCTTCAAAGACTCTGCTTATTGTCACTGTTCTTGCTCTGCTAGTCCCTTTGGCAACCAATCATATTTTTCAAAATATCCTTTATTTACTAGACCCAATTGCGTTGACAAGTCCAAGCGAGCTTGGGGATGTCAACATACACCCATATTATCTAGGCCTTCGGGATTCGAGTGCTTGGTTTCTTGGACCGTTGTTTTACATTGTATCATTTGCTGCTGTTACTGTCATGGTGTTAATAGTGAGGGGTGTCCTCACCGTCATTCTAGCGTCTCTCAACGTTCTTGAAAAGATATCGAAGGGTACTACTGCTAGAATTAAAGATGTACCTTCGGTCAAGAGTGTTCAAGATTTGGCTACAGGATCATTAAAAAACAAAAGGCGCCTGGCCGGTTCTCTGATATTGTTAATGTTTGTTATGTTCTACATCCCATATCAGTTTGCCTACGTCGTTTGCTGTTTGGTTCAGGGTACAACAGCTATCAAGACTCATATATCGAGCAATTCCAGCCATAAGGAGAAGCTTAACCCAAGAAAGAAGAGCATTGCCAATTTCAACTTGTCCCTTTTTGTTCTCATGGCTTGGATTATCCCTGTGAATGCACCTGTTCTTGTTGTCTTCTTCCATAATATGGCAGTGAGATGGAAGACGCCTTTCACTTCCCACCACAATATTCTTGCAGTGTTACCGATAGTGATCCTAGTGGGAAAAAATGTTCAAAGTAGATTTTTACCTATGGCCAGTATACACTTCCAAAAAAAGATAACCTACCTAATACTTGGTTACTTCGCATTTTTTGCTTTGATCTATGGTATTAGACATCTTTATTGGCTGCACTACTTGCTTAACTTCTTTGCTGCATGGTTGGTAATACTATCATTTGGGAAGCTATAACTCATCACTACCGAAAAGAAACGAAAAACTCATGACTTTGATAGAATCCCTCATATATAACAACGCTTTGTAAGTAATAATATCATATAAATGAATACGAATTTCAGGCTTTAAATAAATCTCATGAAACGAACTATAAATATAAACCCACTTGAAAAATTGCTTACCAATTTCTTCACCGCTATAATCAATCCCAAATTAGAAGCTGGAATTGTTAACATGGAACTCATGCGTAGTTCTTACGAAAACACCATCATCATCGATATCTGAGTCGTGCTTCATCCAATATCTTTTTGCTTCATCCTCCGCCGTGGTGGAAGGCGTATACAAACTCTTTTCAGGATCATATTTAACCAAACTCGAATTTAAGTGAAGTGTAGCGGTTCCCCTTTCTGATGCCAGTGATGGATCTCTATGAGAAGATCTATAAAGCTGATAGCCTGTAGAAGTTGGTGTGGCAGAGTTATTAGAACTAGAAGCCCACATAGAAGAAAGTGGTAGAGAGAGGGCAACAAGGGCAGTTGAACTAGACAAAAACGCAATCTTGGTGAGACTGTTCAAGGAATACGAAAAAATCAAAAGAGCGGAAGGAATAATAAGTGTTTGTGTAGACATGATAAGAAGAATATGGAAGCCGTCAAACTGCTTTAGTCCCAGGTATCGTCTTGATCTTACAGCCATTACGAGCTTTACTACTAGCAAAACTGACATAAAGTTCACGGAAGAAGCAAATAAAATAGGTTGAGCATTTAAAGCTTGAGAGGTGTAAGAACTTGAAGGGTCTTTGAACACCGTAATGACAGATTCAATAAAGACAAAAAGAGATAGGCCAATAGTAGTGCCCGCAATAATGCACGAGATGCCAACCATTACACGGGAAAGCCACTTCAGCTCTATTCCTTGGAAGATTGTTCTAATCTGAAACAACATTGAAGCTTCAATGCAAATCATTGTAGCAAAATGAAAGAAATTTGCTGCAGCATAGATATTGAGGTCACGTTGGGTGAGAATATCGTAGAATTGAGTGAAGAACAATGTTGGAGAAGAATAGGTTCCTAAGAGGTAGGCGAAATAAAAAGCAGAATGGAGAACAACAGTTAGAAGGCAAATCTGGTTTAGGAAGAAAACGGGCGTTTTCTTGTTTTTAGATATAAGGAATAGAATAATAATGGAGATACCTGCTGCACCAAGATTAATCCCATAGATAATGCAGTTCTTGATCAAGATGTGGAAGTACCAGTTCAAGTCTTCAAAGGTAAGCGACATTGTGCCAGCAGAGGAAGTATAGTTTAGAAGTTGAGTATTCGGGTCGAAACCAACAGGAATTGAGAACATAGAAGAATCTTCGGAAGACATTGTTGATATCAGTTTAGGAGTATATCTGACAAAGCTCTCTATTATTATGTGCTCTAGTCTATTCCACAGACTGTTTGGGGGAACACCGTTGATGAATCTTCTTTCTAGACAGAAATCAGATAGTATATTTGGAAAGAGTGATATTCTTATATAATTTATGCCATTTTACGATAATTTGCCTTCAGGATAGCACTGTGGTTTCATGTCTCTTTCCTAATCGGGACGAACAATAGAGGATAACATGGAACAGCAAATATTGAGATACCAAGGTGTTTGGAGTCTCATAAAAAAAAAGGCAAGCAAACATATCACATAGAGAGAAGAAGCACAGGTTATAAGAGAGTCGATGTAAAACCATTTTTCTAATCACAATATCATATTATCCAGAGTAGGGAGATGTACTACGAATAACAACAAGAACGGAACCCAGACTTCGGTTTGGTATTATAATACCAAGAGTAGCTATTCACTTATCGGTATCAATATCATGAAACATACAAACAAGCTTATTCTAATATTCTGACTTTTGAGGCCACCTCTTCAAACTGACTGCAAAAGAACTACAGTGAACCTTTCGTTAAACTAAGGTAGTGAAAGCGATGATGTAGAGCTCACCACGGGCTGCGTAACCTTATTTCGGCGAATTTATCAATTGGTTCGGCCACTTGCATTCCGACGTTATAGGATAAGTGCATATTTCGGTCTTTTTGACATTGGGGGCAGCTCGTGTCTTCTTGGGCGTGTTACGTGGTGTTCAAGAACCAATCTATCCTAAGGCTGTACAGCTGTAACGCTTGGACTCAAATATGTAGATAAATCTCTCAGCGAAGTGCCAAGCGTTGTTCTTTTCAAGGATCGGCTAGAAAATCTCGCGGACTTGCGGAGCAGAGGTTCGTCGAGCATTCCCCCGAAAGGTGGAGAAGGTATAGCGAATAATTTTTTCCTTCATACTGTTCAGGTCATCAACTTGACAAGGCAATGCGTTTGTAAAAAGTGGTTTGATTGAAGAACAGATTTTTTGCGGCTAGTTTATCAACGATACGTAAAACGTCCGAACTCTGCTCTTGTAGCGTTACAGTATAGCGATATGGGGTTGATAGTTGCTTTCCATTGGCAGACACGGCATTGCGCAAATAGCCAATGGTTTACCAGTGATTAGAATGTTACTACTCACGACCGTTGACGGCCATAAGAAATAAAGGGAATTAAAAATGGATAACAAAAATAACAGACGTAATAATAATAAATACAGAAATAGAACTCGTTAAATCATAAAACTTTTTTTCACTTTTCTGTAGCTTTCTTGAAGTTGTGGCTTTGGGTTTAAAAAAATAAGTAGGAGCTTTCATGACCAAAAAGGAAAAGATAATGAAGTAAAACAAATGTGTCCAGCACAGGGAAATTGAAAGTGAGAAAAGGATTGAATGCCATGCAAAGAATATGGATAAATGCTAGTAGATGTGGAGTGTGTGTTTGAGTTCAAAAAGATCTGATTTGAACCATATTGGCAAAACTGACACTCTTCTTAAACTTTCTTACAGGCTTTGAAGTATGCTTTCTAAAATTTTCAATATTCTCAAAGCCCAAAGGGCCATAAGAATATCTGTGCTTGAGTATTGACTTGACGTCGAGACATTTTGCATCGAGAAGTAGTAGGACTTCACTTTCGTCGTCGCTAGAGTCGCTGTAGAATGGAGAACTCTCAACTGAGCTTGCAGCACTAGACAACGTGGCGACGCTGTCGTTACTCTTGCACCGTAGAGGCGTAGAGTATGTGGATGCTGGGGAGGAGGAGCACTTGAAGCCAAAGTCCTGTTCTGATGACTTGCTCGAAACCAATGGACCGTACAGCCAAGTGATATCGCAATCCTTGTACCAGTCAACGGACTCCGGGCTCACCTCTTGCAAGCTATACTTCATCTTCGTCCATTTCCTCCAAGCGAGATTCTCCAAACGTGTCACGTCTGTGCTCTGTGGGATAAAAGTCTCGTTGATTCGCTGTCTGTGGACAAGCTTCCAGCAGTTGTGTAGTTGGAGTTCGTTGAACTCAAACTGGAAGTAGTCGATCGCAGCAAAATCTGTTGGGATGTGGCTGTTGGAAGAGCTTATATTAGCTGTGCTCTTTGTGAGCACATTATACTGGTCGTCGTAAGAATACCTCATCCCGATAGGTAATGAGATTGTAGAGTATCTCAGAGTTTGTGGGTTTATGATGTGCGTCGTTTAGATCCCAGAGAGTGGGTGATGAATTTGAGTGTTTTATTCCAGTAGTTTGTGTTGTGTATCTTTTTCTGTCCGCCAGAGAAGTTTACAAAAGACGGCTATGCAGTTGGGTGGGGAATATCGTGTAGCACTAGAGACGTGTGTATCGATTATTGTGATAGTGTGTGTGTATGTACTTGTGGATGGAGAAAACCTGGGTCTTGTCTACTCTATATAACACCAAAAGGTGGAGAATCGCTTATAGATATACTCCCACACTGACATCGTATGTACTCATAGGCAGAAAAGGCCCGTATGATATTATATATTCTGGCATCAGGCCTTTCTTTTTTCCGGGCGCTGACGCTGTGCGTTTGCTTGCAGCGAAGGAGGTTTCCCCGGGCGAAGGAAGCTAGACGCAAGGAAGCTGCCCTTTTGGGCGAAGCGACAAGTCTCGCTGAGGGGAGGAGGGAGGGACTGGCGGGCACGGCGGTAGGCGCGGTTAGAGGATGGCGGGAGCCGGGTGTTGGGTCCTTGGTTCGGCGGCTGGAGACTGGGAGACTTTCTAGGCTGGTGCCTCCGGAGCATCCGTCTGGTGGGTCCCCACCACCAAGGAAACAGAGCCGCTAAGCGGCGGCGGCGTCGCGAGAACCCGGGTAATGGAAAGAGCTGGATGGGTGGATGGAAGGGCCTAAAGCGTAGCTAAGCACCAATACAAGGGCGTATATAAACGCATATAAGGGAACAGGAAAGCGCTACAAGGATAAGGATAGTACAGGAATAGTACGAATAAAGGATCGGAAACATGTAAATAGCATAAGCATAATATAACTTAAACATAAACATAAACATAATATAGCATAGCATAAGCAGAAACATCTACAGAAACATAGCATCACCATAGGTATTCGTTAGAGCGCACGACCGACAATAAACAACAGTTTTCATCTCCGCTACGGGGCTGTTCCCTCACGCAGAGTGGTTATGCTGTGCCTAGTGGGCGGGAACAGTCCAGTCCAGTCGCGGGCGCGGGCGCGAGTCATCTTTAGTCCGGTGGGTCTGGATTCTCGCGCTTTGGGCGTCCCCCACCCCCACACTGAGACTCGCGCACAAATCCATCTGCTCAGTCATTCCCCCGCGAATTAAAGCCGGCGTGGGATAACCCACGCAGGAATCGCGACTACACCACCACCGGGGGGAAAGCCAGTCAGAGCCAAGGGAAAGCGAATTAGCAAGGCAAAAAAACAAACAGGAAAACATACTTTAAACCATAGAACATTCGGTGCATGGGGTACGTCTAGGTCTCGTGAGAAGTGGATGACTTTGCGACAAACGCATCGCATGTGGTGAGGAAGTGTCATCGGGTGGCCCGTGGCGGGTGGCTTGTAGAGGGTCATATAATGTCATAAAATGCCATAAAATGCCATATAGGGGGTCATATAGGGGGTCATATAGGGGTTATATAGGGGTCATGGAGTGTCATAAGCCAGAGAGAGATGGCGCATCTAGCGTGCCATAGCATGTGCCCTACCGGTATTGCTCTACTAGTTGCCTACCACAGCCCGTGTAAAGCTTGCGCTTCTTTTCCTTCACGTTAATCCGCGAGCTACAGTAGCTTCTGCCTGGCGGCCTATCCTGGCATCTTCCCCAGCTTCTCCTAATCAACACCCCTCCCTGTTTCATTACCTCCGTCACCTCCATCATAGTCGTTAGCTTCTTTGTTCCACACATACCCATTCCCATTATTCACAATCAGGATTCCTTGATGCCGCTTCGTTTGGTGTGTGGTGCGTTATACCGGTTGCTTTTGCGCCGCTTGAACGAGAGTGTATGAGTCCTCCATACCTGGTCTCTCCGGTGTTTAGGTTGTCACAAGATAGCCTTTTTGAGGTCCCCTCGATAACTCTATGTGTCTCTCTCAGTCCCTCTTTCTGGGCCTGAAATCGCCGCACCTAGACTCGCGTGCCTAGATCACAAGACCGCCACGCTCGTCGCGCACAACCGCAGAACGTGGGAGCCGTCGCGGGTACACGTTTTTAGCCGATCACCACGGTGGTTCTTTTACCCGGCAGAAGAACCAGGTTCTAAGCGAACATTAAAGATGCCGGAGGGTCACACTCAACTGCAGAAAAAGGAACTTGCAAGGACGTCAGCCGTCATACAGAAAGATTTGTAGGAATAGATAACGAAGGGCGGTCGAAGTGCACGCTGTTTGCCACCCCATCCCACCTTCCTGCTTCGGTGGTTGTACCTGTTAAGCCCTTTTAAGCCTTTCTGCTCCTTTTCTGCGTGATGTACGTACTGTGCTTGTACATGGCCTCTGTTCGCAGATAACCTGGTACTAAGTGCTCTCTGTGGGGTCGAGAGTATAGATAGATCTACGTAGTGTACTCAAGAACAAAGGGGGCGGGCAAAGCGGATCTATGAACCCTTCCAACCAACCACCGTGGTTTATTCTAAAAGTGATGGAACGCCACGAGGTTCCCTCATCTGAAAAGCAGCCGTCACCGTCGTGCCAGTCCGATCACTCCGCTGCCAAGATATATGCACGCATCTTTAGCACACACACACCACCAAGGTTCTAAGGTGTTCTCTAAAAGACATTCCCCCACAAAATGCACTTACATACTATCACCCTAGATCGTTCTATAATGTAAAGTTAGGAAAAAAGTCATCACGTACAGCAGTGGGGTGTGACATACTAGTTTCATATTTTCTATATGGCGTCAGAAGCATGCCTTTGCTTCGTATGCTATAGTCTTTCAGTTTAGGGGAAGAGTGTTGGAGGGTTGATATTGAAACAGGCACTTGCGGCAAACAAAAGCATATTAATGGTTGGTATATAGCAAAGGTTTGTAATGTGGTAGTAGCGACCTTATAGTATTCACAATCTTCAACCCCCTGTGTCATAATGTGAGTGGTCCATCCATTCGCTGATGCTGCTGTCCGCTTAAATTTCAGTTATCAATTTGGATGACATGACATGACATGCCTGATGATAAAGCCTCCTCCACCAGCTCACCCACCAATCGTATCTGACTAATAATGGCTCGATTACGATGCCGATAAGCCTTTGATATAAGCATGCGAACCGGATTCCGCAGGTTCCAGGGTTCCTGGCATACACACAAATCAGGATCGTCTTGCTATACTTGCCTAGGCCTTCTTCGACCTCGGACTTAAACTACTTTCGGCGTTTGAGACATAGACGCTTATACCCTATCGCGGAAATTGCCTTTTTTAGCCATACATTTGAGTCATATCCTCTTCTGGTGATTTCTACTTGTGGCCATTAGTCTTCTTTTTCGTGTGGCGTCGCGAAATCATCCTACCAAACACACGAATCCCGAAATTTTCAAATTACCCTACCTTAAGAAATGAGAACGCACTGGTCTGAAGTTTACCATGCGGACCCAGATGTCCGCACTATAGCATTCGCGAAGAAAGCGTTTCCCTATAAAAATTTTTCAAAACTTTTCACTCTGGTTAGCCCTTCACTCCGTTGTTTAAAGAGATCAACCTACTAACTATCAACAGAAATGTCCCACAGAAAGTACGAAGCACCACGTCACGGTCACTTGGGTTTCCTCCCAAGAAAGAGAGCTGCCTCCATCAGAGGTAGAGTCAAAGCCTTCCCAAAGGACAACGACAAGTCTAAGCCAGTTCACATGACCGCTTTCCTCGGTTACAAGGCTGGTATGACCACCATTGTCCGTGACTTGGACCGTCCAGGCTCTAAGATGCACAAGCGTGAGGTTGTTGAGGCTGTTTCCGTCGTCGACACTCCACCAGTCGTTGTTGTCGGTGTTGTCGGTTACGTCGAAACCCCAAGAGGTTTGAGATCTTTGACCACCGTCTGGGCTGAGCACTTGTCCGATGAGGTCAAGAGACGCTTCTACAAGAACTGGTACAAGTCCAAGAAGAAAGCCTTCACCAAGTACGCTGCTAAGTACGCTCAGGACTCCAAGCAGGTTGAGCGTGAGTTGGCAAGAATCACCAAGTACGCTTCTGTTGTTAGAGTTTTGGTTCACACCCAGATCAAGAAGACTCCATTGTCTCAGAAGAAGGCTCACCTTGCCGAGATTCAGATTAACGGTGGTTCCATTGAGGACAAGGTCAACTGGGCTAAGGAGCACTTTGAGAAGACTGTCTCTGTCGACTCTGTTCTTGAGCAGAACGAGATGATCGATGTCATTGCTGTTACCAAGGGTCACGGTTTCGAGGGTGTTACCCACAGATGGGGTACCAAGAAGTTGCCACGTAAGACTCACAGAGGTTTGCGTAAGGTTGCTTGTATTGGTGCTTGGCACCCAGCCCACGTCAACTGGACTGTTGCCCGTGCTGGTCAGAGAGGTTTCCACTCTAGAACCTCTATCAACCACAAGGTCTACAGAGTTGGTAAGGCTGATGACGAGTCCTCTGGTGCTACCGAGTTCGACCGTACCAAGAAGACAATCACCCCATTGGGTGGCTTCGTCAGATACGGTTCTGTTAACAATGACTTCGTTATTGTTAAGGGTTCCATCCCAGGTACCAGAAAGAGAATCGTTACTCTCAGAAAGTCCCTCTACACCCACACCTCCAGAAAGGCTTTGGAGGAGGTTTCCCTTAAGTGGATCGACACTGCCTCCAAGTTCGGTAAGGGTAGATTCCAGACTAAGGCTGAGAAGGCTGCTTTCTTGGGTACTCTTAAGAAGGACATCTAAATCTCTTGATTGTGTGAACAACCAAGAGATTCAATTAAGAGATATGGTGAATTATTAATATTGTCTATAAAATGATCTTTTTAATGTGGACGACTAACTCTCTCCTTACTCATTTTCGTAGATCTCTGCTTTATTCTTGGCCAATAGATTGTGTATTGTAACAACTACAACTGACAGTAATAAAAAAGCTCGTTGATTTCAAAGCTCATAAAGAAAGGGAGGACCAGCCTCCATATGTTTTATCAAAATATGATCCAAACAAGTCCCAACAGAAGAAAAGAAATTACAAAGACAAAACAAGCGAAACAGACTAAGTGTACTAGATAGGCATAATAGAGCTGGGGTTAGGCAAGGTGTTTAAATTGTGGAATCATCAAGTCATAAAAATCGTCACCTCTCTAGCCGTTTGTCAGATACGGCCAACAATCTTCATTAACGCACTTCTAGCATCATAATCTGTGTTGTTATTGCCATCAATTGCATCTTCGCTAGTTGAGCTCATGTCTTCCACAAAAGTGAATTCTTCTTCATGTGGAGGTATGACCATGGTCTCAAACTCGAGATCGTCGCCGATGGAGTTGAAAAAGGATGCCTCACCAGAAACCTTGGAAGGTTCGATAAACAGGCTCACATCATTTGACCTAAGAATAGGCAATGAAGGCAATGAACTAGATCTTCCAAATGGGTTGGCAGCATGTTGTACGTTGGTTGAAGATTGTGCTCTTATCAGTTTGTGTGTTGGCTTATAAGGTTGCTTTGACGATGGAACTGGCGATGCCTTGCACTGCAAAGTGTGGACTTTAACCTTTGTAACCTGAGCCTGGCCAAACTCGTCAACCGAAAATGTAAGCTTATATGAAACATCATCATCTGCTTCTTGTTTCTCTTTTTGCATTCTGAAGTTTTGCTTCGTTTTCCTTCTTTCAGCTTCGGATTCCTCTTCAGCTTCCTCTTTCTTTGAATTCTCTTTCAATACTGGGTTGTTTGATGAATCAAAGCCGCCTTTATATTCTGTCTCCAAGGAAGGCATGTCACTTAGCGGCTTCATTTGTAATCTTATTGGACTGGAGCCGAGCAGGCTAGTGCTTGGGGAAGATTGGTGTGCATAGTATCCATGATATAGAGGCGAAGAACGCATGATGGAAGAAAAGCAAGACGAGCTGGTAGAGTGTGGTGTCGTAGGAGACGAACTTAAAGGGATAGTAGAAGGTGGTTCCATTTTAGTCTGTCCAGCTTCTGTAGTCTTCTGAATTTCCAGTGGGATTCTATTCTTATTGATCTCCTTTATTTTAGAAGCCGTCATAGGAGAAGACAGTAGGAAGGATGGATTGACAGAGCACATCTTCGAATCTTGAGTTGTCTCACTAGTGATAGAATGGATGTTACGCTGGGTAGTAGCCGAAACGCTAGAGGGAAGCATCGAGTAGAAGCTAGTCTTCTTAGCCCGCGGATTAAGTGTGGACTTCGCCAGTTTTGTCTGCGGTTTGCTGTCATCAAGGGTCATCAAGGTCCCTCCCCTTGGAGATGCTAAACCCTTATGTTGGAGAGGGGAGATATTAATATTGCTATTCTTTTTCTTCTTCCCACTCAAGGGAGAGACTCTCATCAAAGGTGCGCTTGCCTTGGGAGTACCTTGTTTCACAACAGCTGCAGAGAGGTTGGCCGCCGGGCTAGGAAGGCCATCAGTCTGCTGGCACTTGGATGGTCTTCCACGGCGACGTTTAGGAGGAGGAGTCGACATCATCGGCATCTCGTGTGGCTTCTCGGGATCAGAGAGTGTCGGTTTTGTTGGTTTCGTAGGCGTAGTGTTGATGAACATGTCAAAGTTGCTAAAGTTGTCGTTAGTAAGGGTTCTTCACAACCGAGGCTAAACATGAACAGCTTTTTAAGCAAAAGAATGAGAGACGGTAGAGGCAGCCGAATGACACCTCACAAATGGTAGCCTCTCAAGTACACCACGGATCAAAGTCCAACTCACCTAGCGTAGTTCTGGTTCTTATCTGGATAGAGCAGCGACATTCTGTGGGACTCTGTCGATACCCGTCGTTTCGTAACGGCTATGGTGTGACGAAACTGGTGGTTTGGAACGACCGAGGCTTCTTTGGGGTACTGCTGTAGTGAAAACTGGTGAAAGCCTGTAGTGAGCGTGCTGGTATATGGGCAGAAAATGAGTGAAACAGTTGAAGTTCCAAGTGACCTCAATAAGTGAAGGAGAAAACTCTAAGAACACAAAGGAAACTAAGAGAATTTAATCGAATGAAGCTTGCACCTCCTGTTTCACCACCTTTTTCTGTTCAAATGGTATTTCGGTGGCCTTAAACGGTAAATGGCACGCAGTAAGGCACAGCACTTTTTGCCTTGCGGTCAGCTGGTTTTTACGCGTCGTACCCTTTTTGAAATGGCAGTCACGCGGTACGCGCCGCAATTTGCCAGATTGGGATAATTAGGTACAGATAGGTGGTACAAATAGAGTAGGCAAATACTCTTGTGTGTACGTCGCAGCGAAGATAAGATTGCTACATGTTTCAGCTATGCGAAGATATATGGTAGTTGCTCTTTGTGATTTCTGCAAATAGGCAAAAGAGGGGTCTCCTGAGGATATAGCCAGAATCATTTCCCGTGGCCCTTGCGATCGAGCCTATGGGGCGATTAAGAGAGCCCGCCTAGCAGGGCTTAGAGTTAAGAGAACAATGCGGTATCGTTGTTTCGTATGTTAAAATGTATGCAATTTCACATGTGTGTACTGATTCATAGTTGAATTTGTATATTAGCTCACATGCTGATTTATTTGTTAATTTGTATATTAGTCCATATGTTAATCCATATGTTCGTTAAACTGTATATTAATTTGTTCGTGAATCCAGACGATCTGTAAATTTGTCTGTTAGTCCCTGTTATTTCTTAATGCTCTACTTATATATTAATTCGTAAGCAATGCCTCACCTGTTTTCAGTATTGGAAAACATTTCAATGGAATCTCCGGTTCTAAAGCCAATCTCTTCGTAGGACTGCGAAGTTGTCACGGGCTTCTCACGGTATACAAAGCAAACTTCCTTCAGTTGAATGTTGAGATCCTTCATATACTTCCTGCAGGCCTTTTTAAGTGTGGAGTGTGATGACACTTTGTAGTATGCCGGCTGAATACCTCGTCCGGTCTTGTCCATAAACTTAACAGTGTACTTCATAATAATACGAGCTACTATAGTATTGGCGTCTCCATCTCGAACGTTGAGACTATTCGGTGTCCGTGTGCTGTTGATCTCTGTATCCATGAAGAAGAATGTGATTTCCGGTGTCCCTATGGAGTCCGTGGCACGTTCGATTAATTTGGTGTAGTGGTCCATAATGTGCTTAAATGGCTCGTTGGGTTGGAGTGTATACGTCCTCTTGTGCTGCGAGAGAGTGGGCGATGTTGTAATGATGGTAAAAGACCATTTCTGGCGGATCGGAGAAGTAGGAAATATAGGTATTTTGCTCGATGACCCAAACACACTTTTATATTTTGGTTCTTGTGTTGTTGGCAGTACTTGTGAACTTCCGTCGGTATCGTCATAGGTGCCACAGGTGTCTTTGCCCGCCGCCGAAAGAGAAGCCACATTTACACCTGCATTGTCCAACGGTTCCGATGTTCGTACACTACGGGCTTCACTTTGCTGTTGATTACCAGGTGGAAGCTCCAGAGAAGAAGAAATATGTTCGCTCGTAGTCATTGCAGAGTTATCGGCTTCGGCACCATTATCACTAGTCATTTTCAATTCGGTGGCGATATCCAAGTAATCACTTCCAGTACTGGAAATCTTCCTAGCCTTGACACTAGGATTTGTGGAATTATCAAAGGTTCCATAAAGCTCGTCATCACCGCTAACCTGGCTAGAGTGCACCTCCGGACTGGCGTATTGAGCAGGGGGGAGGCACAGATCTAAGTCTTCTCCACTCACAAATGCCACATTGCAAATCACAAGATGGTAGTTGTTCAATATGCCCATATCCCAAAGCGATACTTTCTCTGGCCATTGGCTTGTAAGAGGGAACAGCACACCCTTATAGTACAGACCGTGCTCTGCTATCTTCAGATCAAAAGACACGCATGCCTGATCCCCAGACATGTGTGCAACATCTTTGAAACAATCCTTGAATACCTCAGAGAGATGTGAGGAAGCTGGAAGTTTAAGGATTCTCGTTGATTCCTCAATAGCAGTAAATAGTGTTAGGACCTCTGTGGGCGAAGTGTACAGGCCGTGTAGTGCCTCTGTAATCAGGTCACCAAGCGCATCAGCTCTCCGTTTCCTACTAATAGGTGTTGATGTCTGGGAATACAGACCAATACTTGGTGTATCTCCCTTCATCAATGCTTTCTTTTCCTCTAATTTGTAGGTGGTATCAGTTCTTTGATGTCTGAATCGCTATGTTTTTTCCTATAGAAAGGGCTTTATTAGAGAGCGCGGGTTTGGGAAGCATAAGACAAACAAATGGAAAGAGGTGCGTACCAGTCAAAAAACAGAAAACGGGAATAAGACGTACGTTCATGTTGAATATATTACAGCTAACAAATAAGAATGAATGCAGTTGGTGGAAGAAATGTGAGCAGCGACTGATTGTCTGGCTCACCACTTCTCTTCCGGGTTCTTCTTGAACTCTTCATACGCTTCCCTGTTGAATAGAGAAATCTCTGTTTCGTTGTCTGTTGATGGTTGTTAGTATGGAGTATTCTCTGGGTACTGTTCCCCCTAAAAGATGTCTAGGTGCCTGCTTCCTGTCACTTACCAACACCAAACCCATGAAGTGGTTTGTTTGATGCCAGATCAAGCATCCAGTCGTTATCATGCTCGAAGTTTATCACGAGGTTCATCGTCTTTGAGCCATGTGCGTGTGTATATATCTTAAGCGAGTCATATTGGATGTTTCTATATGGCCTATAAGCACCTTCGGTATTGATCTTGGCGGTTATATCCTTAAGAAGATCGCCTGGTGTCTTGGTCGAGATATCGTAGTCATGGAGGATGATATTCTTGACGTTTCTGTATGGGAACGACTTGATAACTCTGATTGTGAGCACAGATTGCGACAGCGGTTTCACAGTAGAGGTTAGAGGCTCGAATTCGGTCATCTGTGTTATCTCCAGCGGTATCGGATTGGCTGGCTGGTTGTTCTTTATTCTTCATCAAATGGGAGAGTTAGTTCACGGTGAGAACCGCACGCAAGTTTTTCAGCCGGGAGAGGTGCGGTGCATTCGGTCCAAGAGGCTCTATCCTTATACTACAAATCACTACAAAATTATGGAACAGATATTATGAACGGTGGAAGGAAGAAGCATACAATTATTAGGAACTTGAAATCACAAACGCCTGAAAAGAGGAAGAAAAATGGGAGAAAGAAACACCAATTTTGCGCCGGAAAAGCTTCTTGGATACAGCAAAGATAAAATTAGGGATCAAGCGAATAGTAATATAGCATTAGGGTGGTGTACCAGGTTCCAAGAATGGTCCCGTATCCAAGAAGGGCAGTAAAAAACCAGTATTGATAGAGAGCGAGAATGGCTTTTCCGAGATCCAACGGCTTGTTCATAGGGTTGTGAGTTGTATGCATTTTTTTCACTTTGCTACGCCTTGGAAAAATGGGTGGGCCATTGCCTCTCTCGCAGTGAGTCTTTCTTGGTGGTCATATCTCACCAAGTTGTCAATCAAGTCGATAATATCGTCATCCACAAGGCTCTTATTTGCCTCTGTCATGAACGATCTCCATGGAACCCTCGCCCTGTAAGTCTTTGGGTCCTTGTCGTATGTTGAAGGGTCACGGCCAAGAACAGCGGTGTACTCCTTGGACAGCGTCAGCCCGTACTTGTTAAGATATGTGAAAAGTGAATCGGTTCCCAAGACATCGGTGATCTTGAGAAGTTGGTCAAAGTTAGAGTCGCCTCTGAAGAATGGCTCCTTCTTAAACACAATAGCGGCAAGCATAGCACCAACAGACCACATGTCAAGAGAATAGTCATACTGGTTACAGTTTACTAGCAGTTCTGGGCCTTTGTGGTATCTGGAAGCAACACGGACGTTATAGTCCACCGAAGGGTGATAGAACTCCGCCAATCCCCAGTCGATGAGTCTGAGCTTCTTCTGGAATGGATCGATCATGATGTTTTGAGGCTTGACATCTCTGTGGATGATCCCCATGGAATGGGAGTAGTCCAGCGCCATGAGAAGCTGTGTGAAGTAGTACTGAATGTCGGCTTTCTTGAACTTCGAATACAGCGTTCTGAAATCAACGTTCTTGACCTCTTCGAAGATGAGTGCCGGGATCTTGGAATGTGTATCCCTTACGAGGTCCAACAGCCCGATGATGTTTGGTCCGCCAGTCAAGTTCTGAAGAATCTTCACTTCTCTGTAGATTTTCTTGATCTTAACAGGTTTCAGCACCTTTATAACACAAGGCTGGTTGTTAACGATGTTCACACCCATGAATACTTCCGAGTACTTACCACGACCGATCTTGGAGATGATTTCGTAGTTTGTGATGTGACCCCATTCGATGTCGAACCCGTTCTCATAGTCCCAGTACTCCCGTGGTCTGCGTTCGTTGGCATTGGCATACACCCTAGAAACAGAATACACCCGCTCGGCCTTGGGGTACGAAGTCATGTTTGAGTGTCTCTGTGTGTGTTTTTAATATGTGCTTGGTGTTGTTGGAAAGGAAACTGTGGCTGATCAGATTAGTGCAGGTTGTGATGCCCGCGGAGATGGAAAGATAGACACAGAGGGGGGTTGGATTACTCTGTAGAGAAAGCCACTGCCGGTACCGTTGTGGTGGATGTGGTGGAAGGGCAAGGACGGTGTATACTACAACGGTCCTTCGGTGGTTCTGCACCAAATTAACGCCTTGGAATGGTTCTCGGTTGTGGTAGAAGGTGTTCTCGGGTGGTTTTTCAGTAACCGCAGCCACCCTCCCTCAAAGGAAATTTTTGTCAACGCCCACAAGTCGCGACCGAGCCTTGGTTTGGGCGTTGAAGGAGGAGAGCGCCCAGGGTACGGGTGTTGTAGTGATTACCACCAGAGCCACAGACAGATGGATGAGAGGCTTCTGAGGACTGTTGAGATCGAATGTGTGGATTCGAAAGTGCTGGGCTCTTTTTTCCAGGAAAATGCTCTAAAAGGTGAGTATTTGTGGTTCTTGATGCCCTTCATTATCATCAACAACATCACAACCGACAAACCTGTTAGGAAACAGTAGCGGACTCAAAACGGGAACACAACGGCATTTCTAACAAGATATCCACATAAAGGCGTTGAAATATGGACTAGTAGGACCAAGATCGTCAACGAGCATATTGACTCCTTGAAGAAGCCACTACAGCTTGTTGGAGTGGTGGATCCCCTGTTTACGCCCATATGGAGCATCGTGGACAAACCGTACAGTGTGTAAGTAGTTCCTTGTTCCCTGTTGAGCACCACAAGCTCTTGAAAACTAACGGCGATCCGTAGCTACACAACGGAGGATACCACGCAAATGGTCTTCCAGCGTATTCTGAACCATTCGGAAACCGCTGGTGGAATCTCTCACACTGCTCTTCTCACAAAGCTCGCAGGCGAGTGCGTATACATGCTCTTTTATACAGAAGTAAACCCGCAACCAAGTGTCAAATGTGTGGTACTTGAGCTCAATGTTGCAAAGCTACTGAGTATGATTGATAAAGACAACGATGGCAAGAATAACCGGTTTGTGGACGAACAGAGAAAGGAAGATATCATGGATACCGTTCTTCAGCAAAGAGTCTCTGCTTTCAACAACATGTCCTCGAAAAGACACGCGGAGGCCACCGTACAGCGACAGCAGCTACAACTAAAGAGGACCAGAAGCGAATTCCGAAGGATAATCACGCACGAGGTGAAATCTCTTATGAAAGACAAGCCCCGACCGAATCAGGCTGAAGTGGCAGAGCTATGCTTCAAGGCGATGAGCTTCAAATTCAAGGCTCTGCTGGAGATCAAGCCAGGCGACGAAGACGAGATTTTAAAGTGGCTCCATGTATTTCTATGCGTCATCGGTGTGGTTCCTTCGTAATAAACGATCCAATATACCCATTATTTATGTCTAATGTGTAATTAAGTAACATATACGAATGAACTGAGGATAGTGCTATAGAGGTCGCGCCTAAATCAAAAGTGGTGGTGAAGCGCCATTTCTCGTCTTGGAACCGAAGTACATCTGATGCCCACTGAGCACGATCTTCTGTTCCATAAATGAGCTCGGACGACCCATACAGTACGCTAGCGGGTCAGCTGAATAGGCTGGCCCAACCTCTCAAGCAACTCACAGCGAACTACGATCAATTGAGGGAGGTCTACGATGGAAACAAAACGGTGCTGATGAAGACACAACTACAGGCACTCGATGAGTTCATTGAGAAGCACAATAAGACGAGCACACGCAAATACCATCCCAAGTGAAGATCTCGCACATTTACCATCTCCAGTGGATCCTGTGGTCAAGATGCTGTTCTTGTTTAGCGTCCTATCTTCCTCTGTTACCAATACCGTACCCTGCTGTCTTTGCGCCTCGAAGAACCATTAGACCATCTTCATGGAGCTCTATGTGTACCATTCTTCTCCATATATTCTTCTACCGCTCTATCCTCAAATCACTTTGCTCAGCTACATATCTTGTCCTTGGGTCTATCCTCGTTCATGTTCTTCTATGTCATCCCACTAATCCTCAACGTTTCCTTTAATGCCTCCGTTTCCAATCCATCCATCCATCCATCCATCCATCTGTCAAGTATTAACATAAACTTTTTTACAGTTCGCATCACTGCTGCTTTTTAATTTTTATGGTATTGAAGTATAGCTTCGGATACAATGTCCTCTTTGGCAGGTCTCCTATACTCACCTTTGTCCAATCTATCCGATTCAAGCCTCCTATTTGTAATTCCATCCCTTCCACAGATTTAACAAAAACGGACATAAACCGTTGTAGTGCGTGTGCTTTGTGCGTCTGCAGGTGCATATCCTTTCTTAATTTCGTTTTAATTACCTGGTGTCCTTTTAGTAGCCCGTTACCTGCTACACAATACTTCTTGCTTTTATTTCAATTATGCATTACATAGTACAAATTGAATACTACCTATTACATATCACATACTACATACTATCTTGGGCTTATTGCCTAGTAGAGCACCTTCTTCGCTACTTTCTTGATTACCTTCCTAGTTGTCCAAATGTCTTTACTGCCTTCTCAATCACTTTTTTAACCGCTGTAACATAATGACTGAATTCTTGATATATTAATTATTCTGTTTAAATCTCTTCTTAATTATGTGGGCTCCCTCTGTTGTTTTACCTCAAATCCTTCTCGTTTACAAATTGCGCAACCAATCACCATCCAACAACCATTGCCTCAATTATGGTTCAAATACTGCTCAACAACAATCCCGTAACGCTCCAACCTTCCAACCATTCACAGCCATTGTATATATCCGACCAGGCAAAGTACCCATTTCCCTACCCAAACCTTCTCCTCTCTCTCGCCTCTCTCCGCTAGACCCTGACTCGGCCCCGCCGGGCCGCGGAAGACCACGCCTAGCCTAGGTCAAGATAACGGTACCTAGGACCGGCCAAGACGCCATCCCAGGGGCACCTCCTCCTGCAAACCCGTTTCCACATCTACAAACATCTACACCACAGGGTAAGTCTACTATTTGTTAACGCCTTATATTTCTCTTCTAAGACATAGCCTAGCGTTCCCATTCCACCGTCTCTGTTTCCTCTCTGGCACTCCCGTTAATAGAAATGAACGGCCGCCAGCGGGAGTCCATGCACGAAGTTTAACGAAACGGGCGCACCAGTATGCAATTAGCATACAAAAGCGGTTCGACGGTGTCCCAAAGCGGAACACATGCCGCATTGACGAACTCAATCTGTTTTATCGCCCTGGCCATGGGCTTCACCTATGGCACCAAATGGGGTCTTATCGTTAGTGAAAAAAAAATTTCAAATGTACGGGGGATCCCATGGAGCTCGCTCAGGGCTCCAGAACGATATAGATCTGCGAGGATATGTACATCCTTTGAGACGTCGGAGTATATAAGGGCTAGAAGCACGCCCTGGCAAAAACCTGAAGGCTAGCTTGATAAACAGTTCTGTTGTCTGTGCTTCGGTTTTGCTTCTGTTCTCTTGCACTTCTGTCTTTGACCCGTAGGCTCTTTTACTCCTCGGTTCTTTACACTTTTGCTTGTTGCCTTGCTTACTTTCCTCCACTGCGTTCTTCTCAAAGACCATATATATACCCCATATCTCCTTCGTACATAATGAAGCTCAGCACCCTCTCCACCATCGCTACATCGTTGGTGCAGCTTGCCATGGCAAAGAAGATCTTCATCGATAACGATGGTCTTGCTCCAATGCAACTTCTCTTCCCATTGGCAGCCGGTCATGAGGTTGTGGGTCTATCCATGTCGTTCGGCTCATCCTCTGTTGTTGATGCCATGGGTACCGCTTCAAATATTCTCGACACCTACAATTTGACTTCCTGTATTCCGCTCCATGTTGGTGCCCAGAATCCATTAATCAGAACAAACGAGACTTTCCAGGCTTGGGAATCTCTCTTTGGTGAACTCGTTTGGCAAGGTGCTTGGGCGCCAACCTACTCCGACTCGTACACCTGGGATAATGTCACAACCTACGACCCAACAGAAGGTGCCATTGCTCTCATCAATGCAGCTAAGAAGTACAAGGAAACAGATCCAATTACCATCTACATGGCAGGTATGGCCACCACTGTTGCTCAGGCTCTTTCTATCTATCCAGACTTGGTCAATGATGTCGCAGGGCTCTATATGATGGGTGGCTATTTCGACACACAGTACGCCGCTGGTGTCGGCAATTCTATCACCATTGATATCAACACTGATATCAACCTTATCCAAGACCCAGAGGCTGCTCAAATTGTCTTGACTGCTGGGTGGAAGGAATTGTATATTGGTGGTAACGTCACTAATTATTTGGTTCCATCTCAGCAGCTGTATGACATTATCATTGCCAGAGCTGGCGGATATGATGTTATCGAGGATACTCCTTACATGTCATGGGTGGCCACTTTGCTTGGTACTGGTAACTACACTGAAAATAACGATCAGCAGACCTTGCCATTCTGGGATGAGGTCGTCTCGGCCTTCATGGCTTGGCCAGAGCTATTGCTTGAAACTACTGAAGTCTCTGTTGCGGTCGACACCTCGTACTACTCTCCATTCTACGGAAACTTGAGAATCTGGAACCCAGAATGGGCTCCTGCTTCCGGCTACAAGGTTGCTAACGCAACTATTGCTGATAAGGTTGACGACGATAAATTTTACGAGTTGCTTGTTAACTATTACTTCACTAACTGGACTCAATTCTGTGCTACTGGTGAGCTCACAGAGGTTGTACTCTAAATGCGATACCCACAAATTTTCGATTTCTCCTCAACGTTTCCTTTCATGAGCAACAGTTTTTTTAGATTTCTCCAACTGACTCCTATATAAACAATTTTCAAATGACTTAGTTAATCTGATCGAGGTAGTCTACAGTTCATTCGATATTCATCACCTTTCTTCTATGTAATATAAAATGTCCGTAAATTCAAATAAAGAACAACCTGGTTCTTCTTCTCTCCGTTTTATTTGAATCGTCAAGAATGTTAGCTCTCTTGTAATCTGCAGCACAGTCTTCACAATAAACCTTACCGTTAATCGACAAGTAATCATTTGTGATCAGCATAGAGCACATCGTGCACTTCAAGCATTCGATATGGTATCTATCTTGAGTGTCATCCTCCAAACACTTCCCAACGATTCCCATTCCACAAACCTGACAAAGAGATTTGTTAGCCAAGTGGTAGTGGAATTCACAGTAAGGTTGGTCATTAAAGACAAAGCAACTGATGTTTTTACTGAATCTTACATCGCATAGAGTGCAAGTGAAGCAAGGTCTGTGCCATTGACCTGAAAGCTCGCCAGACTTCGAGTAAATCGGTCTTGATGAAATTTCCAACCCACACTTGCGGCATGGCCCTTCTCCTGGTGGAAATCTGGGCTTGGGCTTTATAGAACTCAATTGTTCCTTTTGCTCTATTGAATTAGAGATTTTATGATCATGTGGCGCAAATTGGTTTTGTAAATGCGATTGCGGTTCTCGGAAGTCGCCAGTTCTTGTTTGTTTCACATCTTCATGACCTGTGGATGCTTCCTTGACTGAGTGCTTCTGAATCTGTACAGGAGCTGGTTCATTGTAGATATCGTTTATGTGGTTGTGTGGACTATCAAATGAAGATGAATTCAGCATAAGGTTGTCCAATTGCTTCTCGATTTCCTTGGTTGCCGAAACGGTTAAGTCTTCAAACTTGTTTTCATTTAGAGTTTTGTCGTGGTTTACATCGTCCAACGTATTGGGTTTCATTGGAGAATCATAGTCTGAGGAGAAATTCTCACTGTACACTGATCCGGGGCTTGCTAGATTCTTTGCAACAGTAGTAGGCGATAATAGGTTTCCACCATGAGTAATGTTCCCTTGAGGATCGCTAACAACAAATGAGGGAGTCATTCCTTGGCGAAGTGGGTGAGGAGGAGTAAGCAAATTCTTTTGTGCATCGTCTTGAAAGCGATGGATTTTTTGAGGAGTTGGAGCATCAGACTTTCTAAAATTCATGTTTGGAGAAAGAATAGCACTCTTCATTGATTGTTCATCAGATTCGTCATCACTTGATAAGTTCAACTCGTCATCGCTGAAGGCATTCACGCTATCATCACCGTAATCTTTCAGTTTATGATCTCTGACCATGTTCAGCTCATTGCCCCATTCATTTCCACTGGAGGAGTTCAAGTTATCGTCCTTGGAAGGATTCAATTCATTACCTTCATACAACGGCATCTTGTGGTCACCCGACAAGTTGAACTTATCGTCCGTAGATAAGATCGATTCGTTATCGCTGGACAGGTTCAGTTCATCGTCCTGAGAAAAGTTCGATCTATGGCCGTTCGACAACTTCAAGTTATCATCACTAAGCATGTTCAGTCCGCTGTTCTTGGACATGCCCCATTCATGGCCATTAGGCAAGTTGAATTTATCATTCTTGGGCAAGCTCGACTCATTGTCACTGGACAAGTTCAACTCTTCATCATTGGAATCGTCAAATGTTTTCAGCTTACCGCCAATAAGATTGGAATCAGAAGGCCGGTACTTTACTGTACTTGTGGAATGGTTGGAAAGATCAAAGGAATGATCAGAGCCAATGGAACTATCAACAATGGTCTTAGGCGGAGCCGGTGGATATTGGAGTCTGGTATTAAATTTAGAGTAAACCACTTCGTTTGCATCATGTTCTGAAAACACCGTGGACGATGGATCAGCAGATACGGTACCTATAGACTTAGCATCGTTCACGGTATCCAATGACCTGTTCCATTGTGAAGGTTTATTCTGTTGGAATGGTGGCATGTTCTTACTATTAAATGGAATCGAACTATACGATGCCTCCTTTGAAGTGCCCGATCGATCAACATCACTCGATTCATTGTGCGAATAGGTTTGAGAGCTCATCATTGGGAAGGAATGGGTACTCATGTAGACACTACCTGGTCCACCATTTCCTGAAGATGTAGTACTAATGCTGTGAATATCAAACTTGCTCGATGTAGCACTCTGTGGGATCTCCTTGTGCACATCAGAGCTAGCAATGACAGCACTCTGTGGCAGACCTCTCATACTATCAAAATTTGACGATGTAGAACTTTGGGTACCACTGTAAGTGAACCCAGAAGAGGTTGCACTCTGTGGCATTGCGCTTTGTTGTGACTTGGCATCAAAACCTGAATAAATGGAACTCTTCGTATCTGATTTCTGTGTCAAGTCCGATGGTGTTAAGTTTTGGGGCGCATTTCGACTATGTTCAGAGTCGAAAGAGAATGCGGAACTATTCACCGGAGGAAGCCTCTCGGAAGTATTATAAGAGTAGCCAATAGTCGCTACAGACTGAGCCTCGTTGTGAATAGGAGGAGTAGGAGCAATCGGCTTGGATTTCGTAGCAGGTACAGAGTTTGCAGATGTGCGTAATGGGGTTTTCGCAGTACTCTGTTCGCTATTCTTTTTCCTGTTAGCCTCGGAGTTGGCAAGAGTTGCGTCGATCTTGAGGGAGTTGATGGGCGGTGGTGCTTTATTAGTGGCATGTCCAGCAGAACGATGGAAGTACTCCGAAGCGTTACGCTTCTGAGCCAGGTTCGAAGCACCTGGAGCTTTGTTATGGGATGGAAGATGGCTAGCAGAAGAAGACCTGAAGTCTCCGTTGGGCTTGTGTGGAGTGTGAGGCGCCGACCGGTGGCCTGCTGGCGGCTTATAGACGTCGAATCCGGCTCTCTCATACGCAGACTTGAATGTCGCAGAGCTAAGTGGAGCAATCGTAGGGAACCTTGAATTGGGGATCTTGAGAATGCCTGTTGGAGACTGTGCAATCTGTTCAGGAAGGGTGCGGAAGTACGCAGGCTTCTTGAGGTTTTCCTGTGATGGGCGACTGCTCATGGCGGCGACGATGCTGTGGTGGGAAGGAGGAAGGATGGGTGTAATGGGTGTGCAGCCAGTCTCTCTAGCAAGTCGGGACTCGAGGTTTATAGCTTTATCAATGTATTGTTGTAACCTGTAATTCCTTTGTGCCCTCTATTCCGTCTCAAAAGAGGTAGACCAAAGCGCCGAGTCAGAGAGATCGGCGGGTGAAGCGAGCTAGGCAAGGCTGTGTTAACAGTGGAAATGGTCCCGTGTAGTTGATCCCACGGCAAACCCCTTGACCACAAACAAACCGGTGTGGGGAGAAGCCAACGCGAGTGAGTGACTTCTCTGAGTATTAAGTGATTAAAAAGGGTCTCTGGAGAAACAAATCCTTCAACAAAATGGTACTAAAAGGTCCCACACGCTCTTTGTTTCACTCTTTCTCTCTCTTCAACACACGTTCTCTGGCCCAAGATCTAGGCGCGCGTCCTTTGACACAGATTCCAGTGGGTAGTGGAAAACAACCACGAAATGTCTTTGGATCCAAAAAGGAAAACGTATCCAGGCCTGTTCCCGGTATAGGAAACGTCTCTTTTCTCGAACGGACCGGACGGTGTTTAGCGTGCTCACGAAAACAAGCAGGCCAAAGTAACGAGAGAGAACACCGTGGTCGTCGGCGATGAAGGAAAGCCTTTGAGAAAAGCCCTGTAAAGCATTTTTCACAGTGGCCGCAAGAGATTGGCGCGGCGCGTGGCCGAACCACCTGTCTCTCTGGTGGGAACACGGCCGTTCGCAGCCATCTACGAGGGGGGTCTGCCCGGCCTGGGCAGTGACACAATCTATGATGATTAGTAGCGGGGTCGGAATACCGTTGAGCGAGTTGTTTGGGGCATTTGTGAGAAGTGTGGGTTCTCTGGTGAGATTCATATATATAAGGGTCCTAATTCCACTATTTTGTGGTATTGAAGCAAAGACACGGTGCTTTTTCGAGTGGATTGGTGCTGGTTCATAGCCATTTGAGTGCTCGGGTTCAGGTCTAGTTTCAGCGTATCATATCGGTTATGGGAACAAAGGTAACGGTAGAGGGATCGCCTCAGCAGGGAGACCCCCAGCAGCAACAGCAACAGCAACAGCAACAGCAATATCATCACCATCAGCTACATCACAATCACCAGACTTCGATCACAGAAAGGTTGCTCAGCAGGTACACGTCGCAGGCGCTGGCTGATGATTACACTCCCATGACTCTGGATACACCGCTCGAAGAGCTCCAAGAAGACACATCAACGGCACATCTGCTTTCGTCACTGGTAGGGTGCTCCCTACAGAGTGTGTTGGCGTGGGTAGGTGGCAAGTCGAAGGATTTCACTGAGAAAGAGACGATCGAGAGACTGCTGATACAGAAGAAGACAGCAACCTCGTACGACGTATGGCTCGAGGCTTCCCAGCAGCTCGATGAGCTACAGAAGTTTAACAAGTGGAAAGAACAGAAAGAGTCGTCGTTGTATGACTATAAGCTCATCGAGGGTAATCTGAAGGAAATAAGAGATGCACGTGGTGCTGGAGATGCCAGACGGTTGCTGTATCTTCTCCGAACCACTTGGACTCGAAACATTGGAAACATAGGAAATGTGAACCTCTATAGACACTCGCATGCAGGAACAAAGCACTTGATTGAGGAATACCTACAAGAATGCCACCTGGCTTTGGAAGACCTCACAAGAGAAGGCGCTCACGATATTGACGACCGGTATACATTGAGCATGCTCATCCACACTCGCAAGAACATCGGCAGAACTGCGCTTTTGCTCTCTGGAGGCGGTGCTTTTGGTCTTTTCCACATTGGTGTTTTAGCTGCTCTTGTAGAGCAAGACATGCTTCCCCGAATTGTCTCAGGAAGCTCTGCTGGGGCCATCGTGGCTAGTATCCTCTGTGTGCATAATAAGGACGAGATTGTGGACTTGATTGGGGCGATTGTGGATAGAAGATTCGATGTCTTTGACGATACCACTACAAAAGAAGGCTTACTTCTCTGCCTGTCTAGGTTTTTGAAGTATGGAACATGGTTTGACAGTGAAAACCTCAAAAAAACCATGAAGGAATTTCTTGGAGAGCTCACTTTCAGAGAGGCTTTCTATAGAACTGGAAAGATTTTGAACATCCCTGTGTCTCCTGCAAGTGTCCATGAGCATCCAAGACTCTTGAATTATTTGACTGCTCCTTCCGTGCTCATATGGTCGGCTGTTTGTGCGTCTTGTTCTCTTCCTGGTGTTTTCCCTTCAACCACTATCTATGAAAAGAATCTGAAGACTGGTACTACACAAGAATGGCATCACCAGTCGGTCAAATTTGTTGATGGATCTGTAGATAACGACTTGCCGATCACCAGATTATCTGAAATGTTTAATGTCGACCACATCATCGCCTGTCAGGTGAATCCCCATGTTGTTCCATTTTTGAAGCTTTCTGTCACCTGTGTTGGTGGTGAAATTGAAACAGAATATAGTGCTAGATTTAAGACTAAACTGGGCCAGTTCTATGAAATATGGGCTGCAGAAGTTGCTCATTACCTTCAAATGTCGGCAGAGGTAGGTATTTCAAGAAATCTGTGCACAAAGCTCCGTTCTGTGATTTCCCAGCAGTACTCTGGTGATATCACTATCCTCCCAGATTTTAATGAGATAATGAGACTGGATAAAATGTTACAAAATCCAACGCCAGAATTTTTGTTGCACTACACGATGAAAGGGGCGAGAGCTACCTGGCCTAAACTTTCCATCATAAAGAATCACTGCAGCCTTGAATTTGCTCTAGATAAAGCTATAATGGCCCTCAAGGGAAGAAACTTCAAAGACCTTAATCAAAGGTTAGTATTAGTCAATTCACCAAATATTGTCCCAGAAGATGGTCAGTCACCACAAGACTCGAAAATGAACTGGAAGGGTGACTTCAGAACCGCCATCATGGAAAAATCCCATCAGCGTCACAGATCAGAGACAATAACTGTTGGCAAAATGAAATCCCTGAGATCTGTTAGATCTAATGTTAGTGTCAGTGTGTCAGATATGTTCCATCCAAGTTTCTCGTCCGGTAAGTTTAGGCAATCAAGTCCCACGGTACTTGGAAAATATCATAGGTCGTACTCCGCCTCTAATGATGAATCTGGAAGCTTTTTTGGTTCTCCAAATTTCTTACGCCTATCTCCAGAAGTACAAGCCGTTCAACACCCACATTCGGACTCGCCGCAAGAAAGCTATCTCAGAACACAACTTGGATCATCCCCAATTCATAAGAACAAATCCTTCATGCCAAAGAGGGGTTCTGTTCCTATATCCACTTCATCGAGCTCGGACAAATTATTCATGAAGGCTGAAAGATCTCGAACATACCAGAATGTTGACGATTCGGATGGTCTGTTTAATCTACCTAAGTCTCAACCAGTTACAAAGTCTGAAAAAACATTTCAAGACTCTGAGAAAGTGGACGAATATTCGGGTTCGGATCGGTCTACGACGTGAGTGAAAAGAAAAAATACATGCACCATGATATAAGCGTGGCGTTCTCTAATATTTATTACTATGATTTCATGAATACAATCAACAAACATACAATCCACAAACACAATCCATATCGTCAATCGTAAAACAGCTTCACTTCCGTAAATACTTCAATGTATCAAGATCTCTGATCTTCTATCATCCTGTGTGTGTAAGCTTAGAGTGTCATTAAACTCCTCATCGTTTTCCAGATGTCTTTCAAAGTCATCATCTGGGATAATCGTATCATTGATAGCTCCTTCTCTTTCTAACTCTTGGATTCTTTTACTTGTCCTCGTGAATAACAACCATCCTGTAAATGTGAGGACAACACCAGTGAGAATAATAGAACCAATATCAATCAGTCTTGTCATAGTATCATTAGACTCACCAATATCCTTGATCTTCGTTCCAACAAAGAGATACATCACCAGTTTTGGAGAACTAATAATACTCCCTAGAGCAAAGTTTGTTACTGTGACACCAGGAACAGCCGCGAGCGCACCATTTGTTAAAGAGTAAGGGAATGGGCATATACGTATAAGTGTGATCAACCAAAAACTATTATTGTCTCGAAGAACAGAAGAGAAGGCGTACAGTTTCTTGTTATATGAAATCAAAGCCTGTGCTCTGGAACGGAAGAAGTATCTGAAGATGACAAACGCTGCTACAGAACCTGCAGTAGATCCAAGAGCAATAATAAGCCATCCCTTAAATGACATGCCGTAGAGAACACCAATAATGGTATTCGTAAGACTGAAACCAATCATAGGCGGGAAGGAAATGATAAAGAGTGCGCCCCCTAAAAGAAATGGAACCCAATATATCTGTGACCATTTGTCTGAATACTCCACAATCATATCCAAAAGCGGTTCGTGGAAAATAACAATAGCTCCTCCGATCATTGTCATGATTAGGAATCCAATCATGATACCTATTTTTCCCAGGACGGACTGTTTACTCCAGATGTCAAAGAAAGTGAACACGAGGTTAGAACATCCCTCTTTCACTGAGTAAATCGCCGCTTGGAAGCTCGATTGCGGAGCTCCTGGAAGTTCCTCCTCCTCTGGAAGTAAAAAGGGGTTTTCCTGGACCATTTCAAAATATTTCACCTCTCAAATGGATTTGTGGATGCCAGTGAATGTTATAATCTGTGCTGTCATCATAACAAAAGCGGGCAGTGTAGCTAACATGTGTCCGCACCATAGACCCAAAAAGGGATAAATATCCTAGTAAGGAAATTCCTGTATTGGGAATGTAAAAGCGTTGCCGCCCGCATGCCCTATCAAGTTTTGTGGAGAAGAATCTTCAGCACAAAAAGCTAATGGATCCAATGATAAGTACGCTGTGACTATCTCAAGACATACGAAAAGGTCTATCAAGGACCAAACTGATGTTCTGCTGTCATCGCTAAAAACTCCTTTCACAACCCTCTGATTTAGATTACTTTCTACAATCTGATGAATTGGAGGTATACTCCGGTGGCCATCCACCTCGACCTCCACCATGAACACTTTGCAATAAGCGGGGTGTTCCTTTTAAACACATTAACTGGACAGCACTATGTTCTAGCTATTTCTGACCTACCGAATCCCGATAAGTATCGCTATCAATTTGCGAGTTCATGGTGCATTGGCTCAACTACTATCAGCTGGCTTCCTCTTACCCTCTGTGACATCCGGAGATTTAATCAAGAGGGCTCCAACTCTTCGCAAGCTTTACTTGATTTCACCGAAGCACTTCAAAAAGAAGATCGTTTTCAATTCAAGCCCAGTAGCAGCTCGAGTCTCGCGATACTTCATTTCCGTATCCCTGTACATTATGAAAATGTCCTTGTTGGGACATTCTTTGACATTAGCAATCTTCAAAAGATTGTTTTCAAGCCATCGAAGTCCGTTCCTGTACCGTCCAAGGTGATTATTCAGTGTTGTCCTTTTAGCCTTACCAATGTTGCCCTTTTTATTAATCACAAAATGTTTGGGTCTCTTGTGTTGAATCTTCGAGGTGCCGGCTACCTCAGCGATATTAAGTACCTCGATGACTCTATTGGAGGCATTGTGTCCTTAGATACTCCAGAGCATGAGTCAATTGGACTCGTTTGTGGATATTTGAAGAAAACAAATGGTGACGGCGAGCTCCTTCTCATTATCTCCTGGGATTCCATATTCGATCTGCTAAACCACTCGGAGCTTTGTTTTCCTCGACCTGGCTCGATATTGAATACAGTAAAAATAACCGATGAAAAGTACGGTCCTGCGAAATCAGTTGTGCGTATCTCGGTACATTCAGATGACGGCCGTTTCTGGGGAAGTGGTGTCTGCCTCACGAAGAATCTTATTGCCACAAACAAGCACGTTGTGAAGTCTGCGTCTTCTCTGAAGGATATTAGGATTCATTTCCCTTTTCATTCTGACTTTTCTTTAGGAACTAGCGATGTCACGATCCACGAGACCCCAATACAGGGGTTTGATCTTTGCTTTATTAGACTTCAGAGGTCTTGTCCCAACATTTTTGTGGCGAAATGTGCACCATTGTTCACAGACAATTCAAAGACACTACATATTGGTCAGCCTGTGAGATCTGTTGGATACGGTTTGTTCTTCTCTCGAAATACCGTCGCTCCTATGGCTTCAGAGGGAAGAATTAACAATATTGTGGAGCTTGACCTCGACAATACCGGCCAAAAATCGAAGGCAATGATTATTGCATCTGCTGCCTGCTGGAATGGGTCTTCCGGAGGTGGTCTCTTCAACAAGAACAACGAGCTGATTGGAATAATGACGTCAAATGGAAAGCTTTCCTCTGGCGAGGTTATGCCTAATTTCACTCTCGCTATCCCTGTTAACATCCTGGAGAAAAGCATATTCCTGTTGGAAAATAACTTACCTCCAGTTGACATGAAGGAGAAAGTCCGGGACCTTTGGTCTCTAAAAAGTACGCACAATAACGTACTGGAACCAAGCGCATCAATAGCAACTTACAAACTGTAATCCGTGTTGATCATTCCTTTTCTAATTAATTCCAAGCAAGTGTCATCTCTCACTCAAAATTCTCCTACTAATGTTATTAATATGATGTAGAATGTAGAAGTCGATACCAAAGAAGAATGGTTGTGAGCCCGGATTCAAATCCTGGTGTGATCATCGGTTGGCACCACAGCTTTTTTTTTCAGCGGTTCGCGAAGATGAGTCTTAAAGAACATGCGTTGTCTTGTGGCATGGCACCTTTAGTGAACACAGTAAATCAGGTACTCAGAAGCACATACAAAGGTATACGATGTCGAGTTTTGGTAAGCTTTTCAAAGTAACTACCTATGGAGAATCCCACTGTAAGTCTGTTGGCTGTATTGTTGACGGTGTTCCACCGGGCTTAGCGCTTACAGAAGAGGATATCCAGCCTCAACTCACAAGAAGAAGACCAGGACAGTCCAGGCTCTCAACCCCAAGAAACGAGAAGGACAGAGTATTTATTCAGTCGGGGACTGAAAAGGGTGTGACTCTGGGAACCCCTATCGGTATGCTTGTTGCCAATGAGGACCAGAGACCCCACGACTACTCGGAGACCGATTTGTACCCAAGGCCTTCCCATGCAGACTTGACTTACTTGTCGAAGTACGGAGTCAAAGCTTCGTCCGGAGGAGGTCGTGCTTCGGCCAGAGAGACTATAGGTAGAGTCGCTGCAGGTGCTATTGCTGAGAAGGTGTTGAAAAAAGCTAGTAACGTTGAGATTGTTGCGTTTGTTTCACAGGTAGGCTCAGTCAAGATGAACAGAGATGCCACCAACCCTGAGTTCATCAAGTTGCTGAACACCGTCACAAGAGAACAAGTCGATGATACTGTCCCTATCCGTTGTCCAGATGCTTCAGTCGCTGACTTGATGATTAAGGAAGTTGAGAAGTACAGAGATGCAAAGGATTCCATCGGTGGTGTTGTCACATGTGTCATTCGTAACGTGCCGATTGGTCTTGGCGAGCCTGTCTTTGACAAGTTGGAGGCCGAGCTTGCACATGCTATGCTCTCCATCCCAGCTACCAAGGGTTTTGAAATTGGTTCAGGATTTAGCGGTATTGAGATTCCAGGATCCAAGCATAACGACCTATTCTACTACGATGAAGAGGCTGGCAGACTGAGAACAAAGACAAACAACTCTGGTGGTATTCAAGGTGGTATTACCAACGGTGAAAACATCTACTTCTCTGTGGCTTTCAAGTCTGTAGCCACAGTCTCCAAGGAGCAGGCCACCGCTACTTACGACGGTAAGAAGGGTGTGCTCGCTGCTAGAGGTCGTCACGACCCTAACGTCACACCAAGAGCTATCCCAATCGTTGAAGCTATGGCTGCGCTTGTTCTTGTCGACAACCTCTTGATCCAGAAGTCCAGAGAGGCTGCTATTGCATTTGTGCAATAAACACTTCGGCTCCTACCACAACCACTACACCCAGCTCAAAGCATATACGTTGCTATGAAAAGATCAATAGATAGACTCAATCTAGGAGCTACCAATTGCGGAATCAATACGGCTGTAGCATGTTTATGAAAGTTATAGGTTATTGGAGTCATTCAAATACTTAAACCTGGTTGATTTGTTTGAGTATAGCTCAATCCCATCATTTGATCCGTTTTTAGACCGTTGAATTGGTCAACCGACGTCTTCGGTTCTTTTGATTCATAGGCCCCCAGGGAATTCTAGTCAAATAATGATGTCGCACAATTCTAAGCCCGTTAAAAAAATATTGACCGATCTAAGGTACGCCATTATAGCCCCCTTTGGTCGTTTATTTAGGATATCCAATTCATCTAAACCAAATTCTTCGTGTCCTCTAGACTATTTGAGTCGTCTAAGTTAATAGGATTGAATCAAAGTGACCAATCATCCCAGCATCCGCCAATCTGACAAAAAATGCCATATAATAGTCAGTTAAGGATGCCCCTAAGTAGGTTTCTGCTATACCCAGTCTTCCGAGTCCCGCTTTAGTCCCCTTAGCCCCCTTAGTCTTCTATACTCCCGAAACAGTCCGCGCCCCTAACGTACCGTTGAAACCTTACCTACCCGGGTTTCCCCGTGTATTTCGCGACACCCGGACATCATTAGCCGAGGCCCGGGGTTGCTCCAAGGTTTGCCCCAGCTTTTAGCCGCGTCGTCTCTCCAACGCGCCCGCGCGCCCTCATATAAAGAGAAGGAGTTGCCAGTCCTCCGGGTGGGAGTTCGTTTAGTTTGTTCCTCTGGAAGTGTAGGCATACGTCCACATCCACAGATACATATATATATACAAAAAGCCGGCGATGGTCTACGACACTGTGGTTTACCACCCTACCCTCAGCAAGCTCATCAAGTACCTTGATTCTACGGCTGGCCGTGAGAAAACACTCCGTCTGGTACAGTACCTTGTTAGATTCCTAGCATTCCACGTTGCACAACAAGGCATCCCAGAAGTTGCAAAGCTGTTTAAATCGCTCCAGGGACAGGCTGCATTTGTCAGAAAAGCCCTCAGATTCCTCAAGCCCCTGAACCATCTGCGTGATGCCGCCAAGGCGTACGATAACAAGCTGTCTGACCAAGTGATTCGGGCCGCTGTGGTTATCAAGAATTTGGCGTATTTCGGGTACCTATCACTTGACTCTGTGGCCTGGTTCAAACTCTGTGGTATGGTTTCTATCAAGACGCTTCCTAGAGCACCAAAATGGGCTAACTGGTTCTGGTTCGCTGGACTTGTTGCTGGGCTAACAAACGACCTCAGAAAGATCTCCATCACCTCCTCTAAGTTACAGGTCCTCGATTCCGAAAAGGATGAGACAAAGGCAAAGGCAGTCGCTGTAGAAAAGCAAAATGCTTCAAAGAGACTTCTCTGGGATTCGCTGGACTTCTTCATTGTCCTTAACAACCTCGGCTTCTTACGCTACAGCGAGGGTGCCATCGGTCTCGCAGGTACCATCACCTCGGTGTTCGGTGTCCAGGACGTCTGGAACGCCACCAAGATATGATTTTCCCTGTGCATTCTCTCGGTGTGCTTCTCATATATATGATAATGATATAGATGTACTTCCCGCTTCTGGAAGTCGCTGTCGCGTAATCTTTGTAGATGCCTTTGTTCTTGATGGTCCTCTTTGTTAGTGGCTTGAGCGTTTTCATGGTGTCCAGGTGTTATGCTGCGCGTACCATGGTTGAGGGAATATAGCAGAATTGCACCGCAAGATGATGGCTTAAGCATAAAATCATCGAATTATACCTGTATCGATACCCCTTAGAACGCGTGGAGCGACTTCTACGAAGAGCTAAGTCCGATTGTTGTCAATACCTGTTTTTTCCGAATTGTTTTCGATCTGTTTGTGCGGAATAACACATCCTCATCTATAGAGCCAGTACGTCCGACCCACAAGTCACCCGAGGCGCTTATCGAAACATCAAGGTCGAGAGATATGTCTACCCAAGACTTGAAGCGTTCTTACACCGACATGCGTGTTGCTGAAAGTGTCAATGGAGCGTCGGTGAACGGCGCAATCACCACACGACACCAACAGCAGGCCCAATCACAGGCCCAACAGCACCGAGCTTTACAGCAGCAGAAAATCGCCCAAGTGAATGGCAATGCACATGGGTTTGCACTAAACACACAGATGCAGAAGAAAGTATACAAGTTTTCTGAAACAACTGAAGAGCTGTTAAAGAAGTACTCCGAGGTTGCACCGTCAATGGAGTTTCATATTCACGAGAATCACTACCGTTTCGGTAATCAAGTACGTTTTGGTTTTTGTCAGATGCAGATTAGCATTTACTAACTACAATTCTCAAGGATGGTATCATCTCGAAAAACAACCAGATGGTTAAGGAGTTCCTGGAGTATGTTGCAAGGGGTGAAATCCCACACGCTGCTGTTGAGGTATTCCGAGATGCCAACATCAAACTCTACGAGGGAAACATCATCTTGAAAGTATATGATCATAGAAATTCCATCGAGGTCGACAGTAAGCGGATTCCAAGGTCCTTCCGTACCATTCTCAGGCCAACTCAACTTTCTTTATTCTATGACCTTTTGCATCAATCCGACTCCGCGATGCAGAGATTCAGTGATGGTTTGGCCCAGAACATGGAGACAGAGATTTTACTTCTCACCAACAGAAACTTGAACCTCAAAGTCCCCGTGAACCCATATACTGCTTCCTTATATACCAAACCGGTCCATGAATACCCAATTGTTAATAAAGAAACCGGGGAGATCCTACATAATCACAGAGTGGAATGTTCTGATTCTCGATCGAAGGCTTTCCATCCATTCAAGGAACTACACGAAGAATCCCCACAGCAGAACTCTGAGTATGAGCAGTTCATGCTGGCTATGAATGACAAGAACATTATGGGTGACTCTTCTGAGGCGTCGCAGTTCACTAGGCTCAGGTTTGTAGAGCAGTTCAGATTGAACAAAGAGAAGATGAAGCAAGCTTCTATGAATACCAGTGTTTCTAATAGATCACCCTTGAGCTCAGGGACCACGACTGCTGGTAATTTAACTTCACAACAACAGCAAATCCTTCAGCAGAGAAAAATTCAACAGCTGCAACAACAAATGCAATCGAGAGGAAACTTAACCCCATTGCAACAGCAACAACAATCTATCCTCCAGCAGAAGGCCCTGGCACAACAACAACTTCAACAGGTCAACCCAATGGTAGAGAGCAGTACAGATGAAGACGGGAAGAAGGCAAAGAAACTTAAAAAAGCAGCTGCCAAGAAAACAGTGCCAAAGCAGGTTGCTGGTAAGACCTTACCTGGGTACTCCGACAAAACCCTGCCAGGTGGTACCTCACTGGAGGACTCCAAGAAGAAAAGAGGAGCTTACAAGAAGAAACAAAAGGACTTAAAGCCATAATGTTTCCTCCCTGTGGTGTTTTGTTTTATGTCTCTTACGAATTTTAACATTATGTAAAGTGCTTTTGACTTGATGTAAAGTGCAACATCGTAGTTTATTCATTGTTACTCGGCCGGAAAGGGCGCTATAGATTCACCGTATATAAGGGCCTTAACCAGCTGGAACACTCTCTCTCTATCATTAACATCATGGATCCAGAAACCATATACATTCCCCAGTGCATCCTTGATCATGATGTAATCACTTTGAAATTCTACGTTCATCTCTCCCATCCCAAACTGTTGGCTTTTCTGCTTGGACAGTACACCAAGGGAGAAGTTCTCGGGGGCAGACCGATTCAAGATTATGATTCCATGATCGTAGTGATCGTCTACTGGCTCGCGAGAATACACAGCCAGTACACCAGAGTAGTCGAGCTTCTCCCAGTCCTCCGTGCCAAACCTGTAGAGTTGGCAGTGCGATGTGTGATACAGCAGGTTGCTGAGCTTGGGGTCGTAACGGCCAATCACGTTAAACGTGAGGGTTTTGGTGAAAAGGGAAAACTCGTTGGCGTACTCAATCTGCTCTTCTGTTTCAGCCATTCTGTGTGATTGATAGAAAGCCTTTCTTGAACAAAGAGGTCTTGATAAATTATGGGTTGAAGTGGCTGGTTTTCCGTTTTAGAAAGTACCGATCGATGGCACGCGAAAGATGCTTTATGGACTCGCATGGACTCATCGAATACATACCCTATTGATATATATAAACATATATTCCAAATATATTCTACTTATTATTCAAATGGCGTACCTTTTGAATTGTATTATTCAAAATATTCATAAAACGCATGAGCACCTTTGGTTTGGTGTTTTACCGGGTTACGTGAGCCCTGATCACGTGCTACTGAAAAGACACTGACGCCTAGATCTGCTCCAGGACCTTCTCAGCAGCAGTGACGGAGATACCAAAGTTGTCAGGCTCTGTAATCTCATTGACTACTTTGCCATCTTTAATGACAAGAGCGAATCTCTTGCCTCTGATACCCCCGAAGAATGGGGATGCGTCAATAGCAAGTCCAGCAGCTTTAGCAAAGTCGGCTGCTGGGTCGGCGATGAAACGGATCTATATCTTATGGTTAGTGCTTAATTCCCCGTGCAATACCGAGTTACCCGTGGTATTCAATAATTCCATATACTTACTCTGGAGTCATTGGTGAGAGATTCGCCCCAAGCCTTGAAGACAAAAGAGTCGTTGGCTCCGGTAACAAAGACCTTGTAGCCCTTAGCGTCGAAATCGTTCAAGTGCTTAATGTAACCAGGGACGTGCGACGATGAACATGCTGGAGAAAAGGCTCCTGGAACTCCAACAATAATGGATTTTCCCTCCTTGGTGAGTTCGGATAGATCGACGTCGTTGCCTGGAGAGCCTTCCTTGAGAGTGGAGACGGATGGAATCCCCTCGCCAACCTCAAGAAAACGGTTAGCAGAAGACGAAAAGGTACGAACTTGGACTTTAGAAGCTATAGAACGAAGAGAAAGCATCGTTGTCTTGGTTTTCTAGTTAATTAAATCGCAATGGTCTGAGCAAGATGTAGCTAGAGAAGCAACAGTACGAATTCCATTCCGTCGCCTTTGTCAAATCCTTCGCGCGGTGCTCGGAAACTCCAACGATCTCAACCGCCATCTTCATTGGACATGAAATGACAATTGCCGTAAAGGTTAGGTCAATTTGTCGCATTAACTCTAAAATTGACTCTATTGAAGCTGCTAAACAATGGCTTAGGCTTCTTGTACCGGCACATTTACCCAAAACGGACTTTACAATCACATATAGCCGATCATCGGGTCCCGGTGGTCAAAAAGTGAACAAGACAAGCTCTAAAGCTACCATCACACTAAGCCACTGGCAAAACGTTAAATGGCTTCCTTATGAGGTGAAGAGGCAACTAGAAAAAAATAGCTTTAGGTATGCTACGAAGTCTGGCGATTGGGTTGTGCAAAACGACACTCTACGGTCTCGAGAGCAGAACACCCAGCTGTGCTTTGAGAAGCTCTGTGATGAAATCAGGAAAACAGTCGTATTCCCTGGTGAAACCAGTGAAGAGGATAAACAGAAATGGAGAGAAGTAAGGAAAAAGAGTAACGAACAACGGTTAAAGGAGAAGCAAATGAGATCGCAGAAGAAACAATCAAGAAAAAGTGATTGGCAATGAAATTTCGCAGGTCATCCCTTAACTGTACTGGCCTACAAGTGCTCGTTGGTTCTTCAATGTAAATCATGCAATCATAAAAACAGTTCTATATACAAGTTTTTTTATTTACACTTCTTTGGGTCATTCATATCATTAAATCTATCCTCTTTTGTGGACTCTTCTCTTCACCTTAGAGTTACAAATCTCACTAATCACTCTGGCGTTTTGTTTGTCTCCAACATCCAACAATGCAACGTATAACGGCTTTAAATAGTAGAAAGTCCATAGGAACTGAGTAGAAGCCTTCACTATAGAAACAGCTTCCTGGTAAGATTTCAGGGCTAGTAAAGCCATAACCAATTCCCTGGAGAATTGGAAGTCAAGCCTGTTTCTTTCTCGTTCATCAAGGCTCTGGTATGCAGTAGTCTTCCTATACTTTCCTCTCTCGACCCATGCATCTTTACAAACTCTTTCATCCTTGAATCTTCTTCCAGCCGACAAAAGTGTCACGTAAAGAGAGCTTTCTCTTTCTATTTTGTAGTTCAACTTGTTCAAATTGTGAAGTTCTGGTGGCTCTTTAGTATCAGTCTCTTCAGAAATAGCTATGTCTTCTTCTTGATTGGCTTCCTCAATAATGATCTGGTTTTTACAAATTTCATTATTTGGGAAAGTGAACTGCTCAAAACGTCTCAAAAACTCTTCCTTGTTTCCTTGTTCAACAGCAATTCTCAAGAACGTCTGTAGAGAAGCAAGAGTCATTGTTTGAGGATCTTTTGAAACACTAAAAGCCCAAATAGCGTTAGATTCAGCAATTATATGCTGGGGTAAGTGCAAACTTTTGACTGGCAATAATGGGGGATAGATTTCTCTCATTTTTTTAATAATTAAGTCATCGGCCGCTATTTGGTGTAGAGCAAGGAAATCAACCATATTCAGGATGTTCCTTCTAATGTTCAGTCCCACCTTATGTAAACTAATCTGTGGTGTACGATCAGCCTTGAAGTCCCTATATGCGATCATCAAATAATTCAAGGCTTCCGAGCCAGAAGTTGGAATATCCGGTCTCATTTCAAATATCTTGACGTATAATGCCCGGGAAAGTTCAAGGTCGCCATCCTTAGCTGCAAGCCTTAGCATAATCTCAAAAGTGTTGGCATTTGGTTCAATTCTGTGTTCGTGAATCTTGTGAATGAATTCCCAGCCACGTCTGTAGAAATCTTTGTTCTTTGAGCAGGCCTGTGCAAGGCAATTAAATGTAAATACAGTAGGCTGTATACGGGAATCCAGCAATTCTTGGTAGAGGTCTAACGCTTTATGGATATCACCGATCTTAGCAGAGAGCTGGATCATGGTGTTGTAGGTTTCAATATCGGGTTGCGATTGAATTGATCTGAACTTCATCATTTGGAACACCTCATTTGCTTCATGTTCATCTTTCAGGCTAACGCACATCTGAAGAACATTGGTGTAAAGCTTCTTATCTGGCTCGATTCCATGGTTAAACATTTTCGTCAGTGTCATATTGACTCTCTCAATATTTCTTGATTTCGAGTATGCTTTGATTAAATGTCCAAACATATACTTCGTTGGTTCAATTCCAGCACTCACAGCATTATCAAAAAGTTTTTGAACAACAACAGGTCTGTTCAACTCTGCGTACTGTTTCATCATAAAATCATAAGTTGTCTCGGAATAAGTTGTTTTGTTCTCTGCCAGCATCGTATCCAGCTTTATAAGGCTCGACTCGTCTACAGATCCGGTAGGTATTTGTACAAGAAATTTGAGAATATCAGACTTCTTAATTTCTTTTAGCCTATGCTCTGATGTAAATAAGTCCTGGACAAGGGCATTCCAATTCTGGTTGTTCTTAACATGGATGTGCTTTACTGATTCTTGAATTCTTTCAAGAATGGGGGCAGGTACATTCGTACCTTTCGCTGGCTCATCAAATAGAGCAATTTCACCACCTCCCTTTAGAAGCCGATTCTCTGCTGTAGATTCAGGTTCAAGGAGTTCTCGGTAAAGGCTATCCACATCTTCGGACTCTGGGTCAAGGGCATCGTCCAGGTCACTTATTTCCTGGGTGCCTTTTTCTTCTTCTCTATTGGCAAGTCTTATCTTTAAGTCTCGTGCCATCTCTCGCACCGCTTCCAACTTTTTATCAAGTTCCTTAGTATCCACATGCCTCTTCAAGTTGTTTTCCACCTCCTTACGATGGCTCGATGGTCTCTTCCTTGTTACACCTTTCCTGCGGGGAGTAACTATAAGCGTTCGTACCTTCGTCATAGTCGAAGAAACAACTCTATTTCTGAATACATTGCACAATGATGGTGTAGCTATCCCACGAGTAAGTTGTATTATCATTGGCTTTCTCTTTCAAGCGTGTAGCTTGAAAATTCTATGATTCCATTGTAGCTACTCTATGTGTCTCGAAGAAATTTTCCAGTACCTCATCGCTTCACAGTGCTCCTTAACCATACGGGTTAACTCTACTTCGCTTTAAAGCTTGAATTTTTCTCCTCTTGCAACAAAAAAGATTCAAATGTTAGATATAAAATCCATATTTTCTATGTCTTGTTTTATTAGTTATTATTTTATATTTTTTAAGTTCCAAAACTACTTGTTTTAAACTTCTAAGATGCTGATCACAACGAAGTTTTTGAGGCCCTTTTCCCGATGCATAACTTCGAAACTGATACAAAGCAAGAGGTTTCATTTATTTTTGTTTCATATAGTGTTAGTAAATACTTAAGTCTAGCATTCACTCCAGTGAGAATCTATCTTAGTTTTCCTTCGCTTTCCCTCGCAGTCTTGTTCAGCAAGGTACTTTACTCAATTAGGAGGCCATTGCATTAAAGCAGATATTATGAATCAAAAAAAGATTGTTTTTAACATATCAACAGCTTTTGAAGTACAGAAGCTTCTTGGTGAAGGGGCATATGGTGTTGTGTGTCTAGCATCGCACAAAGCCACTGGTGCCAGGGTAGCCATAAAGAAAATAAAACCATTTGAAAGGGTTCTTTTCTGTATTAGAACCTTACGAGAAATCAAGCTTCTGAAGCACTTTAAGCATGAAAATATAATATCTATTTTTGATATCCAAAGACCACTGTCATTTGAACAATTCAACGAGGTTTACATTATTCAAGAACTAATGCACACAGATCTTCATAAGGCTATTATCTCTCAGAAGCTAACCGATGATCACATCCAGTATTTCATCTATCAAATACTTAGAGGTCTAAAAGCTCTGCATAGCGTAAATGTTATTCACCGAGACCTCAAGCCATCGAATCTTCTTGTTAATGTGAATTGTGACTTGAAAATTTGTGACTTTGGTTTGGCTAGAATTGACGACCGCATGGGTCCCACTGCAAGCTCTCCAACGTTAAAGAACAGCAGTATGACAGAGTATGTTGCAACAAGATGGTATCGAGCACCAGAAGTGATGCTCACAACTTCCAAATACACAACGGCCATTGATGTTTGGTCTGTGGGATGTATTCTTGCTGAGCTCTTCTTACGTCAGCCACTTTTCCCTGGTAAAGACTATAGACACCAACTGACTCTAATATTTCAGGTTCTTGGAACTCCAATTGGCCCAGACTATCAAAGTATTAAATCCAGAAGGGCAAGAGAATATATCAGATCTCTCCCTTTCTACAAAAAGGTTCCTCTTGAGTCTATCTTCCCGTTCGCAAACAGTCTCGCAGTTGATCTTCTCTCTAGGATGCTTCAGTTTGATCCTTCAAATCGCATCACAGTGGTTGAAGCATTGCAACATCCTTATCTATCCGTTTACCATGACCCATTAGACGAACCAGACGCCCCACCAATTCCAGATGAGTTCTTTGGCTTTGACAGGATCAAAGACGAATTGACAATTCCAGAGTTAAAAGCTATGCTCTACACTGAAATTTTCAATTTCCAGTGATTTTTAACTACTACAATAGTATGAAGAATGGATGTGAGTAGTTTTGGTAATTGCTTTTTTCTCCTATTTTAATGAATATTATTCTCTAATGTCACTTAGGGTTAGGTAAAAAAATAAAAAATAAATTCAATGGTCCCTAGCAGGATCGAACTGCTGATCTTGGCGTTATTAGCACCACGCCTTAACCAACTGGGCCAAGGGACCAATTGTTGTACAAAATAATTTCGCGCATTCAAATTTACGGGTTTGTGTTAGAGGTTTGTTTCTCGTATGGTATGAGCTTTTGGAAGCGCTATTATTTCATAAAGAGATCCGAAACCTATTATCATGTACTTTTTGAATTTTTCCATGTCTTCATATTAAGGAACAAGTGGACCAAAACGAAACCACGAGAAAAATGTGTTCCCCAATATAAATAGAAATGGAAACGATTATGCAAACTCCGACTTCATAAATATTGAGAATGGCTCAAACGTAAAATATTTGATTTTCAAAAGATCTAATCTTCATTAATAGATATATTAGGTATTTTTTAAAATAACGTGTATGAAGATAATAGGTATCCCTGTGTTCGCCCGTTTGGAAACACGACGGAGTACACGTGACTTGTTCAAATGATCTCAATAAATCATCAAAAGTGCCTTTAATATCTTGCAGAGTGAACTCTTCCCAGTTCTATTAGTTGACATGTAGGCCGTATTTCCCGAGCATTATAGTTCCACAGTTATTCATCAGCTATTATGTATAAATAGATGCACGCTCTCTTCCTTTGTGTATTTTACTCTCATGCTTTTAAAGTCACGGGATTTCGTAAAGAATGGCAGCAGACAAAGACATATTGTCTTCATATCTGAATAGGATTCAGATTGAAAAACTCCAGTTGATGGCCTGGAAATAAATATTTTTGAGAAATTAGCTCATGGTGATGACGATGAGGCTATGGAGTTAGCTCATGAATCTGGGCAAATCTGTATTACACCAGAAGAAGACAAGAAGCTCTTGCGAAAAATATATCTATATCTTCTTCCTTTACTATGATTGTTATATGCAATCCAATCTACGGATAAAGTTTCCAACAGTAATGCTTTAATAATGGGCCTCCAAACAGATTTACATATGGCAGGTAACAAGTACACTTGGGTTGGTTCATCATTTTATCTAGGATATTTGGCTTTTGAATTTCCAGCTTCTATACTTTTACAGAGATTTCCGTTGGCCAAGACAACCTCTTTATTTATCTTTTTGGGGGGTATTGTCCTCACTCTCCGTGCCGTTCCTAACTACCCAAGTTTTATCTTTTTGAGAACTATGCTTGGCGCATTGGAGAGTTCAGTTACACCAGCAATGGTTATTCTTACATCTCAATGGTATAAAAAGGAAGAACGGTTTTTCAGAACTTGTCTTTGGTTTGCTAGAATGATTTTGGGATTATTTTTGGGTCCTCGATTGCATACGGTATTTCCCGTCATATGGAAAGCTATGCTATCGAATGGTGGAAAGTTCTCTTTATAACTACCGGTTTAATAACTATATCCCTATCAGTTGTATTCTTCTTTCATATCCCCAGTACTCCAATTGGCGCTCGGTTCTTGAAGCTAAGGAAAAGTAAATGGTTGTTGAGAAAATCAAATCAAATAATCAGGGATTTAGTAATAAGAATTTCAAAAAAAATCAGTTTATTGAAGCTCTAACTGATTCTAGAACTTGGAATAACTTCTTTTTTTTTGCACTCATTGCTGATATTCCAAATGGTGGTACTACAAATTTTGTTAGTATTTTTATGCGAGATGATTTTGGTTCTTCTACTCTTGATGCTCTCCGTATGGGTATGATTCCTGGTGCTATTGAACTTTTTGGCTGTCCAATCTTTGCTTGCTTTTATGTCTTTATTCCACATAGACTTAATATTGCATGTACGGCAAATGCAAGCACTTTTATAGGTGCTTGTTTGTTGACATCTTGTACAAACAATAAGAGAGCGGCTTTGGCTGGTTATTTTCATACTGGGATTCAACTCCTAGGTATGATCGCATGTCTGTCCCTTTTCTCATCAAATATTGCTGACCACACCAAGAAGATCACTGTTAATGCAATTTACTTGATTGGGTACTGCGTTGGTAACCTGATCGGACTGCAAACTTTCAGAATCAAAGATGCTCCAGACTACTATCCTGCCAAACTGGCTTCCGACCCAAGAAACTGCTCTATCAAGGTCCTTTTCAAGGATGACATGAAGCCAGATGTTAATATCGTCTCTAGATTCTAAGCATATTAATAGTTGTATACGCTGCGATTGTTTTTTAATTTGGAATAGCAGTGGGCCTTTAGGATCGTCTACGGATAGAAACTAAACAAGCTAACTCCAAAAGGAATGTTCTGGGTTTATGATATAACTGAGAGTAGACATTCAACATGTATAATAAAAAATGGCTTAATAATACATCACCATAGCAGTCTACAACGCCATTGCTCTAATTCAGCTAGCTTGGATATACTGTCTTACTGGAGGGAAAACAATTGGCGGACACATATCCTTGCAGAGGCTCAGAAAGACGGGTCATTTCCGAAGAAAGCAGCCAATTTAGAGTTTGCTGACTTAACGGATAAGCAAAGCCCATATTTTGTATACTCATTGTAATCGGTGCCACTATTTCTGTATTTGTTTTTCTCTTTAGTATAGTCTTATCCATAGAGTAGTGTATTGCTGTATCATACAAAGGCAAGGAACTCCCTATTACACTGCTTTAACTTTAGAATCCTAGGACCCTATCTCTTTGCCACAGTAAACTAGTACATATTTACACTAGATGTAAATTACTTCTCTTTTGTGTAGGTCAAGAATGATGATAGTATTATCGTGTGTTTGCATATGGTTCCAGTTGAAATCAATTCTGTAAGCTCCACAGCAAGATGGGCAGTAATTCTTATACAGTACTCTAACATAAGAAACTAGAATTACTAAACAATACTATGATTAAAACACCAAAAGGGGGCTTTTACGTTTTTCCTTGTTTTCTTGCTATTCCATATTTATTTTTGAGATTTCAATTTAGCAAACTACTGCTCAAAACAACACCAAATATAATTTTCCAAAATTACTATTTCACCAGCGTATTATTGATTTCAGATCGAATGCAGAGAAAATATAAAATGTGAGCAATAGTATGAAAACTACAAATAAGGATTAAGTAATCAAATACAAAAAACACATGTTTTGTAAAGAATAAGCGGTGTCCGGGTGGTGTCTGGGTTAAATAAAAGTGTCCGGGTGTTATTGCGGTCCCGGATTGGTGACCTGTTTGCCGTGCTTCGCCTTGTGGAACAAAAAGCAACAATCCTCAAAACACAGAGAAAGCAATAATAAAAGCAATAATCGGCTAACTTTGCTTTCTAGGGCAGGCAAATTTGATACAAGAACCCCACATTTGATTTCGAAAGGGGCAGATGTGCTGACTACTGTTACGAGTGATTGACTGTTCGTATAACCACATTCGCCTAAGCTATAGAACTATAGTGAGAGTTTGCCATGTTGTACCCATCTCCACAATGGTACGCCAGCCGCAGCAATGTGCTACATATGATATATGGTATACATACGTGCTATCAATGTCCACGGCTTGCATCAATACTAGTACCCACACAGTGCGCTATATATGAATTATATATATATTCATATGCTCCTATAGTGTGCCCACCCAGACACCACGTCCGGCCTACTGGAGCTTCCCCATACAACTTCGCCACAGCGACGTCATGGTCGTGCCCACAACTGAAAGGGCCTTGACAGTCATTTAAGACCACTCCATGCACGCCCACTCTTTAAGGACCCCAAACCCGGTTGCACACCAGCACATTCACACCAGCACAAGGACACACACAAACGAACAAACAGATATACCTTTTGATAAGGGCATCTTCAAATGACGATCGATACGACAGTATCACTCAGGTGAGTTCACAGGGGCGTTACCTCCGGATACCTCTGGCTGGGGATAGGAAGCGTTCGGGCAGTCAACTGATAAGGGGGCATAGATAGCAAGAAGAGTGCGACACAGGCCGAACACAGCATCTAATAGAGTCAGCATACGAGTTGATAAACACTACAGATCACTAACAGACGAAGCAGTGAGCACGGAAGGAGATATAAGAGACGGCTGTCAGGTCTATCGTCCAAGCCTCAGCTGTACCCTGCGCGGATCACGGTGAAGTAAGCAACAGCTTTTGTGAACCCCTAGGCAGAACTAGTCTACTAACACCGCTTTTAAAGCCACTGGCAGCTTAGAGATCTCGTGCAGCCTTCATCGAGAGATACGAATGAGATCTTGTACACGTACGATGACTCTATCAAAGCGACGGATCGCACTACAGATAAGGTGACGACGGCTTGCAAGTTGGACTTCCACCCCCGGTGCTTCAAAGAGGCACACGATAAGATTGTAACTGGGGGTGTCATCAGCTCTGTGAATTCAAACAACTCAAACAACTTTATGAATCGGGCACTAACGGAGTTGGGCGATGGCCAGACCGGTGCAGGAACCACATGGAGAGGCTTGTTCTCGTTCTATAATAGAGATACTCGCCAATCAATGTCGATCCGTTTAGGCTCCTACATCAATAACAACGCCTCCATCAACAAGATTGCGAACTCTCAGTACAGCTCATTTGTTTGCAACAATGACATGACCCTATATAACACATTGATCACAAACTCGTCTATTGTTGTCAACACCTCTGTGAATTTGGAGTTTCCTCTAAACCATTCAGCCCTATCAGACAACCACAAGAACTTGGTGGTGGTTGGTGATTCATCCAACATCATTCTATTACACCCAGGCCAGGAAGACTCCAAAGTTCTTCATCGCAATCAGATTATCGAAACACAATGCGACTCAGGATTTTCAACTTCATTTGACTCTTCTGGTTTACAGTTTGCCTCCTGCTTCCAGGATGGTACTTGCTTGATTTATGATATCAGAAATATTGGTGCCGGCCCTGTAAGAAAAGTTTACTCTACCAGAAGAAATTCTTCGAGTGGTGCCTTCAGATGTGTCAAATATTCTAGAGGAACGGACGATTTACTTCTTATCAGTGAACATATTGGTAGGGTTCATGTCATCGATACTAGAGATTTCAATAACCACCAAGTTATCATTCTTCCTATGAACGCTATTAACTCGCGATCTCGAGGAAGCTCATCATCTTTATTAGGTCTGGATTACCAGTCTACAGATGAGAATGAAGATTCACAGATGAATAACGCTCTTTTTACCCCGAAGGTGATGGAATATAATGAGATTCTTCAAACAGAAGGTTCAGATAATCCCAATACTCATATTTCCAGCTTCTATGCTTCAAGAAATGTCAATAACTACAATTTGTTGACGTCCATGGACAGTGATGTTCTATACGATAGCGCTGATAAGGTTGAAGTTCAGCCTCAAATGAGACAAAATAGAGGCAGTAGTGCTAGCTACACAAGCAGTTTGGGAAGCCATTTGGAATATGGATATTCTGATAATGAGATCAGTGGTGTCGATTGGTTTGAGGATAGAGATGGGTCTCATATTATTATAGGCTACGAGAAGGGATTGTTGAGTTGGGACATAGACACATGGAGCAGAAGAACGTTCCCATCCTTTCACATGTTGTAATCTAAGAACCATAGCCTCAACGGATTCAAATATACCAACTTGAAGCTTTCGTTTACATCTTTTTCCTTTTGTTAAGGCAGTTAGACCTAGTTAGACCGTTATATGATCTGGAATACTCCTGGTGAGTCGTTATTCAGTTCCTTCTTTTATTTCATTTAGTTTTAGGAAGACTACTAAAAATTAAATTTAGAGTCCTTGGTGGAACTTGTAGATTGATAGCTTTGAAAGGTAAAAAGAAAACTAGTCAACAATGTCAGCGGTGTTAAACTCTTCTTCGTTGTTGATTTCCAATTCTTCTAGACAAGGAACTTCTTGCTGCTGCTTCTGCTCACCAACATCTCTTGCATAATCCTCCTTCAGCTCCTTCCATTCTTTTTCATTCTCAATTACAGCTTGCACACCTATCACCTCACACTCATTAAAGATATCCAAGATGTGCTCAGCCTGATCAATAGGCATGCCGTGAAATACGCCGTTGACAGAATCAAGAGATTCAGTCTTAAGAGCATCTTGCATAGCCTGTGGAAGAGTCTTGAAGATTTCATAGCGAGATTTCTCCTTTGGATCTGAAGAGTTTGGATCTGGGAGGTTCACAATAAGCTCAGTGTCGTCATCAAGAGATTTCAGTTGAATCTCTTGCTCGGTGTCTGCAGCGTTTTCTTCAGCTAGAATAGCACACCGTTGCTGGATATGGGAAAATGTCCTCTCAACTTCGGAATCGAACGCCTCACGAGCAGGGTTTGTACGCGTATCAAACATCTTCTGGAACAGGTTATCAATCAAGATGGATACTTCCTGAGGATGGCTCACCTTCTTGAAAGTCATGAGGTCAAGGACATACTGCATCAAAGTTGCATGAGAAATGATTTTCCGAGTAGCACGATCGTCATTCGCAAATTGCGCATCGAAAGCTGTCATCATCAAAGAATCTTTCTGTGATGAAGTAAGGATGTGTGTATGAGTCTTCAGGAACTCCTTTATTGCCTTTACGTCATTTGCCGACATTTTGGAGAGTGTAATGGTATCGCTATGAAGCTTATCCATACCTTCATCAGAAGAGCTGGGCTCTTGATTTGGTACTAGTGAAGCCGGAGGGGTTGCAGTCGAGCTTGATAGCTCGAGTCTTTCTGCAGGAGATGCACTCGTAGAAGACAAAGGTGTAGATGCAAGTGATGCCGTTTTCGAAACTTTAGATTCTTGAGAAGGTGTGGTGGAAGCAACAGTAGAAGAAGTGGCAGGACCAGTAGTTTTAGAATTGCTTTTATTCAGAAACGAGCGATCAAAGCCTGTATGGATATCTTCCGAAGAAATGTGGAGATCCCGCTCCTTGTATAGGCTCGCAAGCTTGTCCTTCTGTTGGAACAATACATTATCAATTTTCTTTCTATGTGCCTTCAACTCGGATCTAAGATTCGAACCACTATTTGGATCCTGCTGTGCCTTTTCAAGCTGGGATTTCAATTGGATAATCAAATCTTCTATCATTTCGTTGTATGAAGGTGCATCGTCGTCAACACCGTTTGGTTTTGACCCATCAAACGTGTTCAGCAAGTACATCTGGATACCCTCGTAGTTCCCCAGCTTGTTGTCTTCGTTCTCAGAAAGCATTTGATCGACCCTCTTATTCAACTCAACATACATTGGAATCTGGACTTCCAATGTTTTGATCTCCTGGTTTCGCTCTTCACGCTTTCTGTGGATCTCCTGTTGTCTCCACCGGATCAAAGAGCGCTTATCAACATTTGGGTGGCCCTCAATGTCGGAGTCGTCCGAGATTTCGATCTTGTCCCACTTGGAGTAATCAATCGCCATCTATAATTGAATTCTACTGATTAAGTCGTTGAAGATTTCTGGAAGGTGGTGGCAAATACCAGATAAATATGCGTTGAGTAGAACACTTAAGAAAACGCCAAAACACCCAGACACCAAATATATAGTTACATAGCCCTGTACTATGCTAGGTCTGGTAGACTTCAGTCCAATTAGTCTATATCTCTATTGTCAACAACATAAAACGGTTAGAGCAATTTATGATGATATATATTGTTATTTATATTTCTATATAAACCAGGCATAGCAAATCCGTTTCCATCAAAGGAAGTAGAGATCACAGACAATCTCTGTTCTAGGCTCATAGAATCCAATCCACCGAGAATCATTCAAAAGTGGATCCGGTAAAGTAGTAGACAGATCTTGTGAAGCAGAAACTGTATTTCAGAATTAATTGCAATTGTAAAATTTACTATAGGAGTTGGTATAAAATATCTTCACGCACAGAGTAGCTAGATACTCGTGGAAAGAGCATTCTTTGAGTTTGAATAGTTATTACTTGGACCACGATGCTATATATATATGAAACGGGTACATATTACGGGCAGAAGTCCCAGATTTAGAAGCGTCAGCCAGCTCTTCTATACCACGATGACGATGACTTGCTCTCTTTGAACTGAATCTCCAAGCAGGTAGCTGTGAGTTTACTATTTACTATTTTCAACGAGTTTAGTAAAACGTCGCATATTTTAGCAAGCATAGCGAAAAATAATGAACAGTGAGAGAAAAGCTCCAAAAGAAGCAATGAAGCTACTTCAAGTTCTTTCTAAGTCTTTTGCCAACTATTATGAGGCAAGAACAACGTGGCTGTCCTCCAGCTCAAGGACATTCGGAATAAAGGAAGGATTCTGATCTCCCATTATAATCAGGGATTAATGTATTATTAAATAATTCTACAGGAGAACAGACGTAATCACCACAATAATAGCAAATAAGGGCAAATGTACACCAACGCGATCTGAAGTCAGTCTAGAATTAGAATTCAGTACAAAGTCTTCGTATAAAGAGCATCAGTCCAGTCAGTTACCATATCATCACCAGAAAGATAGTTGTCTCTCAGCAATTCGGGCCATCTTTTCTTCTCCACTGACGAAAGTGACATCAACGACGTGCTGCAATACAAGCTAGCACCTTCCCACGCACCAAGGGCTGCTATACTTTCTGCTCCTGCCTTGGAACTCAGTTCATGTAGTAGGCGTGACTTCATACCGGGAATGTGAGAAACACCACCAGTGATTATGACTTTGTCTTGTAGTGCTGCTCGCAGGTCAATGTTCATCTCCTGCAATGACTCTGCTACCAGGTCAACAATGGAGCGCGTGCTGTCATCTTCCATCTTTGATTCCAAAAAGAAAACACTTTCAATAGGTTGATATCTTACTCTAGAAGGTATTTGTAAACCCCTAAAAAAATAACTTTCTCCTACACTCTCGAGGTCGACTCCAGTGTACATCGCTTCAACTATGAACCTCTCCACAAACTCAAAGTCTCCAACTGAACATCCTTCATCATTCATGACCCTTCGTACCTCCTGATGGAGCCATCTTCCAGCTCTTAAGGTAGTCTTAGTGTGGTTATATAACTGTCGTAGGTCATAGACAGGTGTAATTGTGGTTTGGTTCCATCCCATATCGACTACGATAGCGCAATGCGAACCAGAACTGATTGTGCTCATGACAGGCTCTGGGAAGAACCTAACGGACTGAGCATGGATATGGAAAAGTAAAACCTTGGAAATAATATTCTTAAGCGGTACAGGAAAAAAAGGAGGCTCGATCACAAGAACCTTACATTTCTTTGGGTCAACAAGGAGGTCAGAGCGATATATGCCGTAGAGAACTCTCTCGAGAATACACTCAATAGTATCTTGGTCAATCCCTGTGAGATCGTAGCTCCACAAAAACTGTGACTCTTCATCCTTTGAGAGGCGTTCCTGGACGATATCTTCACTGTGAGCGTGTGATTTTTTCAATGGTGAGAGCTGTGCTCCTTGTAGATCGTACACGTTAGTACGGTTTCTGACAATTGGCGCTGCATCTCCCGCAAAGCCGGCCTGAATAAAACGCGCACCGATTTGAACAATAATCGGGTAATACTGCTGACTCATTGCGATCCTTTATGTGTTTACATGCTCCCCATAGAAGCAGCAATTGTATACAACTTTGGCACTTTCTACTGTGCTTGCTTTCCTCATACCTACATAGTGGGTGTCCGGGTGTAGTCTTCGCGCACATTGAAAGACCCAAAGTATACGGACGGGTTTGAGTGCTTTATTTCAGGTTCGATTCCGGTTGGATTCCCATTATTCATTTGCATTCGAACCTCCATAACGTTATAATCAACCTGAAACACTATGGGTGGTATCATATCGTTACCTCTGCAAATGGCAGGGACTGCTGCTGCGTCGTGTTGCGGGTCGATGGTCTCTGCGTTGGTGTGCAAGTCTTTCAAAGCGATCGGGTCCTCCTTCTCAACCCGTCTCAGCTACGCCTTCCTATTCCTTGCCAATGCGATTTTGTCATGGACGATGCTTACAGACTTTGCCAGAAGGCAGCTCCAGAGGATGTCAAAGTACCCATGTGAAGGGGTCGAATGCGGCTTCTTTGCAGTGCACAGGATGAACTTTGCGCTAGGCATTGAGCACCTGCTTCTCTGCTTCCTTCTAATAGGTGTCCATTCTACAACGAACCCACGTTCCAAGATTCAGAACAGTTTCTGGGCTCCAAAGATTATCGCGTGGATGCTTCTCATTGCTGCCTCATTCTTTATCCCAGATGGTTTTTATATCTGGTGGTCCAAGTACGTTTCGGTCTTTGCTGGGGCGGTTTTCTTGCTTATTGGATTGATTCTTCTTGTAGATTTTGCTCATGAGTGGGCAGAGACATGTATTGAGCATGTGGAACAAGAGGATGAGTACTCAAATGTCTGGAAGACAATGCTTGTTTCGAGTACGGGACTCATGTACGCTGGATCTATTGCCATGACTGTAATAGTCTACTACTATTTCTGCAGCGACGGATGCTCCATGAACCTCGCTGCTGCAACCGTCAATCTCATCCTTGGTGTCATTATTACGGCTCTTTCCTTAAATCCAACCATTCAGGAGTACAACCCAAACTGTGGCCTTGCTCAAGCGGCTATGGTTACCGTGTACTGCACGTATTTAACACTCTCCGCGTGTGCGTCCGAGCCTGACGATAAGCAATGTAATCCTCTCATTAGAAGCAGGGGAACCCGTACTGCTTCGGTTGTTATGGGTGCTATCTTTACTCTGGTAACTATTGCCTATACTACAACCCGTGCTGCTGCCAATTCTGCTTTTAATGGAAACAACGGTGGCGGCTCTATTGCTATCAACTATGATGAACCAGTAGGTGATGGAGAAAATGCAAATGTTACCCAAGAACCAGGAAGAAGTGAAATGAGAATGCAAGCTATTAGAGAAGCAGTTGCTGTTGGTTCTCTTCCCGAAAGTGCTTTACACGATCAGAGTTGGCTTTACGATGAGGGTGATGAGGACGAGGAGAGGGTTTCTACCAAATATAACTATGCTTTATTCCACATAATTTTTTTCCTTGCAACACAGTGGCTGGCCATCCTTCTTACAATGAATGTTCAACAGGACGACTTTGGTGACTTTGTTCCTGTCGGTAGAACTTACTTTTATTCTTGGGTTAAGATTGTGAGCGCTTGGATTTGCTATGGGATATACAGTTGGTCTCTTGTCGCACCAGTATTAATGCCCGAGAGATTCGGCTACTGAATAATATTCTGTTTTATCTACGTGTTTATGACCTGGGATTGTATGGTATGACTTTGTGACCTAGAATTGTAGAATGAACTGAAGAATGGGCTCACCAACCCCTATAGCACTTATTAAAGCCTGCCAGAGAGAATCTTCACAAATAACTTACAGCCTTATTTATCAGCAGATACAAACAAAGCAGAAGCAACTATATCACTATAATCTGGTTGGTCAAAAATCTTGTGATATTAAAATCTTCATGTTCAATCAAGACAGGTTGTGATTCAATTTCTGCTGACTCTTGTTCAGGTCAACTGTTCCAGAATGCTATAACGCCTGTTATCAAAATTGAAGTCGGTAACTAGGAGCTTTTAATCTCGGGTAAATGAAATGCTCCATGGTCCTCACAACTTGCCACATTGCTTTCTTGGTGGCTACAGTTCAAAACACATGCATATCTCATAGTATATTGGCTTTCACTCAGGTCCACTACACCAAACTCCTCTCTCTACAATAAACTTCTGAGAAAGATTCGTAAAAAAAATAATTAGCAGAAGAAAGGCCAGAGTGAACATGCATTCATTGGTCTGGGCGGAAAGTACTTTCGGTGTCTACTTATCTCCTCACCGCTGACAGTCAAACAGACTAAAATATAAATTGGTACTTAAAGACAAACAGAATTTCAAAGCGAAACATACATTGGGTAGAGCCATTTCATAGATTGTGTAGGCAATCTGTGTTTTGCCGTACTCGAACCCAAATACCTCTGTGATACTCATACTCATGATACCACCGCCGACCAGCGCAGAATCAAGCGCTTTGCTTCCTGTAGAAAAGGACACGACAAGACACCTGGGACTGCCTGAACTGTTCCAGAGACAAGATCGACTTGCTCAGCATAACGCTGGTTGCCATTTTTGAGGAGCAGGGAAGAAATACCGAAAAGATAGAAGTAATAGTCAGATATATATCCTAACCTTGCACACCTTTGAGGTTCGGTATTTCTTACAGTATTTGAAACTACCACTATAAATCTGGGCTCTTTAAAAGGAAATTGCTCAAACATTGCTCTGTCTCAAGTTCCCCTCATAAGCAGGCCTGCAGCCTCTTTGATCTTCTTAACCTTAACTTCAGAATGACCTCCAATTTTGAGTACGTTTGAAAAATTGCCTGAAAAGCACTTGTACAAGCGGAATGGGGTTGCTAGCTTTACAGCTTCTTGAACTTGGGCTGAGTCTTTAAGTGGCTTTTCTGTAGTGCTGCAAACTTCAGAGGAATGGAACTGTAAATACTAGAGGCATAGTCCCCGGAGCCAACTATTAAGAGAACCATGAATCTATCCATAATTATTTTAAGATCAGTTGATATAAGTAGCAAATATGTTGAACTTAATAGCTGGGGAAGTTAGGGAATATCGGCTTTTCCTGTTATATGGAGTCGCCAAGCTTAAAAAGTAAACAAGTCCTTCACTGACAGAAGGTTAAAAAATGGAATGTTTATTTATTTAAATACAACTGCTCTCTCTTCTCTGGATGGGGTTGCTTTTCCTTTGCCAATGTAATAGAGTGTGCGAGTTGCTTCAAGGAAAGTGAAGCTCTCATTGTTCTGTAGACACTGCCTCGTAAATACACAAGCCCCTTGCAGTTTGATGTACTCCTAAAACTAAAGATTATTTTTTTTGGCTAGACTTTTATTTCATATATTAGATCGCTAAAATTCGCACTCATTAGATCGAATTGCATTACCACTTCGTTAATAATATTATTGATTAGATTTTGGATGTGAGTCTCTCCTTTTCTTGCTATGCTCATGCCTTCTGTTAGGACAATCCTTGCTTTGGTGTCCCTGTTCGCCGCAAGTGTAACAAACACGAATTCCCGGTGTGATCGGCCCATACCTCCTCATAGACATGAGTGGATTACCGTAAATCTGTGACTGTGAAGGTGGAATGTACTCACCGCCTCGTAAGATACCCTGTGGATAATACATTTGCGGTGGGACCACTTGGCGAGAAGGCTGTTGGAATCCTTGGCCGTATTGATGCATTGATGGAGGAGAGAAGTATATCTGCGGTTGTTGAGCTGTAACGTGAGTATGTGGTACAGGATGTGGAAGTTCGTTTCGGATGGCAGGGTAGTAGAGCATCTGTGGCGATGATTGATGACCTGGTGGAACGTGTGGCTGTTGAAAGAGATACTGATGTTCTCGCCTTAATGACTTAAACTGGGGGCATTCTGACTGAATATGGCCGATTTCTTTACAGAAATAGCATTGCTTATACTCTGTATTTCTATCATTGGGACAATGAGATGATTCATGACCCGGTTGTTTACAGTTATAGCACAGCCGTTCTTTGGATTCGCACTCATCAGCGTGATGACCAAGATTACCACATCTGTAACAGGTTCTCTTGAACGCAAGAGATATAGGTAACTTTGGGACAGGTATATGCGGAAGTGAACGGTACGATCGAAGTCGTGTATCGTAATTTACGCTAACTGGGAGTTCCGGTGACAATCTGCGGAATGCGTTAGCAGTTTTTGGAATGTTGACTGGCTCTTCCGGAAGTCGTTCTTGTTCAACAGTGGTAATGTCGTGAGCAGTTTCTTTTATATCATCAGCTTGAAGAACTGGAGATGACCCAGAACTTCCAGTTGATGAACCAACTGGGCTAGAGGGAATCATATTGTATGAATGTATGGGTATGTATTCAAAACCGATCTGGAGACGCAATATCGATGGCGAAGATGGAAGAGACACAGAAGGAAAAATCAAAAAACCAAAAACCAAAAACCAAAAACCAAAAACCAAAAAAACAGTTGGAGAGCTAGCTTGTAACGCTCTGTTCTTATCTAAGGAATACGCGAGCAAAAAGGGTTGAGAACAAGATTGGTGGAGACTGGAGTCTCAATTCCGAAGAGCCACACCAATGCCGACTTGACTGGCGTTACAAAAGAATGGTTCGTGCGGAAGTAGAGACTCGAAAGAAAAACAAAGAAGTCTTTAGGAAGAGACTTGGTTGTGGCACGGGTATTTGGAAAGGAAAGTTGAGTATGTAGACCGAAGTTCACGTAGTCAGAAAGAGCAACAATGGGAGGAAAATCTTTGACATGTAAAGAGATATAAGCTCAGGGTTAGAATTACGAGCTGAGTATGCGATTCAAAAAAATAATAAAAAAAGGAAACACAAGAGTTTTAGTGAAGAGTTGATAGAAAAACCACAGAAACGAAAGAAGTTTGAAAACAGATGCAGAGAAGAAAAAAGACAAGAATTGAGTCAAAAGTTTTTGGATAAAGAACTGGCGAGAGTTTGTGTCAGTGCGATTGGGAAGAGGAAAGCAGTTTGCTGAACCCGTTCTATGTGCTGCGTAACGTGGATTGACCGTGTGAGGGTGGCTGCATACCTCCATATTTATAGTTCCGGAAGAGCCTGGGCACGAGCTCAAAGAGTTACACGCCGTACCTGAGACGGTTATTGCAGAACAGATGTCAAGAATCACAAGAACAAGGCTTGCTTGGGCCCGGATGGCGCATTTAGCCTTTGTCCTTTCCAGGTGGGAGAAAGTCTGTGCGACATGCTGGTACGTCAAGCCGCACATCGTTGAGCGCGGGCGGGCGATCGTAACTGTTGGAGCAGTTCAATCACTAGCTGGTACTGACTGGAAAGAGACCAAGCAATAGTCTCTTCAAAAAAAAGCTGCGACAGAACTTCGGAAACTAATAGCCATCAATTCCCACATTAAACGCTACTATGGAAATTTGATACTGATGTGAGTGTTTGTAGGGTCCCAGAACGTTATTACCTTTGGTCTGAGTAGTGCAGCACGCGTGCAGTGACCAGCAGCAGCGCAATTTGGGAGACGCTTCATACCGCCACAAAACGAGAGGTGGAAAGGCCGTCAAGCATTAAGACATTCCGGCAGTAGATACAGGGGCACCAGAAATAAATATATCATTTTGAAGGTTTTCGATACAGTGGGCTTTATACCACCTTTATACTCTCGAGCTCCTTTCGCTTTACGGGATAAAACCTGAAGATCTTCACTACAGCACGCGATCCAGAACATAGAGATAGAGCGATAATAGAACAACCAGAACGTGGATCTATGTATCCCGTATAAAAAGGTTGCTATCTTCAGAGTAAGTTTAAAATCAGACCTGTCGAGGATCAATTTGGGACATAGCCAAAGAGCGACAATGGTGAGAGGTGCGGGGCGAAGTCCAAAGTGCTGTCGGGCTTGCTTCGGCGGCGTGGTAGGTAAATGAATCTAAGGGTTCGATCAGCCGCAGATACGACCTACTTCTGAGCCTGGAATCAATGCATTGGTGTCATTGAAAATCCTGGTTCTTAAACTGGTTCGTGGAAAATAAACTTTGAAGGTTTCAACCAAAGCCCCAAAGATCTGTGAAGATATGTCGGACCCTCAAAAAACCCATTAAGTCTCTTCCCCACCTAGGACCTCAACTGGTTAGGCGATACAAAAAGAAAGTCCTGGGTTGGGTGCGCGCACACCGCAAAGTGGAGCATTTTTCTTGTTCCTGGGCGATATGAGATTCGTCCGGTTTACTGCACTTCTGCTTATATTGGCCGTCATTGATAGAGACAGACATGAACACCCAAGGTAGTTCCCGCTTCGGGATGCTTGTGTGGATTTTGAAAGGTGGACTATTGACCGTGTTGGCTTGTCATTTCAGACGCATGGTTGGCTTCTCGAAGCAAAAATCTACAGTGCATGAAACTCCTACCGGGATAATCAATGAAATCTACAGTGACCTAACTGCTTTCACTGAAAACCCAGAAAAGCAAATACCGCTTAACTGAAAGGCTTGCCCCTTACAATTCGATCTCAACGGAAATTACCCTTTTGATGTTTTAGAGCTCGGAAATAAGCACTCATGCTTCTGGAATTCATTGTGTATGTGCTTCTGGAAGAAGCTTTGAATTGTTCGATCAGAAATTGATAAACAAGCACCAGATTGACACACGCGTTTGAAATTTCTATGGATCTGTGAGTGGAAGCAGACAAAATACAGGAGCTCTCTATACGCTTTCTGAACGACTCGGCAGCCTTTTTCCCTTACTATTGGCGCGTCAAGGATGTGCTGCTGTTCGGGTTGACTTTTCGGCCTCTGAATCTCATGACACAATCATGTAATGTTTTGTCATATAAGAAAATTTGTAATAAACCTTATAACAACACAGTGGGTTCATCCAGGGTGACGGAGATAAAAAGAGTAAGGGAATACAGCTCTCTATTAAAAGAGTTGGTGCATTCACAGAGTGTCTGGGCGCCTCTCTTCGGTAAGACTACATAGATTTCGGAACTATGTTTTCGAGCATGTCTCGGCAAAAAGCCGATGTCGATATAGAGAAGTCACTCTATGCATGTAATCTATTCAGCAAAGCGTAATGTGACGCAGCTACTGCTTTTGTTCGGTTGTATAGCTGCTTTTGAGCAAGCCAAGGCCCAATCTCGTAATGCTGACAAAAATCGCTGTGGTTTTCATGATTCAAAGGCCGTCATAGCCCTTTGCACATCTGGCATCAAGCGCAAGGTGTTCTTCATGCAAGCGGCGTCCTTTGAACCAGATATCTAAATAGTTGAGTTTGAACATGTCCTTGGATATTGAAGTTCTTTTTACTATACACATATAAAAGTTCTATTCTTGTTTTCTTTTTTTTTTGCTTTTTTGTCTGAGAGTTTTCCTTGCCAAGTCCAATCTCTCAATCAATCTTGACTGAAGAGTAAATCTTTCTCACAAAGAACAAACTTGATAAGAATCCAATGGAGCCAGTGAGCACAAACATAAGGAAACTAATAAGGAGAGAGTAACCAGTATACAAGACTATTGTGACAAATCCACCCAACTGAAACTTGGTCAATGCAATGGCATGCATGAAGACGTAGACGGCGCAACCGCCGGCAATAATCACAGATCTCCACTGCCAGAGATAGTTCTCAGCGCACAGAGAATAGTAAGTCATGAGGATTGTGACAAGAGAAGTTGTGATGACCATGAGCATGAAGCAGAAGAAGAGGAAGCCAAACATATAATACACTCTATTGAACCACAAGGAAGAATAGATGAAGTACATCTCCACAGAAAAAGAGCCGAATGGGAAGATACCGGCAATTAATGCGGCAAACCAAGTTCTCAAATACCATTGCTGGCTCGGTATTTGTCTTGGAATCTGATTTGTGCGTACAGGCTTGCTCAATGGCTCCTTCTTCAACGAAAGGATAGAACCAATGACAGATAATGGAACAGAAAGAATAAACCAGATAACAACAATGGCAAACAAGGTGCCAGCAGGAATAGCACCAGAAGAATGAGCGCCAATAAGGAAGAAGTTGAGCAATGTAACAGTCAAAAGAATGACACCTGGAACAAGCGTTGGAGTCAAAATCATGTTTAGTTTCCAGTCCACGCCATCAAAGAATTTGTAAACCGAGCCAGAAACAAAGGAACCCACGCAACCAAACAAAGCGTACAGAACAAACATAACTGTAGAGAGAGATCCTCTATTGGATGGAGACAACAAGCCCAGAAGAGCGAATATAGTAGTGGAAAAGGTCATCAGGAGCAACTGAACACCAGAACCGACAATAATAGACAAGAGGAGCAAGTAGCGAGGACTTCTAAAGATGTCACCATGAACAAGCTTCCATCCAGTCTCATCCATGTCATCATCCAAACTCATCTCATTGTATCTCGCAACGTCGCTTTTCAAAGCTCTGAACAAAATGTGCACAATGATCAGAGATAAGCAAATAACAATTAACGAGAAATTGATCAAAGAAAACCATTGAATCTTAGGATCGTATACATGCAAGTATTTGTCCCATCTAGTAGCCCACATTGTATCAGACTCGATCCATGCCACGTCATAAGTAAATGGAACAATAGTCTTAGCATGGATGTCCAACGTCATGGGCTCTTGCTCAGTGGTAGGACACTGTGGTTCTGTTCTCTTCCAAGAATGAGGCTCAACAGTAACACCGACAACTCTGTACTCATCTTCACCTCGCTTGTGATACTCAATTTGAATGTTGAAGTGATTATCCAAATGTGGGACGTTGTTGTCGTCCACATAACCCAGCTCGAAACCGCTGCCGTAAAAGTCGGAATTGGTCTTCTTATCATGGAGTTTTCTGGCAGCCGGTAAGCCATCAATGAGCCAATTGTAGAAGAAGCCGTTTTTAATCATCTTATTGACAAAGGTGGAGTCGATTGATGGGTATGTGCTCGTGCAAAGGTCCTTACACGTTTCATTCTTGAGCATGATAAGTTCGAACGGAGAGTTGTAGATCCTGTCACCGAAGATGATCGACCCAAGAGATTCTGGCTGTTTCTCCTTCTTCTTCGGAGTGCAGAAGTTCAGTCTCTTATAGTAGTAATCGAATGAGTACACATAGTTTTCTTTTGACTGTGAATCATGGAACAAACTAGGAGTGATATGGTTCACCAAAAGCGGAACATTATCGCCTTTCTTGTAGGACGTTGGGGCTGTTCCGGGCAAGTAGAATGCCTGAGATACCGCAGCAACAGAGGCAATAACCGTCAGAGACACCGAGAACATTTCGTCTCAAGGATAGGACCGCTTTCTTAAGGGGGTTGTCGTAGATTGTTGCGTCAAAACGACGAGTGTGAAGTGTAGGTACGCGCCTTGGCGAGCCGCCGTTGTGGATGGGCAATTCGTGGCATAATCTAGGGTGTTCGGGTGTCTTTTCGGAAACCGGTAGAGGACACACCATACTCAGTTAACGAGCCGTCGCTATGGATGACGAGGATACGGGCCACAAACCGAGCGAAGACTCTACCTTCAAGGAAGGTTAGAGTGCTAGGAGATACGAAGAAAGCCAAAGGATACAGTTTAACGATGGCGATGGATCTCAGTGTCAACAACGTGCTTTTGCACCTCAATTGCGGGCGCGATATCACACCCCTGCTACCGCAAGGCTCTTCCCGGTCAACAACAGAGGCTGGTATTAAGAAGAGCTCAATGGACTGTAAGAGATTGATCCTATCTGCTCTATCCCCGAGGATAACAGTGTATTCATCTGACAGTGCAGAGAAATTTGCCACGGACTTTGGCTTCCATTCAATTCTCCAGATGCTTAAGCCCTTCGGGGACAAGATCGACCATAAGTTCCAGATAAAGGACTCTCAACTCGTCTCACGAACTGCAGAAGACTTCTCCATACGGTTCTCTGCGCCTTTATCGGACATATTCAGCGTACAAGATGCAGACCCCGACTCCAAGCAGCCGCTATTCAAGAGTCAGTCTTTAGAGTTGTTTATGACCGAGTACATCCATAGTTTAGATTCACATATCAAGAAGGCAGAAGCAGAAGACAATCTTCCTTTGGCAGACCTGTTGAAGGAGTCAATTTACCTCAAGTATTTTACGAAGATGCTTTCAAGTTCCATTATTACTCCTTTTGAACCGGTGAATCACCCCGTGTCCTCGTTCATATTTGTTTCTTCCTTAGACACTTATGAACAAGCACGACAAATTCTTATAGATTTCAAGTCCTCAAAAGTCCCAGATTATTTTCTCACCGATGATATTCTTCCAGTGTTCGTTGTTATACATGATACTGCCAGTGACGAGGATCAGCAGAGGGCATTTCAGTTAAGAGAGTACATTAAGAAACAACTCTACGTTGATGCATTTGTCGCTCCATTGTCCCTTGATAAAGAGTTACAATCAATAGCATTGAACAACCCTGTTCTTCTCTCCGTTGATGAAGAACTGCAGAACTCACATTTGACGTTTTCTAAGACTCCATCGCTCCCAAAAGAAAACATTACTTCCATCTATAAAGTTATTAAGGAGGTTATACAGAAAAAGCTCATTCCATATATGGAAATGAAAATTGCTACTTGGGATGAACAAGTGATTGCACCTCGTAAGAGCATTACTGGGCGTTTCTTTAATGTTGGAAAGAGATATTTTGGGTCCAGCAAGAATCAGAACCAAACTGAGACTACCAGTAACTACAATGCAGAGAATGGATTCTATGGGAAATTAGCAAATGAATCAATAACTCGAAAGTTGGCGGATTGGTCATTTATGCTTCGGGACTACCGATATGCATATAACACGTATGAACTTGCAAAGAAAGACTTCCTTGGTGATAAGGCCTGGACTTACCTTGCTCCGACTCAAGAGATGGCTGCAATTTCTCTTCTAATGGGTGCAACCAATATTACCTCAAAACTGAAGAATGATACCATTGATCCATTACTAGACTCTTCAAACTACACTTATTTGGCCAGATGTGGATTGAAAACATACGCCTTACGCTCCATTCTTGTTGTAGCGGAGTTATTTTGCACCTTAAGAGATAGTTGGTCCAATGTTCCCACGGCGATTAAGTGGGCCCAAAAGGCCATTGATGATAAGCTAGTCGGGAAAATTGGAAAATCTCTCTTGCTTGAGCGTATTGGATACATTTATTCTCTTTGTATTTCCAGTAAGGCCAGAATCATAATGTCTAAAAGGTCAAGCGAACATAATATTGAGGAAGTATCCCAAAATCCGTTAAAGCTGATTAAAGACAACTCCGCTACTATTGGGTTCACAAGGAATCGAAAAGCTGCTTTGATGAACGTTCTTGCTGCCAAGAACTGGGATCCTGTATCACAACCCCTACAAGTGCAGTTGTGCTTGAAGCATACGAAAAGTGTATATCAAGGATTAGCATTTGCGGAAAGACAGGGTGGTCTTTATTCTATGCTTCACAATAAAGCTGCAAGGACAATTGACTTTCCTACCACCATCGCATAAAGAGAATACATTAATCGACTTAAAAAAACTTTACAATGCCAAAAAGTAGATGAATCATATAATAAATAATATTATACTATTAAGAAAAAACGACGTTAGAGAATAACATGAAGGAAACAACAAACACCTAGCAAAATCAAAAAAGTACATCACAAAATCAAAAGGGAAGGCAAGAAAAAACAACGAACATAAGACAAACAATTTCTTTTAAAAAAATCAAACGTGCTTCAACAAGTTTTCAGGCGGAACAGTATCCAACATCTCTGTCTCGTTGACTCTCGGCTCCAAAGGCATGTATTCCTGTTGCTTGGTTCTAAGCAATAAGAAAGCACTGAAGACACCTAGAACAGCAACAGTGCCTACAGCACAGGCAAGGCCAACAAGAACAATGAAACCTCTATCCATCTTCCCACTCTTGTTTTTGCTTTTTTTAGGCCGCGAAGACGCACCGTTACTGGTAAGAGCGTTACTGATGTAAAGTGCTGAAATGTCCTTATTCAAGAAAATGGACTTAACCGTGGCTGTGGATCTTTCATGGGTTGTGATAACATAAGGAAGCCATGACGTACTGTTGAAAAAAGCGACACTCGCATATCCATAACCAGCGACATTTAGATCGCCGGACGCGAAGAGAATTTGTGAACCATCAAAGAGAGAACCATCATTGTCATCATTGAAGGAGTCAAGGTCCAAAAGCTGGATATCCGTAATTACAGAGCCTTCCAAACCAGAAGTGATATTTTGCCAAGAAGAACCGTTATAAGCAGAAACAAAGTCATCACCTGAGACAATTATCCGACCCGTGGTAGTGTTATCAACAAACAACATCTTGTTTACTTCAAGATTAATATCATAGAAATGGTCAAGCTCTTCTTGCTCTGTGGTTTTTAGATTGTAAGCAAAAAGCTTGCCACTCTCATTTTTGTACTTAAAGTCTCCTCCGGCAACGAGAGTGTCATTCAAAAATCTGATTGTATTGACGGTCCCTGTGAATCCATCTATAAGCTGAGTCCAAGATGTTTCGTTCAAATTGTAAAAACACAGACCCGAACAATCTTGAGATCCAGCAGAGTTAAATTCCCCTGCAACAACTAGATACGTATAATTGTAAAGTCCAAACCCATTAACTGTAACAGAAGAACCTGATAAAGAGTCCATAGATTGGAAAGATGAGGCTAGCAAGTCGTAAAGGAGAATGCCATTAAAGCTGATGTTACTCGCAGAACCACCGCCAGATGTACCAATGAACAATTTGTTGTTATATGAAAAGAGGCTAGCAACAATGGAATTATTATCCCAGTTGATATTGAGTCCAGTTGTGTCGGTGTTGGTCTTCAGAAGCAGGTTGGAAATTCCGGATTCAGTAGCAAAATTACCACCGAATACAGAAAGAGATTTGTTGATGTAAATACCAGCATTGATGACACTGTCAGACATAGTGTCATTAGTAATGTTGCTTTCTAAACCGGAACTCGATAGCATGATGCCATTGTGACTAATCTCATCTGCTGTGCTTAAAGAACCCCAGAACAAGGTTGAGTTGTCAGATTTAGCAGCCAACGAAATATTGAAGTCTAACAGATCAGAAGAAGTGAACCAGGTGGAGTTGCTAACCACCCAAGACTCACTACCGAAAGACCAGTACTCGGAGCCTTTAAGAGTTAGGTTCGCAAAGCTGCTGGAGTTCACATCAGAGCCAAAGGAATACCAAGAACCGTTGAACAACGCTGCACCAAAAAGGCTATCAGATTCTCCAGCGAGAGCTGTGATTTCGGTGAGGTCATTCGTATTTTGAAAATCACCCAGGATAATAACACCATCATCAACAATATGGATAGAAGAGACCACACCATTTAAGCCGCCATCAATGGACGTAGCGCTTGAGGAAGTATAGTTCTTAGAACTGCTTTCAGAGATAGTAACTTCAAAAAAGTTATTACCAAAGTCACTGTCAAAGTTACCTCCAACATATATAGTACCATCATTGTAAGAAAGAATGACATCTGCATCTTCTGAAAGTAAAGAACCAATAACATTGATGGATGAGTTCCCGACAAGATGCGTTCCGGCCAAATTGGAAGCATCAAACTCCGTAAAATTCACAGGAGAATATTCGAAAATACCATTGATACTTACTTCGTCTATGATATCCTCGAGCTGGTCAATAGAGATGATGTTGGTGGTGATTCTGTCAGCGACAACAACAATTTGGTCTTGATTGCCGCTTGATACTGTTGAGTAAAGGTTCATCTCAATTCGAATTGGGTTGTTAATATGACCGTTGAAAAGACTATCGTATTTCTCAGCTTCGTTGACTTGATAGATCAAAGCAGTCTGGACAATCTCATCAGTCACTTGGTCAAAGATAGTTACATTCACAATACCCCTATAATCACAAGTGTTATCAGAAGAACATCCGGGAGTATAAAGCAGGATGGAATAGACACCAGCATATGATATATTTGGGTAAAATGTCACACCGACATCTGGAATACCACCGGTAATATCAACTGTTGAAGTCAAGTATTGGCCACTAGATGAAGCAAGCCAGGAACCAGTCAGTTCTGTGGTAGAATAGTTAGAGTTAGAGCAAGCAGGCTCATTCAGGGTGTTGTTTGCATAAGTTGAGAACACCGATTGATATATCTCGAATCCACCAAGAGAAGACGCGCTGCCATAGGAGTCAAGACCTTGGAAGATAACACCGTAAACATCTAAAGAATTCACAAAGCCAAATTCTTGGTATGTAGCAGACCATCCTAAACTAGTTTCAGCGTACGCAAGAGTGCGGTTTGCTTCAGCAGTGTCATTTAGAATAGTGTCCAGTGAGCTTGAGTCCAGGAGTGGACACCAAGCATCACAGTAGGCCAATTCCCCAGAGTCGGGGTCAACGTAAGTTAAGTTCATAATACTTCCAGCTGGGGTTGTTATAATTCTGAAAAGCTTGACTTGGCTATCAGAGTCTGCAGAGTTAAAGATTCTCAGCTTTGACGGTATGACAGTGAACGGAAGCGCAATGTCCAAAGTTGCAGCTGTGGCAGAGACTGTCCATTCGTTGCCATTTGGACAAGCAAGAACGTCTGGATTGGAGCTACCATCTGATGACGAAATTGTGGCATATTTGAGACTTACAAGCTGATCGGTTGTAACTGAGATGTTGGGCGAGGTGATTGAATCGACCAGAAGATCAGATAAACCAAGAGTGTTGAACTGGCCACCGAAGACAATATTATCACCTACTTTGATAATAGAGTTAATCTTCGAGTCGTCTCCGAAACCTTCAAATAGAGTGCTACTCATTGTTTGGGTTGTGAGATTAAAAAATGCTGCGCTGTTTGTTTCGTTGAAAGTGAAGTCACCTCCGAGGTAGATGAGGTTGTCTGAATCATCGTAGAGACCGGCTGTTACATTGCCACTAATCTGATTTTCTGGGTCCAGTAGTGTGAATTCATTGCTCGTCGTGTTGAAGAGGGCAGGAGAGGAGATAGTTCGGTCTCCTATACTTGTGAACTCTCCCAGTAATAAAAATGTGTCAGAAGTGATTGAAAGAATCCTTGTCAAGGAGCCATCCACTTTTCCTATGGAAACAAAGTTTTCATTATTGCCTTCTGAGTAGTAAAGGTTATCAGTGAGGTTATTTTGGTTGGTGAAATTGGAAGAGCCTTCGTAGCTGTACAGTGATACAGCATCAAAGTCACCTAGCAGACCTATCTCTTGATTATTGAAGGAGCTCAAGTCGAGTTGGGGAAATGATACAGTCTCAAGCCGTATCTGTTGAGCATGGGCGGATATCAGCGTTGCCGCTAATACTGTGAGAGGGCTTTTCATTGAAATACCTATGCTGTGAGTGTATATGTGCGCTTGGGGGACTGAGATAGGATGAGGGCGTAGGGAGGCAGCACTAATGCAGACGATGAGAAGCTCAGAAGACAATGGCAGGCTTCACAATATGGGGAAAAGAGACAAAGTAAAGCCAGTATAGTCTAGACAAGCACAGTCTTGAAGAAGAAAGAGCAATATTGCAATCCAAAAAGAGAGAGATAAAAAAAGAATGAGAAAGAACGCAAACCGTACTCTTGTCCTCGCTTTAGGATTAGCGCCTGCTGTTCTTGATCACCGAAGGCAGGTTGCCAGAAAATGCGACCGGGGAATGCTTTAAGTTGGGAGAATCACCAGGTTCAAGCAAAAAGCCGAGAGCACGCTGTAACAGCCCAGGTGGATGCTATATTTGTTAGGGAACGATAGTGGTAGGACAACGGAATGCTCTAAGAATGTGTTATAGAGGTCTTTTTTTTTAGCAGTTTCCACACATCTTCGCATGATTTCTCAGAACAGGCTCGCCGTTTGTACAAAGTGGTCTTTTGTTGCCCCAACAACCAATCGGACAATGCTACTTCTGTTTACAAATTTCCCTATTCGGCAATAATGTAGCATTATAGGCGGAGACGACCGGAATGGCCCCTCGGAATTTCAAGGGATCCCAGTTCGGTTAGCACACGCAGGGGGACCCCTAGCGATGGCTCATTGTGTCACCAACAATACAGCACTGTGGAGAGAGAGGCTCAGTACGGACGACTAGTGAATGGTCATTTTTTATTTTAATAACCAACTTCATAAACGTGCTTTAGTTAGAGACTCATATTGTAGCTTCCACAATCTATGAACCTTGAATAGTGAGACAAAGTGGAGCTGTATTGTATATTAATAATAACCGTACCGTATTAGAAAGATGCGGTCTATAGGGTTCTAATGATTCAGGCAGCGGCAATAGCCTTTTCAACAGCATCAACCATCTGACGATACTTTCTCTGGGTCTCCGCTTGCTCGAGGAAAATTTTGTATTTCGTACTGAGCAGAAGTCTGTCAGGAGAGTCTTCAGGTGATGGAACGACAACCCGACCACCGCCAGTGAGGTTAACCATAACACCCCACAACTCCTCACCGTTATTGGCTTCAATCTTCAGGCCCTTGATCTTCTCACTAACAGATTCGTGGGACTTCGTCTTTGCACCAAACGAGATTGTGGTTTCTTCCTCTTCAGAAGTGAGATCGTCCTCCTCCTGTGCTGGTGTAAGCGGGAATGGGAAGCCAATTGCACCTGAGTTGGCAATGGCCGAGATGTTCGTGGTAGAGGCAGTTGCAGATGGTGCTGTGTAAGGAGATGCTAAATCACTAATGAGATTAGGATTAGCTTTAGAAAGTGGCTTCAGGCCAGATGGCAGCTTCAAGGATTTTGGTTTGGTGACTTTGGAGGAAGAATCCTTAGCACTGATTTTTGGGGCAGTCTTAGCAGCAACAGCACCGAGCAAAGCTGCACCAAAAACAACGGCAGCGTCTATATAACGAGGAATGACAATTGGCAATCCAGTGCAGTCTGCTAGCAATCTCATGAGAAGACCGTTTCTACACTGACCACCAGACATGAAAACAGCTGGTATCTTGTGACCTGCATTGGTCATCTTTTCAACAATCTGTCTGGTCTGTTGTGCAATAAACTCACAGGCTGCAAGATACGTAATTGCAAGATCATCAATAGATGTGTCCATGGATTGGCCAATGATGGAAGCCTTCATTCTTGGATCAGCAATTGGGGATCTGTTGCCGTGGTAATCACCGTAGAAGAACAAGTGTCTGGCCAACGTAACAACAGATCTGGCCTTACGTTCACGAGTGAGAGCCTCGAGGCGAGAGTTCAAGTAATCAAACTTTGAAAGACCAGAAGCATCAGCTAAACGGCCAAGTTCACTATATGCTGGATGCGTGTTCAGGACATGCGCAAGAAGGGCACCAGTGCAAGACTGACCACCTTCAGCAAGCCATAGCCCCGGAGCCATTGCATCTCTATATGGACCCCAAACACCTTCAACAAAGATAGGTTCTGTGGAGAGAGAAATGTGACAAGTCGATGTACCAGCAACAGCAGCGAGCCTGCCAGATGCTTTTGCCAAACCTTGCGAACCTTTGTCTTGATCCACCAGAGCCGGAATTGTAATATCAGTTTGAGAAGCGACAGTACCGATCCAACCGGCATACGCATCAATGACACCAGAACCGACAATACAGTTTTGACTCAAGCCTAACTCTTCCGCAGCCTTAGCATTCAGTGGACCAACAGCTTCACCAGCTGAGAGCCACTTACCACCTAAACCAGGTGCGCCACCAAGTCTTCTATAATTGTCCTCAATCAGCTCAGGCAAGCTGATCTGTTCAAGAAACTCCTTAGACCAGCCGTGCACGGAGCCCTCAACACCAAGTGGGACAAAGCCCATCTTACATACTGTGGAGCAGTATGATCTTGCTTCGGAGCCAGTAGCTCTGTGAGTTAGGAAATCAGGCAAGTCGTAGAACTTTGCTAGTTTCATGCGTTCCGCAGGAAGGTTGTTTTTAAGCCATTTCATCTTTGGAAGTTCCATTTCGATAGACATTGTTCCACCAACGTACTTAAGACACTTGTCACCTGTAGCATTGATCTCGTTTGTTTCGTCAACAGCACGGTGATCCATCCACAAGATGATGTTCTGGTCATCGTTACTGAAGTCAGGCCCAACAGCTAAAGGCTCATCGTTGTCCTCGCGGATCACAGCAAGAGAACAGGTAGCGTCGAACCCGATACCCACTACCTGACTAGGGTCAATGCCAGCATCACGTACGGTTGCACGCACACAGTAGCAGATGGCCTCCCATATCTCGGTTGTCGACTGAGTAATATAGTTTGGCTTGAGTTCCTGGCGTACAATCGGTCTTTCCGCAAGAGCAAGAATCGCTCCGGTGTTATCAACAACTGCGGCTCTTGCGGAGCCAGTACCAACGTCAACACCAACGTAGAAGATCGAAGTGTCGATGGACTGTGGATTCTGTAGAAGTTGTAGCTGGTTAAGGGTTAAAGACGAACGTGAACGCGAAGTAGTTACCATGATGCAAGCTTGTTAAACGCGGTGGTAGTATTTCCTCGTTGGTGGATTTCAAAAGCTGTGCTTAACAGACTGTTTTATAGATTTGACAGCTGCCCGGGGCAACTTTCGCAACGACATTCTACGCAATGCGAGGTGACGAAACTCGACGGGCTGTTGAGATTCGCTACGCTGGCTGGCCAGACCATCTGTTGCGCTTTGAGGGGGAAACAAGCCCGAACCGCCTTGTCTAGCCAGGGTGGTCTACAAAAGAAGAGGTACAAAAGAGGGGGTATTAGAAGGGCAGTAGATCAAGAAGAAGACTAAAGAAAAGCGAGTTTCAATTACAGTCGATAAGAATATTGCATTGCATCTAAAGGGAGAAAGAGCTGGGAAGATGGTGCCAAGATAGCTGCAGATTGGCGCGCGTAGTCCCCGAGAAAGACGCTTGCCCCGAGCTGAATCGAACGGCGTATACCTTTCTTGACTTGCTCTTTTGATTTACTCTAAGTCATTTATAGTGAGTGCTTTTTAGTTAGTTGTTACCTTGTAATTTTCTCCCCCTATAAGCCCCCCTGAAATTCTGTAACGCCAGTTAGAGAAGTATGAATACATTATGTTGACGATCCTAAACCGAATATCTATTAACAAAATATTCTCGCAAGCTTCCATTAGTACGCGTTAGATTTTGTCACCTAATCTTGGTTCTCTTCACCACAAGAGTGATATCTCTCACATTTGAAAGAACTTCTTTGTTCTTCTTCGGTGTTACTAGAACCACTCAATGTTCAATATGGCATGAGGATGTTATTCAACACTGGGGTTTGGACACACTTTTTTTGTTTGCCGATTTTCGTTATTAAATCCTTAAGTATTTACGAAAACCTCTCTCTGATCACAACTTCATCACCGCCATTTCAAACTGTACTTAGCTTGAAAGAACGCCGACTAGTAGACCAACCCTGGCGTTTATAGAGAAGTTCGTGGCGCTTGTACTTTATCACTCACTTGCAGACTAGGGCTTGCTCCTTGATTTGAATTGTGTACAGAATTCTGATTGGTTCATGTCTAAAGCTCGTACGTGATCTTGGTTCAGCACTATCTTAATCTTCCATCAAAACCCTAACTGTATTTTGGCTACTCCGAAATGTCAAAAAATTAATGAATATAGCCAGTATAATAGAAAAGTAATATACTGATGGGATATCAAACAGGCTCTGGCCTGGCGAAGGGTGTGTGGACTCTTGCGAGATATCATTCAATAATGAGTTTGAATCAATAGACATTTTAGAGAGTTACGTGAAGACTTATCCTCTATATTTTAATTTGAAGTTATCTTCTTATATTTGGGAAAAAAGCCTCCTTAAACATTTTGCTCAATGAGAAGATGATTACACCAATTGCAACAGAACGTGGAATCTGTATCAATAACCACTTTTTGAGTAATAAAGTCTTTATACTGTTACAAAAAATTACACTGGAAAAATATCACATTCGATTAGACAAGTTCAACGCTGCTCTTAAGTTACTGGTTTGGGTTTACCGCAATTACAGCATCACTGCCCCTGTTGAGAGACACTGAGACTATCGGCACAACAGACACTAAGCAAGACAAATGGGGATTGCAAAGTGAGAAAATATAAGACGGAAAACAGTCGATAATATGAATACACACAGAAGGATCAGGGGCTCTGACGTTCCCTAAATGGCTTTTGGCTGGACTTTCTTCGACCAGTCACCGTAGACATCGAATCTTCTCTGCGTGGTTATTGGAATACCTGCCCTTGCTTTGGTAATCAACTCCGGGTCAAGCTCCGCAATTACAACCTCTTCATCCTCACCAGCTTCAGCAATGACATTTCCATTTGGGTCAACAACAAGCGAATGGCCGAAGGCGTGGTATTTGAGATCTAGGTTTCTCGATGGAGAGCACAAGATAGTGTAGAACTGGTTATCAATAGCACGAGAACGTGCAAGCAAATGCCAATGGAGAGGTCCCGTGACAGTGTTGAATGCACCAGGATACACCATTGCAAATGCTTTCTTTTCTCTAGCGGCAACTGCAGCAAGTTCTGGGAATCTGATGTCGTAACAGATACCTTCACCAATTGTACCAAATTCTGGTAAGTCAATTGTGGTGGCTTTGTCACCACCAGTGAGGGTGATGGATTCCTTGAAAGTAATTCCTCCTGGGATGTCGATGTCGAAGAGGTGAACCTTTCTGTGCTTACCAACGATCTTACCTTCTCTGTCAAAAGTGACACTGGTGTTATAGATCTTACCGTCGTCGCCAAGCTCGGGAATAGACCCACCAACAATGATAATTTTGTTTTCCTTAGCTAGCTGTGAAAGGAACTCGGTAGATTCCCCCCCTGGAATAGTTTCAGCATATTTGCCAAAGTCAGTAACAGAATATGGTGAGTTGAAGCATTCAGGCAGAACAGTCATATCGATCTTTGGGTCCTTGGCTAGTGCTTTCAAGATGAAATCCTTAGCATGATTAAGATTAGCTTGTTTATCTGTACCAGAGGTGATCTGGATAAGTGCAACTTTGAGTTTTTTGGATAGGATTGAGGTCATTTTGGCGTTTCTAGTAGTTTTAACGGTAGCGAATGTCAAAGTTGCAAGACCATAAGCTGTGGGGTGTTAGCATCAAGCTTATCTTTTCGTCACGATCCCGATTTACTCTGTTCGTGCGAAGTTTCCCGCATCTCGAATACTGAAGCTGAAGCCCGCACCGGCAAGTTCATAAGCTGATTCGTCTAGATGGAACCCACCCCAATTAAGATAGATCCTAGAGTTTTACTGCGTTAGTTTTCACTATCCAATGACCGCAATTGATTCCAATTTGGCCACTAATTGATTTTATTTTACTATTGATTGTCTGCTCTTTACTGCCGAATCGAACTCCCTAAAACTCGTGCTATATCTCCGCGCAACGCTAGTTGCCAGGCCCGCTTGGCTCTTTCTACACAAAATCGATTCCTTTTAGTTAACTCCGACAAGCAGAGGCCAGAGGGAGGAAAGGGCTCTCCACCCAAAGGGAATTATATGTACATTTAAAGGATACTCCAGCAAGCAGTAGTCAACACACCGATATATGAATACCGAAAAATGCAAACCAAAAAAAAATGGAAAGGAAAGAAAAAAAACTAGAAACTCCAACCTGTTACGTTACCCATTACATAGCTATGATACAAGTCCGACCAATGATTGGTCTTGACACAACAAACATAACAAATATAACAAAAAAAAAGAAACAAAAAAGGACCCATTGACAAACCACAAACACAAAGGAGAAATAAACACAATTGGCACAATTTGTTTTTTTCTTTAATCATTCTTGCTCGCTGCCCTTATTCACAACGTCAACAAGGAAGTCGAAGTTCTCATTTTTCTCTATCGCCTTCTTAACATTTGCCGCACTCACTCGCTTGGTACCAACCTCTTTCGCCTCCGCAGCAGCAGCATCCACCAGTGTTGCTAGGAAGAATTCCAGCGCACGTCCAACAACCACAGGCGTGGCTTGTGCTACTTTGCCGATGTCTTCGTCCGACTGCATAAGCTTCTTGATGCGTGCAGCCGGGAAATGTGTTTTGATGTCGTCAAAATTAGGCGCCATGATAGTTCAGGTTGCCGGTATGTATGTAACAGGGGGATTGTGTGCTATACTATCAACGTGTTACCGTGTTACCGTTACGAAGTGTATAGCAACAATAATGTGAGACCAAGAGTATAGGTGCGTGTATGAAAGGTGAAACAGCAGCAGAACGAAAAAAAATTCAAGAATGGAAAACAAAGTCTTTCAATGAGTGGCACAGACTCAATAGTCTCTAGAGAAATAGCAGCGAGGTGGTGTGTTTGGTGTTTGCCCTGAGTTGTGTAACAACGTAAACGGTCCTGCGTCCTCAGCTCTCGGCCCTTTTCGAGGGTAAACATAGCTGTTTATATAGACAACACAAGGCGAAGAGTGGCACGCGGTGGTGTTCGGATGTCGGAGAGAGAGGAGCAGCTCGGGCCGGGTAACAGAAGAGGGGCGTTGGTCGCGCGTGATGACATAAGCATCGAGGCTTTGGGTTTAGTGCTGGCCTATACAATGGCACAGGAGTCGCAATTGGAGGAGTAACCCCAATTGAGTATTTTAAGAACAGCTTGGTACGCTGAGGAGGGGCCATTTCAGCTAGTGTTTTCAAAAGGTGTGTGCTTGACTGTGTGATAACGCGCGGGAACTCTTGATATTTGCACAGCTACTTGCTTCGAAGCACTACTTCAGCATAGTCCTCTCTCTGATTGTACACTGGTGCTTGTTCTTACCACTGCGTTTTACAGAAGCTCTGATTACCGTCGGCTATTGTTCAGTGTTAAATACTCAGCACTTTTTTCTAAAGCTCCTTTAACATGAGATTCTTTAAACATGCTTTTCTGACATTACTCCTCACGGCAGTGCCCATGCTATCAGCAGCATTTACGCCCGAGATACATTCTACATCCTATGACAAGTTATCCACTTATATAGCATATTTTGATGATGCCCCAGTCGTTCTGAATTTAGTGGATGGTATACTCTATGTCTCACAGGACTCGGGACGAACATGGGACGAGTCGCTTAAGGGCATTCAGAGTTTCAGAATTGATGCAGTGAAAAAGGAAAGAGCATTCGCATTTACCGAGGGTTCAACTCACTACGTGACCAATAATAGAGGTAAAAACTGGGTCAGTTTTGAAGTTCCTAACAAGTCGGAAGCCAATCTTGGGGTAAGCGTAAACTACAAGAATCCGAATCAGATCCTTATCGAATTCTTCATCTGTGACTCCAACAATGAACACTGTGTCAGTGACGTCTATTATACCACGGATGGCTTCAAGACGAACCCGAAGATTTTAATGGAATCAGCAGCAAAATGTGTTTTTACACACTCGACACCAGTATTTGACGCTGGTGACTCTTCCAGAATCATATGTTTGAAAACAGAGTTTGATCGTTACGGATATCTTAAGCGTTCCCGTCTCCTAACGTCTACCGACTTCTTCCAAACCACTCCGACAGTTCTCAATGACGCCTCGGATGTACTGGGTAATGGGTTTGTTTACGATCTTCAAGTTGTTCAGACATTCATTGTAGCTAGTGTGCAAGCTGACCGATACGAGCAGTCAGTTGACAAGGATGTTTTCCTTTACATTTCGAAAGACGGAACCAATTTTCACAAGGCTGTCATGGTTGAAGGATTGATCAATAACGGATTTAGATTGCTTGACTCCACGAAAGATTCTTTACACATTAGCACCTGGGGTTATTCTTCCGTACGCTATCTGTCTAATATTCTGGCTTCAAATTCTGAAGGCACTCATTTTAGAAACCTTTTGGGTAATGTTGAAACTGATATCTTTGGTTTTGCAGATGTTGAAAAGGTAGAATCTGTTGAAGGTGTTTGGTTAGCCGGTATCATGAACGGCTTCGATCGCGTGGAATATACTCCACTAATTAGAACCAAGATAACGTTTGATGATGGACACAGTTGGCATTACTTAAAAACAGATGACTGTGCTGGTGACTCCGAGTGCGGATTGAACTTAATGTCAATTCGAAAAGTACGAAGTGACGGTGTCCTTTCTTCTGGTGCAACACCCGGTATTCTTCTTGGTATCGGAAACACTGGTCTTAACCAAACTGCGCACTTAGAACAGGCACACACATATGTTTCAAGAGATGGAGGATATAACTGGAAAAAGACTTTGGATTTCCCAGCAGTGTTTGCATTTGGTGACCTTGGTAATATCATAGTTGCTACTCCATATGAACTAGATCCTTTTGGGGATCATTCCGACAATGGTGAGAAGACCAAAATATATTTCTCTTTAGATCAGGGGAATAGCTGGGAGACTATCGAACTAGAGGAGAGTTTCTCCTCATTTATTATATACACGGCGATAGACGGATCAACTACTAACTTCTTGTATGGTGGATATAAAGGAAGTCTGACGGAGGTCAAGGGTCAAGTGCTATATTCCCTTGATTTTTCCAAAGCTTTTAGCAAGACATGTGGTGAATCGGATTTGGAGGTATGGTATGGGAGATCCGAAGGTAATAACCAAGATAACATATGTGTGTTTGGACACAAAGACATATACAAGAGAAGGAAGGCAGATGCGGAATGTTTTGTCAATCAAGCCTTCGTTGATTTGAAGATTGAGGAAAAACCATGTGAGTGTACGGAAGCTGATTATGAGTGTTCATTTGGCTTCCTTTTGAACTCACAGGGTGACTGTGTCCCAGATAATGCCTACCTTTCCAGAATGTGCCAACATCAGGACCCCAACGGAACTTTGAAGCTGAAGAAATTAATGAAGATTCGTGGAAATTTATGTATTAACGATCTTGATCTTGGAGAGGAGTTCATATTCGATTGCAAAGATGCCGAAATCAAAAGAGGGGCCATCAAGACATCAGAAGTTAATATCCCTGGAAAAATTATTGAGACCATCTTTATGGAGCAGTCTTCTCTTCACCAAAGTGATCAAACAGTATTTGTTCTGACTGATATGTATGAAATTTACATTTCTCATAATGGTGGTACTACTTTTGAGCGCTTCGAGACATCAGACGAAGTTATTGGGATTTATCTCAATCCATTCTTTCGTGAGAATGTATATCTAATAACACCTAAACAGACCCTTTATATGTCAGCTGATCGTGGAAATTCCTTCTTGACCATTTCCCTTCCATCTCATGCAAACAGATTTAATTTGCCGGCTTTGTCATTTAATAATCTAACTGAGAGTAGCATGGTGTTCTACGGAGAGAATGACTGTGATGACCCTTATTCTTCTTCTTGTAATACCATTGCATACATCACAGATGATGGTGGCATCACTTGGTCACAGCTACTGGAGAAAGCGATGAAGTGTGACTTTGTTGGGGCCAGAAGTATCTCAGTTGAACGCAATCCAGATTTGGTGATTTGTCAAGTGATTAATGGGGACAAGTTTTCTCTTGTTTCATCAAATGATAGATTCAATAACCAAAAGGTGATCTTTGAGGATATAGTTGGCTTTGCTGACACTACGCATTTTACTGTTGTTGCTACAAGTGAAGGTGACTCATTAAAGGCCTATGTTACTCTCGATGGAGAGACATATGCTGCTGCCGAGTTTCCGCATGACCTTGCTGTGAGCCGCCAGCAATCCTACACTGTTTTGGGTTCGGATTCTGGTGCGATCTTTTTCCACATTTCTACCAACGAGCGAGCAGGATCCGAATATGGTACTATACTCAAATCCAATGCCAATGGTACTTCTTATGTTCTTTCTCAGAGCCACGTCAACAGAAATCAGGCCGGATTCGTTGATTACGAGAGCATCGAAGGTCTAGAAGGTATTTCCATTATCAATACAGTGAAGAACTTCCTCGAAGCTAAACAAGGTTCAAGAAAACAGCTTCAAACCAAGATTACTTTTAATGACGGCTCGGATTGGGATCTTATCACTCCCCCAAGCACAGACTCTGAGGGTAAGAAATATTCTTGTTTTGGGAAGTCTTTGAAACAGTGCTCTCTACATTTGCATGGATATACAGAAAGAAAAGATACTCGTGATACATTCTCATCCGGATCTGCAATTGGCCTTCTTCTTGGTGTTGGAAATGTTGGTGAAACACTCGGCCCTTTGGGCGATGCATCGACTTTTATAACAACTGATGGTGGCTCCACTTGGAAGGAAATCAAGAAAGGTGTTTTCCAATGGGAGTTTGGTGATCGTGGATCTATCATTGTTTTAGTCAACGATCAGGATAACACGGACTCGATATTATATTCTCTAAATGAGGGACAAACTTGGAATGAGTACAAATTTACTGAAGATACAGTTAAGATTGACGACATCTTGACTGTACCATCTGACACATCGAACAAATTTCTTTTGATGGCTAGATCGGATGCGTCTAAAGGAGCTCAATCCGTGATTTTCTCTTTGAACTTTGAAGAAGTCTTTACAAGACAATGTGTTTTGGATTTAGAACATCCAAATAAAGATGATTTTGAATATTGGTCTCCTAAACACCCATTTGAGTCATCGAACTGCTTGTTTGGCCATGAAGCAATATATTTGAGAAAGCTTCGTGATCGTGAGGACTGCTTTATTGGAAATGCCCCTCTGAGTGCTGCTTTCAAGATCGAAAGAGATTGCCCTTGTACAAGACGTGACTTTGAATGTGATTACAACTACGTTAAAGGGGATGATGGAACTTGTAAACTAGTGAAGGGTCTGGAGCCTGAGGATCGGTCGGAGGTTTGTCGTACAGACAGTAGTGTGTTTGAATACTTCGAGCCAACAGGATACAGAAAGATTCCAATGTCTACATGTAGAGGAGGACAGGAGTTTGACAAGTGGAATCCAAAGCCATGCCCTGGAAAAGAGAATGAGTTTAAGGAGAAGTACGGAGGTAAGCTTGCTGGTTTCGGATTAGCAGCCGTTATTGTTATCCCAATCTTGGTATTTGTTGGCGCTACCTGGTTTGTTTATGAGAAAGGTATTCGCCGTAATGGTGGATTTGCCAGATTTGGTGAAATCAGATTGGGTGAAGATGACGATCTTATTGAGAATAACAACACAGATAAAGTTGTAAATACCATTGTGAGAGGCGGTATTACCGTTGTTGCTGCCGTTATTGCTACTTACAAGGTTATCCAAATGGCTGATAATGCTTTGATTACCAGAATCAAGGGAATATTCCAAAGAAACAACATATATAGAGTTAGAGGGGAAGGTTTCACTGCTATTCGTGATGAAGACTACAATGATGAAGAAGGCATCCTAGATGATGTTCTCAACGATGACGATGATATTGACGATGAAACGGAACTCTTGCCCGAGAGAAACCAGGGTACAGAGAACCAACTGGGAATTGACAGTCCTGATGCTGATGAGGATTGAATTTTATAACGTCAAGTTTGTGTTTATGTTAAACCATTACCGTAAAGGAATTCTTTCTCGACAGCGCTATACGCCCCACAGATTAGTGTACACCCGGACACCTCATTGTAAGCAAAGAAAAATTTGACCATTAGGCGAGGGCGATGAGCTTTCTTTATCTTCTAGGGACGCAAAAATACGTTTCAAGTAATCCAAGTAATTGTTGAGAGATCTTTTGGTCCTAAGAGGGATTACTGATGAGCTCACCTGAATCTAAGACTGAAACAAGTGCGGTCGCAGCCAAAGGCGAAAGAGTTAGCGGTAAGTGTTAATAGACTGGTGAAGATGAGATAGATGGCATGAAATCGAAACTAATAGAGGGTTTAGGCAAAGGCTGGAAGGTTGAGAAAAAAGCGTTCAGGGTGAAGTCACTTGGAGTGAAATCGTCATGGTCTAAGAAACAAGAGAAGAGGCTCAAGGAAGAGCAATCCAAGGCCAAGCTCAGAGAACTAAAACAAGACAAAGAAGATGAGAAAAAGAGACGTATTGAAGCGATAAAAGAAAAAAGAGAGAAAAAAGAAGAGAAAGAGAGGTACGAACGTATGGCTGCTAAAATGCATGCTAAAAAGATTGAGAGAATGCGTAAGAAAGAGAAACGGAACAAGCTGCTTAAGGAAGGCCGTTGATTTCCGCAAAACATCGCTTATAACAACGTTCAGTTCTGTCATATACGGTTTGGTGTCAATTTTTTTTGGAAACTCACATGAATTACGGTCATAATTCTCGTATCTCTAATTTAACGGTTGATTGATTATATTAAAGTGAGCTGTGATTGCTTTGCTAGTGTGCCGGACTCTACTGTAGTAGGAAACTAATTCTAAGATATTTCAGAAGTACGTAGAAACAGGGAATACAGGAACCTCAAGGCATAAAAACCTGTAATAATCCAAAAAATATGCAAAACGAGAACAGGCAACGAATCTTTAATATATGTACTTAAAGTACTTTCAGTGTGTGTGCAAGTTAACCTGGGCATAGCATAGATAATCCGCGAAACGCGGTCACAAGGGTTCACCGGAAACGCTCATCAAAGGGTACCATAAAACAGAACCACAGCCACCCGGTTTATACACCCACTTACGTCTTCTCAGCTATGGTATTTAGTAGAATATCTGTAGTTGGCCTTCGCGATGCGGTTCTACGGTCTGGAAGAGTCCGCTTTGCAGCCCAGAGACAGCAGATGTACCACCAGTTCAAACAGAGTTTCCGGTTTCAGAGCTTCCGATTCCAATCCACACAGGCTCCAAAGAAGTCTTCAGGGCTGAAAGGACTAATGCAAGAGTACGGGTACTCTGCTCTGGGGGTGTATCTTCTAATCTCCGCAATTGATTATCCGTGCTGTTTCCTCCTGGTGCACTCATACGGTGCTGACAAAGTTGCTATATACCAGACGGAAGTTATGAATTGGATTAAGGACAAGACTGGACTTGGTACAAAGAAGCCAATTCCTTCATCGGACGAGAAGATGCCTTCGACGCCTGCAGGAGAAGCGGCGGAAACTGAAAAGACCTCTTTTTGGAGCTCTCCTATTGTTACGGAGGCGTTGGTAGCGTATGCATTGCACAAGTCTCTGATCTTCATCCGTGTCCCAATCACTGCAGCCGTGACTCCAGCAGTTGTTGGTCAGTTACGCAAATGGGGGTTCAAGATTGGGAGCCAAAAAATGACTACCATTGCACAGCAAGCAAAGGAGAAGGCTACGAAGACTGTTGTCGATAAGGCCCAAGCAGTGGCGAATAACCCCAAATTTGGGACTTCTGCCACCAAGAAAAACAAATGGACTAGCTGGTTCTTTTAATCCTCAACAAACATGTACATATAACGATATATAAGGCATACTGAAATTCCAATGAGTGCTACAGAGAGTAAGTGAATCATAAAAAAAAGTCATAATAGTTGGTGTGTAAGAGGTAAATAGTTAGTCTTCCTTGGGAAAGAAAGCAACCGCGAGGGAGAGGCAGATCGAAAGAGGTCATTTAGAACTTGGCCTTGGAATCTCTAACAACGGTACACTTAATCAAACCGTTTGGATGTGGAGATGGGTAGAACAAGTCATCGTTTGAGAGACCCTTCCACTTCAAGTCGAAGAGGATGTAGTGCTTGTTTGGTAGCTCATAAGTGACATCCTTAATAGCTGGAACAGCCTTAAGAATATCGGTGGCCATGTTGAACATGGTAGCCTGAACAGATGGAGAGTTCTCGAGAGCAAATCTGTCAAGAGTAATAGTTCTTGCAGAGTTGTACACGTTGTCGAAGAGGCCTTCATCAGCAAACTTAGCAAAGTTGTAGATAGAACCGAGAGCCTTAGAACTGAAACTCCAGATGGCATCAACATCAGTGGAGAGAATTCTATCAGTGGTTGGCTGGAGGGTGGTGAAGTCACAAACGTTGTAATCGTAGAACATGGAGCCCGTGGACTTAAGAACGGTGAGGTCCTTAATAGAGGACGAAAGGGTGTAATCACCCTGTCTGGTGTAACGCAGAGAGGTGATTCTCTTCTCAGCACCTTCGTGGATAAACGAATGGTCATGTGGTTTACCATTGACGTCGTACTTGACCCAACGCTCCTGAATGATCTTGACGTTCACAGCAGACACATGGGAGTACTTCTCAACAAAATGGGTAGCAATCTTACCGGCGAATCTCTCAATTGGCCAGACCTCGGTGGTCTTAGCAAGGACAAGAATGGTGTTCTTGACGGTATCGGTTGGAACAATCGACGAGTTGTCAGCAGCAGTGTAAGACTCATCGAACGCACCTTCGAGAATAGTTTTCACAGTGCACTCGATGACTTCCTGTTTCTTAGGGTTCTGTGGGTCCTTCTTGACCTTAAGGAACTTGACGTTGTCCTTACCGTAGGAAGAGCTGTGGAGTGCAGAGTAGGCCATAGTGCGTATTTTTAGGTACTTGGTTGAGGAATATAGAGTAGTAGAATGGAGATATATCTGTTGCTTGAGTATCGAGATGATAGTCAGTTAGATGGTTTTATAGAGAATTCAATTCGATTATCTTTGGTATTACCGTGCGAGACGCTGTCTTCTTATAGTCTATGTGCCATCCCCCGGTTCTCACATAGGTCGATGAGCCGGATCTCGTTATCTTCCGTCGATGATGCGATTGCCCTCGGTGAAGCCCGAAGACCTGCGTGTCAGGTACAACGCCGCACAGCACACCGAAGAAGTGTCCACCTGGAACGCTCATCAAGCGTCGGTGAAGTGCGAAATAAGGTGGGCTGATATTAGTTCCGGTTGGTCGGAATTTTTCCAGAAACCCAAGGCGTTGTTAGTATGGGCTGCTTCGTCTGTGTGTGTTTGTACGGGCTGCAAGCCGAGAGCTGCGTTTTCGTGGCTCTTATCGCCCCCGCGCCATGGCTGCTCTCATAATGGCTGAGAGGTGCGATTGGTGAGACGGGAATTTACAATTAATAGTAGCTGTAAATGGTTGGGTGTTTTAGGGAACATAATGTATTACTCCATAGACCATGTACTTAGAGAACGAACAAAACCAAACCAAACCAAACCAAACCAAACAAAAAAACCAAACAAACTGTCAATCCAAAAATGATCGGCGTGCTTCATTCATGTGCACCCATCGCATCGCGGCTTGTATTAAAGGGGAAGTGCAAATGTGTGTCTGTGTGTCTCTATGTGATACGATACGCAGCTAGCTTATCAGTGACGTCAGAGACACCTTGTGGGATGCGTGTTCTCCTGCTTCATTCCCATTCATCGTGCGTACGCGTGTAACTCCGTGTAGCGTATATCGTGTAAACTCAGTTCTGTGTCTCGGCCTCGGCCTTCTCCTTTGCCTGCTTCTCTCTCTTCGCCCTTACTTTGGAAACGTGGATCAGCACAAACGGCGAAACCACGCTCCAGATCACCATCCAAGCCACGAGTATACCAAAATTACGCCCCATTTCACCTTTGTATGTGTTGGAAAACACAACCTTAGAAAGCTCGTACGAGTTATGAATTGGCATAGCATAGCCATATCTGTAAAATGCGTTGGTTAGCGCCATCGGCGATGTGGTTGGTGCCATATTCGCTGCAAGGAGAAAGACAAGCCATCCACCAATCAGTGGAGGGTAGTAGGTAAACAGGAGCAATGCCATGGCCTCGTTCAGTGCCCCCAAAGCACCAATTGTGAGGTATGCAATGGCCCAAAGAACCAAACCTCCAGAATGACCAAAGGTCTTTGTCACATCAATCTGGAAGGAGACGTTCAAAATTACATATGCTGCAGAAATGATCACGTATGCAATTTGTGAGGTTAGCATCCTAACGAAAAGGTATTTGAAGCCGTGAACAATCGATGCAAGGTAGATCTGGATCCGAATCGTGAGAACAACTTGGAAAAATGTGAATACAATGAGGTATGTCAGACCGAGTTGTAGTGGAGCCATGAGGATCGGGTTGACGGGTCTCCTGTCAGTGTAAATGAATGTTATTGGCTGTGAGAGGAAACTCAGAGATGCCAGCTTTGCCTCGTCTGACGGAAGTTCTGAAACAAGAGCAGCGGACTGTTGCTTCATAGTTTGTAAGAACGCTTGTTCAAAATACCTCAGAAATGACGCAACATATGTTGAAACTGAGATAAAGTCCCGACCAGTTTCGTAGATGACCTCTACAAGTGATTCAGTCACGTTGAAAGAGGTGTTGTTGGAGACGATCGCCTCGTGCAGTCCGTAAGTAGCATTAGGATAGACATACATGGCCGCCCAGTACTTTTGATGATGTACCAGACGAATGAGCTCTTCTCGGTAGGTGTTCCCATTCGACGCAGCCTGCTCAGAAAACTCGTCATGGGAGAAAACAACCCAGCCACCGTGGGCCTTGACGTCTGACAGACCAGCGGTATAGTCGATGGCGTTACCGATAACCGGCGAAACCCCATTAACTTCTTGGTCGTCGTTGACAACGATAATCTTCATATTATTGTAGCGCGTTTCACGCTTGTAGTATGTTCCCCACATTATGGCTAGCACAGTCATAAGTATGAGAGAGAGTATGATATAATTGCTTAGGAAAGATGTGTAAACTTTGATTCGTTGTCTCTTGAACTCTGTGTCCCAAAAACCTATCTTTGAGATCTTCTGGTACGCCTGAGTGTGCTTGATGCTTTCAACAACAGTCGACCGACGTCTAAGTAGAGAACCAGGCCTGCTCGGTCCTTCTTCTTCGTCCCCATTGTATTTCGTTAATGTCCTTCCAATCGTCGCTCCTGCTATAGGGTCATCGCCCATCATGACCTGGTTGATAACATCAGGGTTCAGCTGTTGTACCTCCTCGTTCACAGAAGACTCTGTGTCCGAGGATAACGACGCATCACTGCTCCACCTATCATTATTATTCACGTTCATGACACAACAGTTCCCTTTATAAACGTTGATTGCTTCTTATTTCCCCGTCTCTCCGCTTGGATGGCGACCGCAATCATAGCTCAGTGCCTGCGCAAATGAGGTCCTCCGCGAATTACCTCAGAAGTGCATGCAATATCCCCTTAAAGCCTGTTACACTGTTTGAGAACTGCAAAAATACCCTTGATGGCTGGCTTGTTTCCTTAAGAAGAATATTAAGGACAAGACCTCCACTATATAGCCGTAAGGATGCCAGAAGAAGACACCGAACACCTCTCCAGGAGACGTGATCTTTCAGAAGTTGACCCTCTGGACGCTACTGCCTACCGCACTACAACCAACGATGACCATGACTTTGGTGGTGCCTCTACACTTCCTGAAGACCTTCATTTAACAACATCTAGAAGCTCTCTGGGATCATATCGTCGACGCACTTCGGCTAATAGGTTCACGCCTGGGAATACCAATGCAGCTCACGCTGCTAGAAGCACTGTGCCCACTGAAAAGATAGCTGAGACACAGTCAAAAAAAACTCAACGTATTGATGAAGGAGACGAAGTAAGCGTAGACGATAATGAAGATGACGATAACAAAGTACGACCTTTAAATGGAGAGGACGAAGACGAAGAACCTTATGCTACAGATTTTCAGAGACAACGGTCGATTGTGACGTTGCCTACCAGGACAAGAACCAATGTCTCAGACCCAGACACTCAGGCGCTTGACGAGGTCTCACTACAGAAAACTGTCACTACGAAGTCCGTGAGAAAAAGACGAAAACGAGCGTCTCTTGTCAAGGTCTTTTGGATGTTCTTCAAGGTATACTCCCTTATTTTCCTTGTCTTCATTGGGGTTCTTTCCATATATTGGGGTTCTTGGTATAACAGAACAGAAAACCTTGTCCACCTTGAATACCTCGTTGTATCTGAGGAACAGCAGATTGGACAACTCCTGCCGTTGGCTACAGAAACACTCACTAATCTTTTGAACTCCACTTCGGCCCATGCTGTTGGTACTTTCCACTTTAAGTCTAGTGAAGTCATCGCAGATGCTCAGAAGAACAACAGAACAGTATGGGACGAAGTGGTGAGCCAAGTCCATGACCAGCATTACTGGGGCGCATACTATGTTCCTGCAAACTACACTTTTAATTATTACATGGCATTGAAATATGCGAATACGTCCTTCAATACCAGTGCCATTTCGTTTGTATACGAAACAGGAAGGAAACCGCAGTCTGTTGAAGGCTATGTCCAATCTCCGGCTATTACATTGCAGAAGGACTTTGCGGCACTGGGGGCAAAGTATGTTACTGGCCCTTTGCTCGAAGAGTTGACCACTCAAGAACAACTCTCCATCGCTAGTAACGCAACATCACTTATTTCAGGGCCATGGATATCGATATATGACCATCGACCATCGCCCGTCTCTGTGGTATTGGGACCAATTCAGATAGGTCTCATTTATAGTCTTGTTATGTCTTTCCACCAGTTCAACTTTGCTAGTGCCATGCATGAAACTATCCGCTCACAAGTGAAGTTTTCCAACTACATGTTCTATCATCTTTGTACGTCACACGGTGCCTACATTGTACTGGCGTTTGTATACTCCTTGATGTCTGCTGCATTTGGTGCGCCATATGACCTTACGTTTGGGAGGAGTGGGTTCCTTGTTTTATGGGCACTCGTATACCTGTGCATTGCTGCCTTGGGTGGTATCAATGAGAACGCTGCGTTGTGGATTTTTGCGTACAACAGACCTTTTATCGGTTTTTGGATCGTGTTCTTCATGGTCATTAACTTGTCATCAGTTTTTTCACCCATCCCGGTAATGGACAAGTTTTACAGATATGGCTATGCTACACCAATGTACCAGGGTCACGAGTTATTAAAGGTTGTTTTTTTGGATACTTATAAGGGTAACATGGGCTATCAAATTGCTATTCTTTTTGCATGGATTATTTTGGCAAATTTAGCTCTGCCATTTTCCCTTAAGGGTACTAAGAGATATAAACAAAAGGTTGAAGAACGAGCAAAGGCAGCATTGGAAAAGGCCAAGCTAGAGAAAGTCGAATAGAACAGACATCAATGCATGCCCATCTATTTATATTATTAACTCGCTTCCAAGCAAGTAGAAAAAACTCCCTATATGGGCAAAACAATGTACATTTCCAACATATATGTATTAAATTACAACAGACATGTCATGATTTTAACGGGAAGTAGCGGCAACCTTCTGGAAAGCACCCTTAGCCTGCTGCTTAGAGACCTTAGAACCACCGGCAGCAGCGAGCTTAGCCTTGTCAGCCTTTCTGGCAGCCTTAGCAGCCTTCTTCTTCTCCTTGTCAGCCTTGACAGCGGCCTCTCTCTGAGCCTTTCTGACCTCTGGCTTGATAGCACGTCTCTCCTTGATCAACTCAAGGGAAGCACCAGCAATAGCTCTCTGGGCCTTAACGGTCTTTCTAGTTCTCTTCTTGGAAACCTCCTCAGTCAAACCCTTCTTGTGGTGACGTCTGTACAAGACGGTCCAAGAGATTCTTCTTGGGTTCTTTCTCTGGTGGAACAAAGAAGCGGACTTGGAGTTCTGGAATCTGAACACCTTGGAATCACCTCTGACAAACAAGGTACCTCTACCTGGGTAGATCTTGGAACCGGAGAAAGAGTCAACTTCGACCTTCATTGTGTCTGATGGGTTGTTAGTATTACCGTCCAGTTTTCAAATAAAGAAAACCAGCCAAGGGATTGATTGATAATGATAGGAATAGGACGACAGTGTTTGGGTACATGCAAAAATGAATATGGGCGAAAACTAGACTAGGCATCAGCATCACAAAGAATGATGGATTTTGCCATGCTGTCGTTACTGTTCGAATCGGGGTTCCTTGTAACCGGTGAGGTTTCTAGGATTGACCCGTAGTCTTTTAAAGATGTGATGGGGACAAATCTCATTAAGAGTCATGTGAATGGATTTGCGAGTGGGACCGTCCCGTTCTTCTCCTGGGGGATTGAATGGTCTCTGGAGAGCGACGCTCCGCAGAATGCGACGACGCTTGTGAAGCCGGTAGACGTTAAACCGGCAGATGTGAAACAATAGTCCTTCCTATCAATCATCATGACCTCCATGGTCCACGTGGATGTACGTACTTCGTTACTTGATGGCTGAACCCTCTACTCAGACAGGCTTTGGTTCCTTGTGTTCTGAACTTTTTGATGAAAAACCAGGACCGCGAGAAGCGACCACAGTTGAGGCGAAAACATCCGAACACCAAACACCAAATTGTGTGTTTCGTTGCGTCGTCGAGTTGTGACTGTGAAAAGTTCAAGAAAATGTGTCTCCTACCGCTCACGTGATAATGAACCCGGACACCACAACGCATGGGTGTAGGCGCGCGCGCTCGGTTCGCGTTACGGAGTGAAAAAAAACTCTTCATCAAACACTTCGCATATTGGAGCACTGTGAACACTACTTTCTTCTTCTTCCCTATCGTTAGACCGGAGTGTTTTAGAGACATAAATTCACAGAGATGGTCAGTATTGTGCTGTTGTGTTGTCCCTCTGGCAGAGTTAGACGCTCTTTCGAGAACGTCGCTGTCTAATTCATGACCTCGTCATGTGCCATGGATGACTGCCTCAGGTTGGACTAGGATTATTGTACTAACACTAAGTTAAGGCCCCAAAGAACCAGGAAAACATCAACCAGAAGCTTGCCTTGACCATCAAGTCGGGTAAGTACACCCTTGGTTACAAGTCTGTTGTTAAGTCCTTGAGACAGGGTAAGGCCAAGTTGGTGATCATCGCTGCCAACACCCCAATCTTGAGAAAGTCCGAGTTGGAGTACTACGCCATGTTGTCCAAGACAAACGTCCACTACTTCCAGGGTGGTAACAACGAGCTTGGTACTGCTTGTGGTAAGCTCTTCAGAGTTGGTGTCCTCGCCATTTTGGACGCCGGTGACTCCGACATCTTGACCTCCCTTGAGGCCTAAGAATGTCTGATGCCCTCTTCTCTCCACTTTATTTTTTTTATTTTTTTGAAGATGCTTAGATGCTTATGTCGGTCTCCTGTGGGGCTTCCCCTGGATTCCACCCTTCTTTAGTGAATATTAATTAATGGTGTGTCATGATTCTTTAATTTTCTTGTATCGCCCGCTCATATATACGGTTTGTGTCTAACATTACTGTAAACATGACACCTTAGTTGCTGGAGTCCATCTCTCTGCAGACGCATATTTCTTTTGCGGACATGCCGCTAAATAGCTAAAGAGAGCCCTTCGTGCATAGCTTCGTAATGCAAATCCCGATGCATGGATTACAAAAGCGCATATACCACTGTAAGAGAGTAACAGCACCGTGGCGAGCTTTTCCAGACAGGTTTTTTGGACTGCTGGACTAGTCTGAAAAGCTTGTACATCCCTTCAGCTCGTAAAATGCGCATAGATTGTTAAAAATTCTTATGTCGCGCAGAACATCCACACTTTGGATAGTATCCGGCTAAGAGCATAATGTCTCGTGCACGGCTCACACGATATACTCAACAATGAGACAGTCCCAACGATAAAAAGGCTAGAAAGTCCGCAGTTAAATGAATTGCATCAAAAAACGGCGTAAGGTCAGGTAGAGACTACGCCCAAGTAAGCAGCAGGAAATCGCCTTAACGACCATGCTGTCTTCACAGGCGTCTAACGCCATTATGTACGTTACATACGGAGTTCTTCTCTTCACAGGTTTGTTCATCGCATGGAAGGTCAAAGACACAAAGGCCGGTTTCCTTGCGGCAAACAGAACACAAGCAGGTGTCCCACTGGCTTTCAACTTTGTTGCGTCCGGTCTTGGATGTGGTATTCTCTCAACTTACCCACAGGTTGCTAACCAAACCGGTCTCCATGGCCTTCTGGTGTATGCATTCTCCGGTGGTTTACCTATGTTTCTGTTCGCATTTTTTGGTCCCATGGTGCGTAAGAGATGCCCTAACGGTTTCGTGTTAACCGAGTGGGTCTTCCATCGTTTTGGTAAAATCACTGGCCTCTACTTGTCGGCTTGTACGATCCTTACACTTTTCCTCTTCATGGTGTCTGAGGTTGCCTCTCTCCAGTATGCTGTGGAAACGCTCACGGGCCTTAGTGCACTTCCACCTGCCATCATCCAATGTGTTGTCACAACTATTTATACTGCTGCTGGTGGTTTCAAAGTGGCATTTATTACTGATACTCTTCAGATTACAGCGGTTTTTTTCATGATTGTTGTCGTCACATGCTCCGTTGGTGCCTATGTTGACATTGATACTAGCACTATTAAGCCTTCAGGTTTGCTCAAAGGCAACCTTGTTGGATGGCAGCTTCTTTATATCCTTCCAGTAGCCATCTTCACAAATGACCTGTTTATGGCTGGTTTCTGGATGCGTACTTTTGCTGCTCGTAGTGACAAGGATCTCTGGATTGGCTGCTCCATTGCTGCTTTCTTGCTCACAGTCATTGTTACAATTGTAGGTGTTGCTGGAATGATAGCTGTTTGGGCTGGATGGGTCGACATCGGTGTTGCTAGCTCTTCTGCATCCGTGTACATCATTTTGAGTAAGATCCCATCGTGGGTATCTGGCTTCACTCTCCTTTTTGTTGTGATTATCTCCGTTTGTACTTTGGGTTCTTTGCAGTCTGCTCTGACCTCCACCATCTCCAATGATATCTTCAGAAACAAGATCTCTCTCATATATGTTCGTGGTATTGTGGTCGTCATCATTGTTCCAGTCATTGTTGTTGGTCTTCGAGTGGCTGATGATGTGCTTCAGATTTATTTCATTGCCGACTTGCTTTCTGCTTCTGTTATCCCTGTGATCATGTTAGGTCTTTGGGACAGACTCTACTTCCTGACGGGCTGGGAAATTGTGAGTGGTGGTGTTGGCGGTCTTCTTGGCGTCTTCATCTTTGGTACTGTTTACTATCATTCGGCCAGGGAAGGTGGAAAGCTGTTGCTGATCTGGAATGGTATCTATGGTGGTGACTGGGGATGTTTCGCTGCCTTTATTGTTGCACCAGGCGCTTCACTTGCTGTTGCAGCTGCAACTCTTGGTGCCAGATTGTCAGTTTTGAAAGTATACTCCCTTATCACGGGAACTGCATTCACTGCTTTGGATCGTGAATCTCTTTATGAAGTCGGTGATGATGACGGTGCCGCTGATGTAACACCAAGTGTTGAATCCAAGAAGAAAGAGGATCTGGATGTCCATACCTTCAGTTGAGTTTCAAGTATGAAGAGATTGTCTGAATTTTCTTTGGACTCTTTGCATTTCAATAGATTTAAAAAAAACTATGGTATAATTTTGTTTAATTGATTCATTAAGATATAATTCTGTTTAGAACATTAATAATTAAGTACACGAAAAACACACACCACAGATGCCTACATGAGACATAAGTTATTGAAGAGGGTCTTTGACATTTCCAGACTTCTTACCAAATACCTTACCTAAGGTCATATCGTAGATTCTGTCACCCTCGCTTTGAATAACATATTCTCCTTCTCCGATTTCTTCGTCAAGAGCAACTTTGTCCTTAAGTTCTGGATTTCTGAGGAACAAGGAGAATACGATCAACAAAGAGCAGAAACAAAGAGCAACCAAAGTTTCCAATTTTTGGATATACCGGTAGGACTCAACCACAGCCATTCTCTCTGGTGTCCCCCACACATATGTGGTAGAGAAGGTGTATGGGTCGGCGTATATAGATATAGCCATTGTAGCATTTCCCAGATCCTTCTCCAAACGCGCAGGCAAGAGCTGCGTCCATATGGCACCGGAAACAGAATTACCGACTGCAGAACCAATTCGGTACAAAGTCCAAGAGAAGGCAGTGACGGTGGCCATATGCTCATGGGTAGTAGAAGATTGCATTGAAACATTAATTGGATAAGAGAACATGGTGGTTCCAATACCCCAAACCACTATAGCGCCAATAACACCTTCTTTGGAGCCATCACCGCCTCTGAAGTGGTAGAGCAAACCACAGGCAACTAGCCAACAAGTAACACCAAGCACGATGAAAGGCTTAAGTTGCTTTACGTAGTAAACCATTAAAGCAAAAAGAGGACTCCAAACAACAGAGACAAATGACCAAAGAGAACTGATTCTAGTGGCAGACGCAACAGATTGGCCCATAGCGACAATAAGAACAGTGTAGAGGTAATCAGCAGCCATATAGTAAATGAAATCCAAGAGGAAGGAGAGACAACAAGCAGACCAAATTCCACGGTCCTTAAGCAAGCCGTATGGGATAATTGGATACTTAGCAAATTTAGCTTCGTAGACAAGAAAGATTGGGAGCATGATAACTCCAATAACTAAAGGAGCGATGATCTTACCAGACTCCCAAGTTTTCTTTACACCGCCCGCTAAGGTCAGTGGAACCAAAAGACAACCGAGAACGACTACCATGACCAAAAGACCGACAATATCAATTCTCTGGAGAAGCTCAAGAGAAAAAAGACTGTGTTTTTGAGAAAATCTCTTTTTCTCCTGGAGATTTCCCCACTCTGGGGTTTTAGATGCCTTCCATCTCATGTGAAGCATGCAAGCAATGAGAGGAAGGGAGGTAATTGGGAAAATAAATGCCCACATACCAATACCCCAAGACCAGTTACTTGTACCAACGGCGGCCGTAACATTTCCAGAAATCCAAGTGTTAATAATAAAAGGTAAGGTTGGAATGAATTGATAAAACAATCTCCATCTTAATGTTGAGAAGTCAGACAGAACAAAAAGAACCATCAACAAGACGCCTACATAACCCAGGTTATAAAAGACTGAACCTGCACAATAACGTTGGATATCATATGCCTGTGATTGAATGATAGTACCAATAACATAAAAGAAAATGGAGACTAAGAGCAATGGTAAACGTCCAAAGACGTCGGATAATCTGGCAAAGAAAATCTGAGCTGCTGCCCCGATTACTGCATTAACAACACCGATAGTTGAGATGAGGGAATGTGCACCATAGGAGGCAGAAGCCATGGCTGTGTAAACATAACGGATCTGAGCGTCTAGACCATAACCATAACCAATAAGGAATGCTGAAAAGAGAAGCAAACAGGTCAGGAATATACTGCCTTTATACTGTTCAGCCTGGAGTTCAGCCTCTTTTAAAACAATTAGTTTGTACTCATCATAGTGGCCATCAATTCCTTGAGGAAGTGATGAAGTCTTCTCACGAGAAGTTACTGATGAGTAGTCATTGTCTCCAACGTTCTCGTTTGTTGGAGTGTTATCAACTTTCTCTTGCTGGCTGGACATGTTTCAAGAGTACAAGCACAACGACAACACGAAGAAGACCAAAGTGGCGGCGGCAGCAGAAAGGACTAGTATTATATAGAAAATTCAGAATAGACGCATGAAATCAAAGACATGCAGGTCGCATCTGCTCTAGGCAATTCAACTTAAGGTCGGTTGTACAGTGATGCAACTGAACTGAAATACCCACATGAAGTTTCGGAAATTGGGAAATTGCGTCACCCACCATTCGCTGATCAAAACGATGAAAAATAAAGGACGATTCACAAGAATCAGAAGATACAATGGTTCTAGACTACTGGCAAAATAAGAATTGGCTACTGTATACATAGATTCATAAATATTGATAGCTGTCTACATATGTGGTTCTAGCTATGGATGACGAAGGATAAATCCGCCAAGCTAGAAGTATTGGCGTTCTAGGGGGCTAGGTTTAGTTGGTGACGTCGTCCCTGCAACGCATACAGGGCTCAGAAGGCACAATACTCTAATTGTACAGCAGTCCCTCTAATTGTGACTATAACGAAAAGTAGTTTGTAGCATCAGTAGCGTCTAGTAGATTTAATCTCAGGGTATGAGCATAGTGAGCATTGATCGAGTTGTAACTAAAAGTTGAAAAAAACTATATCCGATCTTTCTTCATCATAACTCATCATATCCCATCTGGAAGTTCATTGAAGCCCTTAGCTCGGCTTTATGCCTCTTTGCTCTTTCGATGCATGTTCAAAGCCTCGCTTTAAGAACCCATGAGCATGATGTACATACGCCGCACCAATTTCAGTTTTGCGCTCTCTAATTATCATCAATCTGATCGATCAGACAATCTGATATACCAAAGAGATTTCACCCATATCAATTCAAGATCATTGAACATATCTTTCACACTAAGGTCATGACGGAATGAACTAAACTGGCTGTCCTCTACACTCGGAACTACCAGGTTCTATAGGTAAGTGCAAGCAGTGCTGGATAGTACTAATGTGGTGCCGCTGTGAGGTTCCTGAACAGCGCCACACGCCACATAGAAAAAAAGCTTGTCGTTTAGACCTCATTTTGAAAATAATCTCAAAAAAAAACAGTAGTTTTAGAACTAAAGATCCAGAAGAAGATGGTCCTTTCTTAAATGTAAACACTTTCTCTTTCTCATATCGTGTCTTACGCATAAAGAACGAATCAGTCTTTCGTATAAGCTTAGTGCGGCTTTCCAATTAGAATTTACTCCCGCGTTTCAGTTGACCCGGTAGCTGCACATCAACCATGCAGGTTCTATGAAGAAGATGGAGCGGTGATGCAAAACATGTAAATGGCAAGAAACACCCAGAAATGTTCTTGGCACCCTGAAAAAGAAAAACTGTACAGGAACTATTGCTAAGAGTCCCAGTAGGGCTTTTGGAAAAATTTCAAATTATCAGTGAAGTGCACAAAACTTCAGAATAACCTCGAAGGTTCTATTTTAGATCAAAGAAGCGCAAGAAGAAATAAACCTGCTTTATTCTCCTCAGTATACTTCTTTACCAGTTCCCACTTTTGAGGACGCGGATAACTTATGAACTTAATGAGGTTCATGGAGCGACGAAGAATAGAAATGAGCGACACATAACGGTAGCTTGCCAGGAGCTGTCGCCGATCACCTAAAACCACATATGTAGCTGTAACACAAGAGCGAACGCTTGTAGAGAAGAACTTTTCTTTTTCGAAGGGAACGGGGTGGAAGAGAGAGGGTCCCCCAATGATTCCTGCTTTCTAGTTTCTTGCGAATACAGGCGCTTCCTCACCGACTTCTGCTTACATATCCCACTGTTTGAGTTGTGCGTTCTGCTTGAAACTATGCAGAACGACGCTTTCGAATGTGGGTGCGTCGTTCTTCAGAGTTCGTAAAAATGGAATAGAAAGCATACAGGCTGCTTTCTCGATAAAATAATAGTAAATGTAGCAAGTTTTCCGGAGCTGAAGGTCCGCTTGCTCGAGCTGAGCTTCTTCATGGGCTCAATTTGGGTACCTGAGTCAGTGAGAGAGGAACCGCTCATGTACTGTGAGCTTCTTTGAAAAGGTTGACAAATACGAAGTCAATCTAGTTCTGTGTTTCTCGTTATAGATAATCAAAAACTTAAGGTTAGAACGTCTTGGAGGGCATATATCATTTGATGGCCCAATCCAGCGTTCTGATTGGCGAGAGAATGTGATTACATAAGCAAAAACCACGATGTCCCATTTCTTTTTCCACAATAATCGCTGCGACAACAGAATTACAGGGTTTGCTCAGTTTTTGACCAAGATCACTGGCCTTTAATAGCACATATCTATCAAAATAATCTGGAGAAATCATGGGTTGGTTTTGGGCAGAACCGACGGAGGCCCAGCCGAAAACGAAGTGCTCTGGTTCTCGTTCACAGTCTCAGGCTGAAGCGCCAGCCGTTTGCCCAGTCAAGCATCGATTTAACAAGGATCTTCCAGCGATTTGCCCTATGAAGAAAAACAAGAAACCATCTCAAGAGGACACTTTAAATCCACTTAACAACATGCCTGTGAGTATATCGGCTGCCAAACTTCCAGGCCAGAAAATCGACTTACCGACCGAACGTACGTTCTCCACAATTCCTCGCGGTGCCGATGACGCCGAGGGCGTTTGGGAATACCCATCTCCCCAGCAAATGTTTAATGCGATGGTCCGTAAAGGAAAGGCCGAAGAAATTCCTGAAGACGCAGTCGAATCGATGGTGGATGTTCATAATTTCCTCAACGAAGGCGCGTGGCAAGAAATTCTACAATGGGAGAAGCCCTACACGGAAAAGTTTGGCAAGATGCCACGTCTTGAGCAGTTCACAGGAAGACCTCACGATTTGTCTCCAAGAGCAAGATTGTATTTACAGCTCTCCAAAGTGTTTCCAGAGACCTTCAACACCGATCCTCCTTTTGATAGACATGATTGGTACGTTTTGAGAGCCAACGAACGCGGCAGTTGGGATTCAGTGAGATATGTGATTGATTATTACGGTGGACCTGATGATCACCACGGCATGCCAACCTTCTTCCTCGATGTTAGACCCGCTTTGGATTCTGCTGTTAGTGCAAAAGACAGATTTGTGCACTGGGCGCAACCATTGTGGAACAAGGCCATGGGAAAGACATCTGACGAATGATTAAAGTTTTGGGATAAGATGTATCTATTGGAGTTCTCTTTGTTGGTTTACGGTATATTTTAATGGCTTCTTTCCTTCACCCCCTTTTTACATATTGATTTGTTCCTGTCTTCTCATAGTTATTTCCAGCATTAACTTATTTTTCTTGCATATAAACGCACGCTACCGAACGAACTGAACTGAACCGAAAAGAGCTAATATAAAGAACAATAATATTCGTAGATTAGTATATACACTGTACCTTTGTTTTCCAATCAATGCAATGCAATTTTATATTTACAATAGTGCGAGAATTGATTCTGGAGTCTCAACACCTTGCTCCACAAGAGATTTGACAACCTTCAAGGTTCTAGAAGTCAAGTTCTTCTGAAGATTGTTTTTCACAATGACCTCAAATACGCTTTCAGCAAGTTCGGCGTTCTTTTGTTGCTCTGCAGATCTGATAATGAAATAGAGTGAGAATTTGCTAAGCAATCTGCCAGCATGACCTGAAGAATCGAGGGCCTTTAAATACTCAAGAGACTTTTGGGGTAGATTGTTACGCATGAAACCTTCAAACAAAGCGGCCCAATGGGGTGGATACACCTGATAACCCTCAGAAAGAAACTCCTTGAAGTGTGCCTCAGCTTCTCTTGTTCTGTTGTTATTGAACTCGTTGGTGATGATAGAGATGTACGTCACTGTAGATGCGCGACCGGCACTTTGAAGGTAATTGAATAATCTCTGCGCAGTTGAAATGGCGCCGGTCTTGGAAAGACCATCCATGATTGCAGTGAAAGTAAATTCGTTTGGTGTTATACCCTGCTGTGACAACTCTTCAAAGAACAAGCGGAATGTTTCATCGGATGGAACCTCACCACGAGCTCGGAGACTCTTAAGAGTACAGTCAATAAGAATGGAATATGTAGCAACATCTGGTGAAAGACCTGATTCAATCATTTGGTCTAGAAGTGGGCGCACTTCATTATACTTCTTCCGTCTGATCAAAAGTGCCAACAGACTGTTGTATGATTCTGTGTTAAGCGCAATGTTCTTTTCTTTCAGTTCTGCTAGTACCTCTTGAACTTTGTCGTCATTGTTCTTAATAGCAAGTGCCTGTATGTATGCTTGGGCAATAAGTGGAGAAGAGTGAAGCTTCTTTGAAACAATCTGCTCTACAAGATCAAGCTTGTTTGCACGGGTGTAAATGAGAATGAGCGCGGCATCCGTTTCAGCATTACGTTCTGGCATTTTCTGAAGGACACTCTCAACCTGACCCAAGCGGTCTGACATCTTACCAGTTTTAGAAACCGTGACAAGAAGCGTATTCCAAGCCGAAATAGAAGGCTGAGCTCCAGATTCCATGATCTCATTCCAAAGTTTAAGTGATTCATGAGTCATGTTAAGTTGTGTGAACATCTTCATGAAGAGAACAAGTGTTTCCTGGGCTAGTGGTTTTCCACTCGCCTTAGAAATCTTTCTTGCTTGGTTCATTGCCATTTGTACAGGCTGCGAGCGTCCTACCTGTGCAGCTTCGTAGGCAGAGGTGAGGTCGGAGAGTGAGTTAGGGTCACGAGTCTGGAGGAAGAATTTCTCAACTTCAGCACGGTACTTCGTAAAACGAGAATCATTTTGGCCAAACAAATATCTTAGTTCGGAAACTAACTCCTTTTGGGTTGGAGTTTTCGACTGGAGAAGTTTCTCAATTAGTGTCGCATTGGCTTCAGACCCCTTTATGGAAGCGGCACAGATGAAAGCTAATGTCGTTAATTTCTTGAGCGCGTTCTCAAATGTTCTAGACGGTAAGCTCAATTCAGCTTTGTACTCAAGATAGGAAACCCAAAATGGTAGGACCTCGTCGAAAGCATCATCCTTAACCATAATCTCCGCCACAAAGATGAACGCTTGAAGTGGGACTGCCTGATACATGATTGCCTTGTTCAAGATGTCATGTGGTGTAGGAATAATCTCATTCTGGCCTGGAGCATGTATTTCTTTAGTTGCCACTTTCATGATTGGAACAATAACTTCTCTCCCAAGCCTGGTTCTGGAGATGTGGCTGTTAAGTGAATCGAGATGGTTGACTAACGATTCGACAAGAACTTTTGTGGAAGCGCCATCATTAAGTTGCTTTTTCATATCATTCACAGCAGCTTCAGTGGCACCATTTGGCATAGCATATACTTTTTTCTGGGGACGTTTCCCTTTCTCACCTGCAGTGTCGTCAGGAGCTTTAGTGCTTTGGGCACGAATACAATTCTTGACGATAGTTCCATTGATGAATTGGGTACAGGACGCACTTCGATAAACAGCGTGTCGTGCCAGAGCTCCTGCAACTCTCGAACGAGCAAGGTATCGCCAACTCAGCATTCCGTTTAAAAGATATATAGGGGTACGTGTTTGAAAATCAACAAAAAACACCGCATATATCTTTCTTCTATGCTTCCACATGAACTCTTGGTGTCGAAGCTGGGCTCGTTTTTTTTCACTTGATCGCGGCATGACATAATACCTTCTAGTGAAATTACATAAGCTTAAATAGAATGATTGCCGATTCGCTGTAGTCTCATATCCATTAAAAAGTGTTTATATAACGCCAAAATTTCTATGGAGAAGTTAGTAATGCATGCACCACATTAATGTTTTAGTATAAATCCATTTCAGTGGAACGGCTTTTGACTTTTAGAGATATATTTCCGTGTGGTTCACAACTAAACGACGCTGTTGATGTAAAACACACAAATACCCCGGAATGTCTTTAGAGTTGGCGTTGACAGCCATTTAGAATAGTTGAAGGTAAATAACTCCCAAAGGTTCTATATTATTATTTCAGTTAACTACTATGGACTCTCTATGAAGTCACCTGATTTAAAACATCTTTGATATTCACATTCCGACATTGACTGATAACCTTGAAGCAAGATTATTTGAAAAATGCGAATTAAAAGAGCTGAAGCCATTTGAAATACTTAAACCACTTCGGTTCCACAAGGACACATTCAGCCTCAGCAATTTTTGTTGGAACACCATCCAGAGTCTCAATATACCCATTAATGACGACTTTTCGGCCTTTATGCTCTTTCACTCTCGCCTTCAGAACAACAGTGGAGTCCGGCTCCGCATGTTCAAGAAAGTTGACTACAAGCTTAGCTGTGACGCCTCGACCACTAGGAAGAAGAGGGAATCCACAAAATGTCAATGATTCATCCATAATTGTGGATAGCACACCGTTATGAATGGCTCCGTCATAAGAGGTCAGGTTCTTCCCAAGATGATAGTAGGCCTGTATTTCGTTGTCTTCTCGATTTATGAAGACAATCGGATCGATCTCGAGATGGTTAGGCCCGAAAAGTAGTCCCTGACTTACCATATGCTCTCTATGAGCTTTGGGAATCCTCGAAGAGTGTGTATCAAACTTGTAGTTAGCATTCTGAGTGATTTCCTCGTAGCCTGGAAGTTTCTTGATCTTGTCAATGACATCGGTTCTTTGGCCCTCAAGAGTACGTTTATCTTTCAGTGGGTCCGGCTCTTCAGGCCAGGCTCGGGCAAAAGCAACAAATCCAACGGAGAATGATGTTCCCGCAATAAGCGTCCGTGTAATAAGGGAAGCCATTGAAGATTTTTTGGTTTCAATTGAAATGGCCAAATATTCTAAGCGTTGTGGGGATTGTGCCAAATGGCTAACCTATTTAAGGAAGGCTGCTCCTACAAAGACCTCGCGAAGTCCTGGCCCAATCAAAGGCGTGGCTGGACCATCCCAAACGAAGCATAAGCAATGGGAGGAAACATTTGTGACAATAACCATACCACACAATTATAGCACTTGACTTTCTAACGACGTTCTTATCAGAGGCAACTGTAAAGAGTAAACAATCAGAAAGATAACGATGCTTGAATCCGTTGTAGCAAGCATTCTTAATCGATTCTTGGTAAGTTCTCGTTCCTCGATCCTCTACGGGCATAAGCGATGGCGGGTGCCTTCTCTTGAACAGGTGGTGGCGGCTACCCTTCCGGGTCTAATTTGCAGCACTAACAAATTAAAAGGGTAATTATGTTGAGAATTTTGATCCTAAGCAGCTGAATATTGGCATCTGGAGCGGTGATGTCAAGTTGCGAAACTTACGGCTCAAGAAAGAGTCTCTCGATAAGCTAGAGCTACCTGTTGACGTCAAGTTTGGTCACTTAGGAGAACTTACACTTCAAATTCCTTGGTCAAACTTGAAGGGTAAGCCGGTGAAAGTGGCAATAGAAGATGTGTATCTCCTTGCCACGCCAATTATACAAAGTTCGTACAACTACGAAGAAGAGCTCAAGAGAGAGCTGGCTCTGAAGCTCCGGAGACTTACAGACCTTGAACTTAGGACACGGGCAAACCCGACAAATGCCATATCAGACGAAGATGCTGCCAAGAATCAATCTTTCACAGATTCTCTTGTTACCAAAATTATCGACAATTTACAAGTCACTATTAAAAATATCCACATTAGATACGAAGACGTTGACGGCACCTTTACTGACAGCCCTTATGCGATTGGGGTCGTCTTGAAGGAACTATCAGCTGTTTCTACTGATGAAGAGTGGTCCCCCACCTTCATATCCGTTGCAAGCCACTTAACACACAAGCTTTTGACATTGAAGTCACTTTGTGCTTATTGGAATACAGAATCTGGTTCGATATATACTGATGATTACGGCGCACTTCTTTCCAGATTCAAGGAGTCAATCATATATGAAGAAAACATTGGCTCTTTCAAAGATACCCAATTCATTTTGAGACCAGTTAGTGGCGTGGGCCACTTGACACTTAACAAGTTTGGTTCCACGGAGAGTGAACCTCATATTAAAACGGAGGTGTTCTTTGAAGAATTCAGCGTTGATTTGGACTCACATCAATACAGAGATGCATTGTTATCTGCTTCCAGATTCCATTGGTACAGTAGGACTCATAAGTTCAAAAGATTCAGGCCAAGTGTTCCTTTGGAAGGTCATGCAAAAGAGTGGTTCAGCTACGCGGCTGACGCTGTACTTAATGAAATTCATGAAAAGAACTACCGTTGGAGTTGGGAGTATCTTAAGCAAAGGCGTGATAAGAGGAAGTTTTATATTACGTTGTGGAAAAAGAAGCTCTGTCTTCCTGACATTTCACAAGAATTTACTGACCCAGAGAGTAATCATGAGTTAAGCAAACTCGAGGAGGAATTGTCGTATGAGGATATTAAGTTCTTCAGATCTCTAGCTAGAGCAGAATTGAGAAAAGATAAACTGAATGCTTCAGAGAACGAGCCAAATACTAGCGAAGGCGATCTAAAACAAGTAGGAGGGGGTTGGTTCTCTGGTTGGTGGGCTAAACCAACGGGCGATGTTACTGATGATAGGCTAGTTATCACGGATGAACAACGTGAGGAATTCTATGACGCCATTGAGTTTGATGAGACCCGTGCAATTTCTGAGTCAATCAATGTTCCAAAAGATCGCGTGAATTTCGAGTTGCATGCACAGCTAAGAAGAGGAGGTTTCTCTCTAAAGAATAGGGGCGCGGAGAAGGATCTTGCTAAAATGGTCTGGGATGGCTGTTCTGGGCAGCATTATCAAAGAACGGACTCTTTCTTGTCTACTTTTACTTTGCAAGAATTCAAAGTCGAGGATGGAACCGACTCTACTCTGTATAAAAATGTTGTGAGCGTAAAGCCATTAAACTCATCGCTTGAAGGTGAAGAGAGCACAGAACCGTTTTTCAAAGTTTCACTTGAGAACAACCCGCTAGATGGTTCTGCGGATGCAAATTTGATGGCAAAGTTGAGAAGTATGACCATATTTTACCATGTGGAGTTCATAAATGAAATTATCAAATTCTTTACTCCTTCAAAGGCGCACATTGATACTATGAACGCTATTATGAATGTTGCGGAAGCTACTGTTCAAGGTCTCACCAACCAGACAAGAATGGGCCTTGAAGCCATTTGGGAGGACCATAAAACTGTTAATGCCAAACTAGATTTACAGGCACCCTTGATTATTTTACCGATGGATCCGACTTCTTGGAGTTCTCCGTGTGCTGTTATCGACGCTGGTCACATTAGTATTGTTAGCGATCTCACAAATAAAGAAAGAACTAAAGAGATTAAGAGCCTGACCCCAAAAGAGTATGGAAACATTGATATTGAGGAATTACAAGCTCTTATGTACGACAAGTTTGATTTGCATTTGCAAGATACCCAAATACTTATCGGTCCTACAATACGATCGACGATTGAGCAACTACACTCCGGGAAAGACAGTCCCTTATTGGTTCTTGAGAAATTGGACATGAAGCTTCTCGTGGAACTTTCAATGATGCCAGGCTCTATCAATCTCGCCAAATTCCGAACTAAGGCTAGATTGCCGAACTTCATTGCCAAGATGAACGATTATCAGTATAAAATAATGATGCAACTACTTGAGAAGTGCATACCAAACTTTTCACCTAGTAGTAATGATGATGATAGTGAACAAGAGAAGTTTGCTATTCCATTTGATGTGAACCTTGACCTAGAAGACAGTATGTCTATTCATAGCCTGAAATCTCCCTCAGAGCTTCCCCATCGAGATGTGCCACAATTAGATCAACAGCACATCTTTGAATTTGATTTCAATGTCGATAAAGTTCAATTATCTCTCTCCAAATGCATTGATGGGAAAACAATGGCATCTGATGCTCTGATTGATATAATAGCTGAAAGATTTTCTCTTGATTTCTTCAAAACGGAAAACGACATGCATGTTGATTTGACTCTTGCCACTTTCAATATCGAGGATTGGGTTGAGAAATCTGGGCCTAAGGAATTCAGAAAATTAATATCTTCAAACAATTTCTTAGAAACTGAACTGGTTGATACCAAGAAAGATATCTTCAAGTTAAAATATGATAGAGTTCGCAGGCTGGTCGACTATGACGGCAAAGAGATTGAACTCTTTGATCAAAAGGTTGACCTCAAGCTCTCCACATTGAAGACTATTTTGACACTCAAGAGCTTTATGACCATCTTAAACTTCATTTTGACGACGTTTACAGACCCTAATCCACCCGAACAACCTGCAGATGCGTTAAGGCACAATGACGCTTCGGATATTCAAACCTCTCCCCAGCAGATTTGTTGTAATGTTCATCTCGATGGAATCACTTTAGTTCTAAATGATGATGGCATCAAATTGGCTACTATCCAGTTTTCGACTGCACTATTTGACATTTTAGTTCTTCCAGAAAAGATGAAGGTTTACTGTAAACTTGGAGCTCTGACCATATATGACGAAGTGAACGAAGGGACTTCCCGAGATTCTGTTCTCAGAAAGCTTTTGAGTTTTGAAGGCGATGAATTGGCAGAATTCACATATGAAACTTACGATCCTATTTCAAATGTCGAACTTGATTATTGTTCAAGTTTCAATTTCAAGGCTGGATCCTTGCGTCTTAATTTCGTTGACGAACCTTTGAATAAAGTTATGGGATTTTTCAGTAAATTCCAACAAATGAAATTCTACTTTGATTCTGCTAGAGATTCTGCCTTTAACCAAGTGAACCTCCAGAACCAGAACATGAAACTCGATGTCACCATCAAAACCCCCATCATCATGTTCCCAAGAGTTGTTGATTTTTCTTCAGACAAATATGACGATGTTACGATGTACTTGGGTGAGTTCCATGCTTGTAATACCTTCATCAAAGAATCACATGGTTATCTTAATCAAATGGACTTAGGGCTTCGCTCTACTAAGTTGACTTCAAGCTTTCATAGTGGTTCTAATGCTCAATCTCTTAAGATTATAGATGACGTCGATATCTCATTTGATATTAAGCTTACAGAGGGTACAGTGGACCACCCTCCTACTCAGGCATACGGAAAAACGACCAAAATAACTGGTGATTTAACAGCCAAACAACTAGCGTATATTAACTCTTTGTTACAGAGTGTTCCAAAGGTATTTGAGTTTGACAACACAAAATCCTTGTGCGATATCGAAGAGGCAGCAGTCAATGCCAACAAGGTCATTGCTCCAAATGCGACTTATTGGGTGAACAATGATACTATTTCCAGGATTGGGGAACCTGTTATTTTAGGGAATCCTGACGATATAAAAATTGATTTCACATTTGAGATTCCTGAGGTTTCTTTGAAGATTCATAAGGATCTATCAGAAGTCAGTGGACGTTCCGCAACTGCTATTTCTAAGTTTTCACTCTCTGATATTGGGCTCAAATTCACTCAGAAGCAAGACACGCATTTCAATGCTAACTTTTACATTGACTCTTTGACTGCTGAAGATATCCGTGAGGTTAAGGATAACAAATTCACTGAGATTATTCCACGCGTTTCTGTCACAGACCACCAATTCTCTGCAAATGTCACCACAAATGGACCAATAGACAATAAAAACACACTAGTTCGGCTCACCATTAACAATCCACAAGTAATTTTTGCTATGGATTACATCTTTGCGTTGAAGTCTTTTATTGATGTGAGTTTTGCACTTCCTCCTGGCACAGGGAAACTCTCTGCCGTGATGGACACTGACGAAAATGATGACCCTCTTGTTGAAACTTTACGTGCTAAGGCTAATGATACGGATCCTATATCTAAGATCGGATTCTCGCTTAATATTGTGAACACATCCTTAATCCTATTAGCAAATCCTACTTCTACTAGTTCAGAGGCGATTGTATTTAAGATTGAACAGCTTTTGGCTTCCAAGCAAAACATCGCTACTGCTAGCGCCAACAACGTTGGAATGTTCTTATGCAAGATGGATAGTTTTGACAAGAACAGAATTAGGATTATTGATGATTTTTCGTCCTCTATCACTGTTGATGACAGGGGTAGTACGACTGAGAGCCACCTGACAGCTATCCAGGTTTCCATTGAACCTCTCTTGATGAGAGTTTCGTTAGCTGACATCAAATTGGCCTTGTCAATTTTTAACAGAGCGGTTGAATTGTCACAAGAACATGGAAGTGAATCTCCTGGAATTAGGACAACAGAGGAAGATACCTATACTACATTTACGAAAGAGTTCAGACGCAAGTTGAGCCGGTACGCTCCAAGCATTGCTACTACAGTTTCCGGAAACAGATTCAGACGTAGTTCTGTTGTGGAAACTGAAGTTATTTTGAAAGCTGAAGAGCTATCTGCTGATATTCAAGGCCTACGTCTTGTTTTGATCGGTAATGTCAATGAACTTCCGGTCTTGGATATGTGTATGAAGCCATTCCAATTAACGGCAAAAAACTGGTCCACAGACATGGAACTAGAGAGTTCCATTGAATCATTTGTCAACATATTTAATTACGCAAAGTCTTCCTGGGAACCGTTGGTTGAACCTTGGCCGATTGATTTCCATGTTTCTAGAGCCTCATTCTCGAATCCACAGTTATCCATTGATTTAATAGCAAGGAAAATCGCCGAGGTAACGTTATCCTCTCGTTCCATAGCGTTGATATCCCAAGTTTTCTCTTCTATCTCTGGAGGCGATGAAATTCAGGCAAGAGGCTCTTTGAAACCATATAAGATTTTGAACCAAACTGGACTTGATATCAACGTTTGGGCTGCGTCATCTGATAACAGTCGTCCAAACCTAACCACGATCAAGGATGGCTCGATTATTTCTTGGGAATTTGAGGATTGGAAGAAGGTTCGTGAGAATTTGGACTCCGACAACAACAAGGGAATTCTTGGAATTGAATTCTTAAATTCGACTTATGAGCCATTGGCATCTATTCCTGTAACAAGCGAAGGTGAAGAGCTTTACATGTTGAGCCCATCTGTCAATGGTTACCACAATAGGCTCAGTACCGAGGTAAAGTTAGGAGATGATAATGTAAAAACCATCTCCTTGAGATCTACTGTCCTTATCGAGAATGCAACACAGGTCAATATATTCGTTAAAGGTAAGAAACAGTACAAGATTCCTGCAGGAGAATCTAGGGCTGTTCCAATTGATGAAGCCTATGATACGAGTTTTTATGTCAAACCCGACATTAAAGTTCCTTTTAATTGGTCAGAAACTGCTGTGTACTGGAAGCGGCTTTCTATGTCTTCTGTTTCTATAAGATGCCATTCTGTTGATCCTAATGATACTACAAGTTTCTTTTTCCAAGCTGACCCCAAATTCAATGCTGATGAACCACTTGTGAAGGTATATCCCCATATGCAGATTGTTCTTTCAGCGCCATTGGAGATCGAGAATCTTTTGCCATATGGTATTTCATATCGTCTCTATGATAGAAGTTCCAAACGTGATTGGAGAAACTTCCTCACAAAGGGAAATACTAGCCCAGTTCATGTGGTAAAACTAGAGCACTTCTTGTTATTGAGTGTACAGCCTGTTGATTCTGGCTTCAAGAAGAGTGACTTCGCGATTATTAACTCTCCTGATTCGAGTGAGTTTAAACGTGAAAGCCGCCTCTGTTTACAAAGAGAAGATGGGCAGTGCTTAAATCTTGGAATCCATTATGGCACTTCTCAAAGCGGTGCAGGACTTAAAGTTACGATATTTGCCCCTTATGTGATATTGAACAGAACGTCAAGGAATATATCCATTCGTGAAAATGTCAATGTTCTCCATTCGAAACTAACAGGCGATGATGATCTCAAAAGTACCACTCCCATGATGTTCTCTTTTGAAGAGGAGAACGATGTCACGTCCAGAGCGCTGATCAAGTTTGCTAATTCTAACTGGAGTAAGCCTACGAGCTTCCAGAATATTGGCCAGATTTCTCAGGTGGACATGGTTTTACCTGATAAGAAAACTACTATAAACCTTGGAATTTCAGTGAAAGAGGGTGAGGGCAAATACCAGTTGACAAAAGTTGTTACACTCGCTCCGCGTTACATTCTAGCTAATAAATTCAATCAAGAACTTGAGTGTTTGGTTGTTGGATCTTCCGAACCTTTCCGTCTAAATCCAGGCCTACATCAAGCCCTGTATGGCTTGCCAATGATGGCTAAGAACCAAATTCAGATGAGACTTGTTGGTGGTAAATCTGAATGGTCCTCTCCGTTCAATATAAAAGATGTTGGACGGATTCACTTGAAGACGTACCGTCAAGATATCGGAGTAGTTCTCTTTCAAATTGACATAATGCTGGAAGAGTCCTCTTTGTTCATCCTTGTGTCCGATGCTGGGAATCATTGGCCTTACTCTATTCGAAACTTCAGTGATCAGGAGTTCTTGTTCTATCAATGTGATCCTAACATGACTGAATATGATGAGGTAGTAGTTAGCGAAGAAAAGGAGTTTAAGCCACTATATTACAGGCTGCCACCAAAGAGTGTTATGCCATATGCATGGGATTATCCTGCAGGTGTTCACAAGGTTCTTGTTTTGAGATCTGGAGGAAGAGAAAGGCGTATTCAATTGGCAGAAATTGGAAGTTTACGTCCAATGAAGATACCAAGAACCAGCCATATTGTTGATTTGAACGTTGTTGCTGATGGTCCAACTCAAACACTAGTCATATCCAACTATGATCCGTCGTTGAGTCTTTACAAGTTAAGTGAATCACAAACCGCATCTACAGTGTCTGTTTCTAATTCCGAGAGATTTAAGGTCTCAGAAGAGTCTTCGGAAATTAGTACACAAGTGGTTTTGAAGTTCGAAGGTCTTGGTGTTTCTCTTATCAACACTCGCCTTCAAGAGCTATGCTACACTAGTGTAAATGGAATTGAGCTGAGATTCAATGACTCTGAGATTTATCAGACGTTCAGCTGGAAATTAAAGTGGCTTCAAATTGATAACCAATTGTATGGCGGTATCTTCCCTATTGTTTTATATCCGACAGTTCTGCCCCAATCAGCGAAGGAAATGAACAATCATCCTTCTTTCTCAGGATCTGTTACAAGGGTAAAGGACAGCTCACATGGAGTCATTTACATCAAGTATCTAACGTTGCTATTACAGGAGCTGTCTATCGAAATTGATGAAGATTTCTTGTTTGCTCTGTTAGATTTCTCAAAGATTCCTGGGGCTGGCTGGAATAAGAATGTTGCAGATAAACTATGTGACGAGGTTATACAATTACCTGATCCTTCTAAAGATTCTGGCGGTAGTGATATTTACTTTGAAGCTTTGCATTTGCAGCCTGTTCAGATGAATTTATCTTTTGTTCGTACTGAGAGACTTAATGTGGAGGAAAAGAGCACGCCACAGAATGCAATCATGTTCTTCTTGAATGTGTTAACTATGGCTATTGGAAACATTAATGATGCTTCCATTAAGTTGAATGCTTTGCTAATTGACAACGTGAGAGTACCAATTCCTACGTTAATTCAGCACATTCAATCGCATTATGGTCAGGCATTCATCTCTCAAATCCACAGGGTCATAGGCTCTGCTGATGTAATTGGAAATCCTGTTGGATTATTCAACAATATCAGCTCAGGTGTGATGGATATCTTCTATGAACCATATCAAGGCTTTGTCATGACGGACCGTCCCCAGGAGTTAGGCATTGGATTGGCCAAAGGTGGTTTGAGTTTCTTAAAAAAGACAGTATATGGCTTCTCAGATAGCTTTGCCAAGATGACTGGTTCCATTGCTAAAGGATTGACGGCTGCTACTTTGGACAAGGATTTCCAGGATCGCAGACGTTTGACGCAAAGGAGAAACAAGCCTAAGCATGCACTTTACGGATTCAGCAATGGTGCTACATCGTTTGTTGATGGTCTCACTAGTGGACTCACTGGGGTTGCATTGGCGCCAGTTCAAGGCGCATCGAAAGATGGGGCTAGTGGGTTCTTCAAAGGTATTGGAAAGGGCTTGATTGGTCTTCCAACAAAGACTGCCATTGGAATTTTTGATTTGGCAAGCCAGGTTGGTGAGGGTATCAGGAACAGCACTACAGCGTTCGACGGAGATGGATTAGATAGAGTTCGTCTTCCACGATATGTTTCTCATGATTCCGTTATTCAGAAATTTAACGAGAGAGAGGCTCAGGGTCAATACTGGTTAAAAACAGCAGGCGGTGGCCAATTCTTGAATGAGGAGTACGTTGCGCATGTCGTTCTACCTGGTGAGGAATTGGCAGTCATTGTTACTTACAAGATCATCCTGATGATGTCTACTGCCTCTTTAACCATCAATTGGTTCATTGTATTTGATGAAATTAAATCCATCACACAAGAAAAGACTGGAATAAAGATTGGATTGAATAACTCCAGGCAGGGACCTTTCATTCCATTACCCCATGCTGATTCGAGAAGATTCCTTTATAGAAGCATTGGGGTTGCAGTAAACGAATATAACAAAAGCTGTCAAGTGGTTCCATAATACAGCGTTGTGTATTTTAATCTGCATATGCTTTATGATTTATTGCTTTTTTGTTGTAAAGATATTAGGGGTCTCTCCTGCCCATTTTCCTAGACTCAACATGAACTTAGACGCATGCTCTTTGTTCTCAAATTCCATCTGGAGCTTTCTCACCCCAATTGTTCCTTTATAGGTTTTCACTGCCAGTACATCATCTATGAGCTTGAATTCACCTGGCTGCAGTCCTTTGGCATCTTCAATCATTATAATGTCCGAAAAGATAACCCTTTTCCACTCATGCATCATCGGCTTTCTTCTTTTCTTTACCTTGCACTCTTTGAACGTATACAGATCACCCAATGTACTATATTGTCTCAAAACATGTTCAGCTGAGCTATTCCAATTAACTTCGCTCATCTGTGATGTTATCTTTGAAGCATAGGAATACTCGTATTTTGAAATGAATTGCGGATCCTTGTAGCTTTCATCTTGAAGTACTTGCACTAACAACTTTCCACCAGCTACTGCCAGCCTGTCTCTTAATGATACCAGAGTATCATTCTCTTCAATTCTAATGCCTTCAGTTTGTGCCACAATCTTGCCCTTATCAAACTCCGTTGGGTGCAAGGTTTGGACAGTAACACCTGTATATGTATCGTGGTTCAGTAGTGCATACTGTAGAGGGCTAGCGCCCGAATATCTCGGAAGAAGTGAGGGATGGACATTCAAAGAAAATGGTACACCGGAAAGGAACGTCTTCGGAATGAGTTTACCATAAGAAACAGCTATTGCAATGTCATATGCATTCGGTAGAAGATTGTTGATCTCGCGGGTAGTCTCGGCTCGGATAATGCTTAGTCCCTTCTCTTCAGCAAAATGAGCAATTGGAACGTCCTTAATGGTCTTCAAGTCTCTTCCTGTGTGTTTCGGATGTTTGAGAACGACATCGATATCACTTATGAGGTTTTCGTTTTTCTTTGATGCTTCGGCCAGCTGTTTGAGGGATTCTATGCTGAACTCATCTGAGCCAAAGAATGCCACTCTTAGAGTCTTTAGAAGACATTTGGAGGAACAGAACGTTCGTACCCCAGTAGTAAATACGAATGGGTTATAAAGACGTTGTGAAATGATCATTTAAGACTAATCTATCTCTTATCGGCCGACACTTACGTCATGAGGGTCTGAACTTGTTGATCTTTGTCGAGGCAGAACGCGGAACGCGTCATAGAACGACTTTACAGCCGTACAAAACGCCAGTTCTTGATCTAGAACATTATGGCCTACCACAACGAGAAGCCAAGAAGAGCCTCCTATTAAAGCCAGTCGACTACAAAAGGATTACATTTTACCCCATGTCTCAGGTAAAACGGCTTTTTATTCTAGCTTCGGCTACAATGGTGGGAGTCGTAGCAGGGACTCTTTACCTCTTCTCGGCATACGGCCCTCAACTCGCCCACCGACTCGGCTACACTGGTACAGAGACATCATTGATAGCTTTCGCGGGCTCAATAGGAGTGTCTCTGAGTGGTATTCCTTCCGGAATTCTTATTGACTCTCGAGGCTCCTCTATTGCTTTGGTAATTGGTGCATTATGTATTGGTCCAGGTTATATTGGCTTGAAGCACCAGTTTGACACTCAGTCTGCCAACCTCCCTTTAAGTGTCATCCTTGCCTTTGTGATTGGTATTGGATCCACTCTCATTAACTCTGCTATGATCAAGTGTGCTGCTTTGACCTTCCCTGAACACAGAGGCACCACTACAAGTTTTCCAGTCGCAACATACGGTCTCAGTGCATTTGCTTTCTCTTCAATCTCCAATATCCTCTTTGGTGCTGATACATCCAAATTCCTAGGTTTGATGGGATACACGACGCTTGTCATCTCTGCAGTCGGTTTCCCTGCGATATATGCGGCTGATAAGGAAGTGTTTTCCCAGACAAGGGCAAACTTACCACCGGTCCAGAGTGTTACAGAAACTCCGTCACAGTCGTTCGAGCTTGAAACCTTTACATCACGTTCTTTAGAACAAGATTTGTTTGAGCGCAAAATACATACACGGACGTTCTCTAAGCTGGAAGTTTCAAAGAGTTCGAGATTCTGGATTATGCTATCAATCCTTGGTATCCTCGCAGGCCTTGGTCAGTTGTACATATTTTCGGTTGGATTCATGGTTAGATCACTGCTTCAAGGCGCAGACGACACTGTAATACAGAAAGAACAGTCCTCACAGGTATCATTGCTATCCATATTCAATTGTGCTGGAAGACTACTATGCGGTGCATTTGGTGATCTACTAGCCAACAAGTTCGGTCAGCAGAGAAGTTGGGTAATCTTCGTGCCTAGTGCTGTGCTTCTAATTGTGCAAGTTTTCTGCTTTACCGTGACCGAATACAACAAACTATGGATTGCCTCTGTTTTAACTGGTATCGGTTATGGATTCACATGGAGCTCGATTCCTCAGATACTGATTGAGTACTTTGGTGTGAATGCCTTTTCCTTTGCGTGGGGATTTATTAATATGGGCACCGTTGTACCCACCTTTTTTTTCACACATCTCTTTGGAAGCAACTATGACAAAAACCTGGTTACTGAAGAAAAGACGGGAGCTCGGCTATGTCTTAAAGGTCATGATTGTTACGATGAAACGTTTCTAGTCAGTACGGGCTTCAGCGTGGTAGCAGTTCTATTGGTCATCTGGATCAATGTAAGGCCGTTTGTTTTGGAAACAAAAAAACCATACAGTGTAATCTAAACCTAAAACATTATGGCAACCGGGATTACTTGCTTTAATTCCCCAATTGCTCTTATTTATTGTCTTATTTATTTTATTAATAGTTGACATAGATCTGTGTACATAACCATCACTGCGCTGCTTACGTCAGATTTTCCTTGACTTGAACCTTGTTGTGACACAAACGTACGCCGCATCGGTACAACCTGCTATAACGGATCATCCAATTGAGTTCCTTACGGAGATGGAAACTACGAGGCCTGGATATAAGTTACCACACAAACGTTCACAGTCGACAACAGACCACAATTCAAACACCTATCACAGTGTTAGAATGAGGACACAGGGCGATCGATCTCGTAATTTCGACAACAACTGTAGTAGAGACGATATGAACTCCTCGTCTGATGAATTGAACAAGCGCAAACTCAGGTTTGAGAATGGACTGAAGAAGCAACAGGGGTATGGATTTCTCAGCAGAGGCGAGGACAATAGGTTGCAGAGGGATCCTATGGCGAGAATAGCTTTTTTTCAGGACATATTGAAGGAGGTGAGTGAGCCATGAATATTGTCAAAAGTATCATTCTAACTTCTCTCTGCAGTTTAGTGACTTGTTTGCTGATGGTAACCTGAAGGATCTTCAAGAGCCGTTTAAAAAATTGTCCCTTGAAGGGCCAAAGCGTGCGAAGGATGAAAAGGAGAAAGTGTCACACATCCTGATGTCTTTGCGTGAGTATTTCCCTATCCAACAGTTCTTACATCTTTTATTTTCTTTTCTCCGCTAACTTCACTGTGACAGGCAAGCTTAGAGAAGCATTGATAAACTCGCCACCAGATGATTTCACCAAACGTGTTTTCCTGTTCTCGATCCGCACATCCTCACGTGTGGGCCACTATCAGACATATGTTCCGAGTATTAACTATCTCTTGAATAACGCTGAGATCCTTGATAAGTCAGAGACCCACGAAGTGGCTACCCTTTATGCTTTGCACTTAGCCCACTTCAACAAGGAGCCTACGAAGGCGTTGGAGGTTCTGTTCAAGTACTGTCCTGGAGATGTTCATCTACACCGAGTTCTAACATCCTTCAGAAACCTAGCGTACAGATCGTGGCTTGAGCTCCTCCACAACGAGAAGGATACTCCCCGACACAGGATAATGCAATTCGGTGAATCTCAAATAATTGAGTATGCAATCGGTTGTATTCAGAAGTCATATTTCCAGCTACCGGAGGTCTACGTGAGTGAACTCTTTGGAATGGGCATTCCGATGTTGAGGACTCAGTACAGCTGCTCTTGGACGGCCAGGGACGGCACAGTCATAATTCGGGAAAGACATTGACGCAATGGAGACAGAAACACGAAATAAGAATATTCCACATTGTGAAACCCATTTGTAGTTACATCACCTACTCTTGGTATTATACTATTAGGACTTTTGGTATCAATAATACATTTAGCTCCATGAATCGGTCCGTATTGGTTTGTTGCTCGTACCTGTTTGCGCGACTGCCTCCATCGTTAAATGGCGGTGCCCTATACTCGGTCGTAGTATCCTATGAATACCTCGCAGAACACAAGGAGTCTTTGAAACAACGAGATAATATACTTATACACCATGGAGGGATTCCAGGCGATTGAGAAGATCAATTCGATGCAGAATCTCAGCGCAGAGCACTTTGCCGATGGAACCATTAAGCTTAGTGAGGTGATGGAGGAGATACAATACCTCAAACAACGAGTGAGTTCTCACTGTTTTGAGAAATCAACATAGTGCCAAATGAAAAATCACGGAAAATACATACTAACTGTGTACAGATTACCACTATAAGGCAGCAGATGGCCAGTTTTCTAACTGGGCTCGCGAGTATGCCGGCCACGAAACGTAAGTACTCTGACTGATACTGACTGTCCGTCGTTTCCTAGTATTAACTCCCATCACACAAGCTCAGCAGATCTTTGACGAGACCGTACAGAGTGCTACAGCTCTTCAGAAGACATTGGATGATTATGTGGAACGTTACAAAAAGCTCGTGCCCTTATTGGAAGTTGTTGAGAAGGATTTGGCACTCAAAACACCTGACAAGCTAGAATCATCACTCAAGACAACGCCTGTCCCCAAGAAGGTCCGCAAGAGAAGCTACACCAAGAAGAGTAACACCAGCAATGCCAGTACACCACAAGCCAACTTCACCCCTCAATCAACGATCCAAGAGATTACACGAGACGGTTCAGAGGGCCAACCAATTCTCCTTTAGTTACGTTTAAGGATAACTGCTATTACCTTCTTACGGCTATTAACTAGTCGTCCTATTATTTGTATTATTTTACCAAATATTAACGCCATGAATGTCCCCTTTTCTTGCCTTTAGAAACAATCATGACCAATTCTTAGATATTTCGGTATAATTCGTATCACCATTTAACTCATCTAAACTCTCACTGGTCGAAACGAATTTCCAAGGAGCCATGCAATGTATTGATACCCCTAAACAGTCCCATTTAGTTAAAGGCCTTTTAGCATGTTGTAATCATCACTTTTTTTACCACCCCCGCATTTATCAAATCTTGGGATTCTGAGTTATCGAGTTCTTACGAGCTATTTACAGCTAGTAGTATTTTCTATAAATTATTATTGTTTATTACCATTTAGTAGCACTTACTAATTCTTGTTACCGTATATTATCCTTCACTCTGTTATATCATCATCATTTCTGATTGTTGGGTCATATCAAATGGCTACATGTCGCGCAGATCATTGCAAACTCAGCGTTAAAAGATCCGCCGCAACGACTATAAAAAACAACCAACACATCGCTGTGAACGCGCATTAGTACAATATAAAGTCAATAAAGCATCATTGATATGCTTCGAATTTGTACCACGAACACCGTACAGAGGTTGTGCTTGTGGCTGTGGTTCTTGATTCCCGTGATATGTACTGATGCCTCGGAAGAGCTCATCGCTGCGTACGTGGCCTCCTCCCGTAATTCGCTTCTCTGGGGTGCTTATAGACCCAATCTTTACATGGGTGTAAAGCCTCGACTCCCAAACTCCCTTCTTAGCGGTCTTATGTGGTTTAATGCTGATAAAATAGAGAATGTTCGGAACATGCGTCACATCTGTGATCAGACACTTGACTTCCAGGGCTTCGGATGGGAGAGATATGATCCACGACTCGGTGGCCATCAAATAATGAAGGACAATGAGCTTGGCATTAACATTGAAACTCACTTCGTTAAGACGGAGGACGGAAACTGGGCCATCAGAGTCAAAGGTGTCCCGAGATCGGGCCATGAAACCGACGCCAACTCTATTGTGTTCTACTCCTCCTTAGAGAGCGAAGGTGGAATGCTCACTTCTGTTGCCGGTACTCCATTAGAAGGATTTCCTATCGGTGAAAGCATTAAACTATTTGGCCATTCAATAGAGCTTGATGGCTTTGACATTGAAATTACTGATGGTCCAGAGACGAACCAACACAAGACTGTTCCAAAGAAGAACCTTCTCGAACTGAGTATGGATCCTTCCAGAACTCATTACCTGTCGTTAAATGTCCCTTCTGATCAGTCTTGGAAAGTCAAAGATATTTTTGGTGTTCTAATTCAGAATTCCATTAAGGAACTTGTTGATAGTCATCGCAATTTCACAATCGATGTTCTCCCACCATCGCTCGTTCAATTGAGAAACGTCCACGAATTTGACGGAAATATGCACTTGGTTCAGAAGACTTTTGTTGGAGAATTTCAGTTTGACATTATTTACAACAATGAGAAGTCGTCACAGAAAATAAACGCAGAGTCTATCCCAACTTTGATCGAGAACATGGAAGCCAAGTTTGATAAAAGATTTAAGAAGGCATTTGATCTTCAACCGCCATTTAATACTCCTCGATACGAATCCTTCGCTAAAGCAGTTGTGTCTAATGTTCTAGGTGGTATAGGCTACTATTATGGTGAGCACCTTGTCGATAGAGAATCTGAATTGAACGAAGACACCTACGAGCATATCAAGCTTTCTGGGAGTGCCGAGGGCCCCGCGGAGCTCTTCACCGCTTGTCCATCACGTACTTTTTTCCCTCGTGGGTTCTATTGGGACGAAGGTTTCCATTTGGTTGCAATCATGGAGTACGACATTGACCTGACTCTGGAAATTCTCAAGAGTTGGTTTAAACTTATGGATGACGATGGGTGGATTGCTCGTGAGCAAATCCTTGGCCCGGAAGCAAGAGCAGGTGTTCCTCCTGACTTCCAAGTGCAAAGTCCCCAGATTGCAAATCCCCCTACTCTGATGTTAGCGTTTGTCGAACTTTTGGTAAGAGCCAAAAAGGCAAAGGAAAATGGGTTCAATGGTCTTATCGATATGGAAGAACCTGTGCAAATTGAAGGTTTTGGTTATTTAGACCTCTCTGATATTACTGATGCACATTTGAGATATCCAGAATTGTTGATCAACTACGCAAAAGAAATGTACCCAAAGCTCCAGAAGCATTATGAGTGGTTTAGACGTACTCAAAAAGGAGAACTAGAAGAGTTTGAACGTGAACCATTCTCCTCTAAAGAGGCATACAGATGGAAAGGGCGCACTTTCAACCACTGTTTACCAAGTGGATTAGACGACTACCCAAGAGCTCCGATTCCCGACATAGCTGAGCTTAATGTTGATTTAATAAGCTGGATAGGTATTATGACCCGATCTATGAAGCAAATGGCTGAGCTCTTGGATAAAGAGGAAGATGCAGAGAAATACGCCAAAATTGAGTATGCTATCCAAAGAAATATTGAAGATCTTCACTGGTGTGAGGAAGACAAAACATATTGTGATGTTTCTGTCAATAACGAAGATGAAAGTCAGTTCTTCTGTTTTAAGGGGTACATATCCTTGTTCCCATTCTTACTTAAACAAATTGCTCCAGGATCTCACCACCTCAAAGACATTATAGAACTCATCAGCGACCCAGAGCAGCTCTACACTCCGTGGGGTATCAGATCGCTTTCCAAGTCTGACCAGATGTATAAAACTGGAGAGGATTATTGGAGAAGTCCAATATGGTACAATATTAACTATCTCATTTTGGATGCGTTACGTTACTATGGTTCCGGTGGGAATGGTGCACTCCTGGATACGCCAACTCTCAATCTTTTCAATCAGACCTACAAAACCACAAGATACAATTTGGTCGATAATGCCATGAAGAATTATAGAAGAACAGGTTACGTATTTGAACAGTACAATGACCAGACAGGCAAAGGCCAAGGAGCAAAGCATTTCTACGGCTGGACTGCACTTGTCGCAAACATGATGAAAATGCCTCAAAGCCTGTGATTTTTTGGTGAAAGTGTTAGATAGGTTTTTTAGATTCCTTCTTAGAGAATTGTTCCCGCATAATCCAACATGTTTCGGTGGTATTTGACGAGACTAGCTGATTAGCAGACAGTAATAAAATAAATATACCTCAAGAAAGACAGAGGGCATATGCCTTTGCTAACCTCAGTCGGAAAACCGGTATGAACTTTCCTCTACTCATGCATATAAGGATAATGCTCCAGAATGCTCCAGAATGCTTTCTATGTGGTCTAAAGTGTAAGTTAAAGAAGATAGTGTGTGCCTTCGACACGATGCACATCGTCTTCACCCACGTTGAAAAGATCACATCTTCACAGAAATACTAACCTTTATTCACCCTAATGAGAGTCTTCTTGGCCCTAAAACTTCAAGACTCCTCTATATAATTAAGTCGACAGGTTGTACTGGAATCCAAAGAATAGATGTGTGATAAATCATTCTCACAAACCTCTTTAAGAAGAACTTGCTGTTCCATTGTTTTGTTTTCTCCGAGCATGGTGAAACTTTCGGCCTCGGCTGAATTGTAAAATATAAGGATACCTGCAGGGCGAAGCCGCCTTGAAAGTTATAGAATACGAAATGCATCAGATTATTTCACGAGTTCAACTCGGAATCCACAAGGACTGCCGCCATACTGGAGGGATTACGTGTTGTTCTACTTTCTTCGTAGAACCTAGAAGATCCAGTATCGTCCTGACCGAGGCATGACGCACCGAGGCGAAAGCACAACGGAATATAGTGTAATTAACGATCCACAAGTTCTGAGATCTAAGTCCTAATTTCCTGCAGATATCCACGGCGCGGCGGTCTATTGGGCCAACCTAGGAAGCATTGCAAAATGCCAGGTTTTTATTGCCCACAGTTGAAATCCGGCAGTTCTGCCCAGATGACTCTTGCTTACATTCAATACTCTTGCTGCGTGGATCTTCCATTTTTCTGATCCCCAAGGCCCCGTTTTGAGGCCCCTCTGTTCCTCCGAGGCCGAAAGCTGAAAGCCAGAGATTCTCCGTTCGGTTTGCGCACATTCTTTCCGAAATAGGCAGTAAAAAAGAAATTATTGACGTACTCTTATGCATGTCTACAACATCCGCAAGGACAGCGACAGACGAGGAACTCCTTCAAACAGATTATAAAGGTGGCAAAGGACGCATTCTGGTTCATTTACAGCCCTATTGGTTTATATTTCTCTATCTATACGCTTAAATATACCACAATGGCTAAGCTTTACGACTTCTCCCCACTCGACAAAGCTGGTAACCCGTACCCACTTGAGCAACATGCGGGTAAAGTGATCATCATCGTCAATGTTGCTTCCAAGTGTGGCTTCACTCCACAATACAAGCAGCTCGAGGAATTGTACCAGAAGTACAAAGATCAGGGCCTTGTAATTATTGGCTTCCCGTGTAACCAGTTTGCTGGTCAGGAACCAGGCTCTGACTCTGAGATCCAGTCTTTCTGCCAGTTGAACTACGGTGTTACCTTCCCAGTTCTTAAAAAGGTCAACGTTAACGGTTCTAATGCTGATCCACTATTCACCTACTTAAAGGATCAATATACTACCTTCTTGGGACATTTCGGGTTCAATGGAATAAAGTGGAACTTCGAGAAGTTCTTGATTGACAAGTCCGGCAAAGTTGTGGGTCGTTTCGCTCCAATCACCAAGCCAAATTCAATGGAGGCGAAGATTGAGAAGCTGCTTCAAGCGTAATCTCTTCGCTCTTTAATGACCACATTGATGACATCATTTATATGCTTAATTAAGTTCGCATTCTTGACTTTTTCTGTTTTTGAACTCACTATGTAGTACAGGTTTATTAACGCTGGAAAAGATTTTCCTGAATATGTGATGCTATTAGCTTTGCCACTAATATGGAAAAGAATATTCCAACTCAGCTGTGAGATAATCTTTTAGTTATGTCTTTTTGCTCTCTACCTAATACATGATAGAAACCACATAAGTCAGTGTAAGTTCCTTCTGAGATCAGAGAACTCGTGAACTTCCAAATAACTCTCTCCTCCTATTAACAGCTCTGATTGATTTCGATTTCGATTTCGATTTCACTGCAGTCTTTCATTTAGCACTTTGTCTCTAGTATATTTTGTGCTTGGATATGGACTCTATCTTTAATAATTAACTATCAATTATGAACTAAGCTCATGTAATGTTCAAGAATAAACTCACGATTCAATATACCCGAAGTCTTCCTTCTGGTCTCAGCTGTGAGTTCCTCCATTATCAAAAATAGATGAAACCCGTTAGTCTAGACACACTGTGAGGCATTTACTATTCTAGGCTCGATAATTCCAACCAACAGCAACTATGCGCATCTATGAGTGAATCCAGGTGCCATTGATTCCTTTGTGATTATCTTGTCATTCATCAGAATTCACTCTAAAAAAAGAACTTATTTAGTGGCAGTTATAACATAATAGTTATCAAAGGGGAAACTATACCCTTTAAAGACACCACTGGAATGTCTTTCGGCATTGATGGCTCGCTAACCCCAAGATGACACGGATGGTGAATAGCACCACTTGTGATCATTTGTCTGTGAGAAAGTGAAAACTTTTCTCTATAGAACATTCACAAGCTGATAATCTCAAGGGAGCTCCTATTGACTAAACAGTTCCATAAGAACTTTTCTCCAGCTGGAAGAAGGATCCGGAGGAAGGAGTAGGCCAAGTGAACGACACCAGAGGCAACTTAAGGAAAGAGTCTGCTGCTATAATCCATTGGGAGTGTTGCCATTTGTTAGATTGAATGCGCGAGGGTTATTTAATAATTAGGGTTCATGTCACTATCAAATTAAAATATATTGAAGCAGTAAGTAGTAGTGGAAGGACTAGGGGGAGTTCCATGAGAAATGCTAACGACTAGCGCTTTTGTAGCTCTAACCTCGACAGTACCTAAGAAATCTGTATTCTACTACTGATCTCTAGCTTCCAATCAGAAGCTATGGAAACTAATAAGTTTGTGCTTAAACTTTTATGGAGTAGATTCAAAATCCAGAGTGTAATAGACGACTCGTGGCTGGCATGAGTTCTTTAGCTTTTGTCGTGACAATTGAGCAAAGGTAGTAAAAATGACAGTCACAGGAATAAAATACGCGATAATAGAAAAGCCTAGTTGAAAAAAGAATGAAACTACATTCAAGAGTCTAAATTAACATACGTAGTAAATCATAGCTCATAATTCATTCAGCCCAAGGTGCTTCTGTAGTTGAAGGAGACTCAGCTCTATTTGGAGGCCAAGACGATCTCGTTGGAATCTGAGATGAAAACATAATGCCCCCAGTATCAAGAGCACGAGTAGGTGCTTTCCTACTAGTACCGTTTTGAGAAGAAGACACAGGTTTTTTCCAGGGAACCGTGGTAACAGAAATTTGCTCAACTGGTAGTGGAGACATCTTCCTCTTCGGATCTGAAGAGCTCTCATCTGGACATGTAATTGGCAAAGGTTGCCCGGTTCTCGAATTTATCCACGGGAATAGAACAGATCCAAAGTAAAAGTGCTGAACCACAGGAAACTTTCCAAAGACTTCGGCCTGATACATTTTCAGCATGCCTCGAAGAATCTTCTCCCAGCTTTTGACGTTTGAGACATCGTACAGAACAGGAGAGTGTTCGAAGAAGGCACCCTTCTTGACCTTATTGATAAATGCAATGGCATTAAAGTACATATTTCGGGAACTGTACTGAAAAACGGTTGATTTCTGCATCACCATCTTAGGGGTGACCTGAGGGCCCACCTTGTCATCAAATCCAAGCATCTGAGAGGCACCCAAAATGTATATTATATGGAAATGATCATCAAGACCCCAGACTCCATGACTACCAGCAGGCTCAAGAGTGTATGTGATGATAAGTTTCCTTACAAGATTGTAGTAAATTCCAAACAAGACCAAGAATTCGTAGCCGTCAATGTCATCATCAAACACTCGTGTCTTCCAAAGGCCGGTTAGAAACGCAAGGTAGTTCAGCTCATGCCCTGTTCCATAATCCAACCGCTCTTTTGAACCAAATGCATTAACAATGTACCATTTGATCTCTGTTAAAAATCCGTCCCTATTTTCAAGTTTGTACAACGGTGTAATGCCTTCTTTCAACCACTGCTCTATTCTGTCCTCGAGCTTCGTGTGCCAGTCCCTGCACGCCATATTGCCATAACGTCTTGGTCCGGGAAGTGGTGGAGTCTGATCTACCAACTCCGACAACCTTTGCAAAAGAGTGACAACGGCATTGACGTATTGCTTCTCGATGATGGAGTCAAGCTGGGAATGCTTTGAGTTGAAGGAAGGGATAGCCGCACTGAAGTCGTACGAGTACTGATCGCATTGGTCCTTGGTGTAAAGCAGCTCTGCTTGAAATACACCCTGTGGAACATCCTTTCCCTCAACAAGAGCAACAATCCTACCGAGCGACTGTTGAAGCTCGTTGAGGGCAGCCGACTGGTGGAAGTAACGTAGACCCACGGAGTCGTGAATACGTTTAACAGGCAAGGCATACTGGAATTGGGTCGGGACACTAGGGGCTCCAGTGTTAGATAGTGTGAGCTGTGCCATCTCTAGTAGGATCTATTATGGAGTATAAGACGCTTTGACTATCTCAAATGCCCCTGAATTCAATATATATCGCCACTATTATTATACTCACCAGTCATCATAGAGCAGGTGCTGGGGCCCGGCCACAATCGTGGTGTTCAGGTGTGTTATGTAGCCCGCGAAGGCCTGCCCGTCTTGGCGATACGACCCGTAAGACGTCACGGCTCCTAAAATTGGGCCAAGCGCCCCTTTAGTAGGATGTTAACGCCTCCAAAGAATTCCACATTCTAAATCCCTTTTCTCTCTGGTGTGTCAAGGTGTCCATTTGTAAGAAGCAACGGCTGTTGAATTGCTGGCATTTCCTCCCTCTCTAGATCGCCTATTAGAGAAGACCGGTGCAGACAAACCGCCAGAACAGTTTCCCCATCACTCAGCAGGAACCCGTATCGAACCACTTAGAACGAGTATTTCTGAAACCGACTTTAGCGAAACTTCAGAATGGACAGAGGAAGAAACAGCTCGCTGTCACCGTTGAGGTATGGCAGCCAGGTGCGTTCGATCTCACGAGGACGTGACCGTGCTCGCTCAAGCAGCAGATTGCCAGGCCGTTCCTCAACGGCTAGAGCTCGCTCACAAGGCGAAGACGTAAACTACAGGTGGTCTATCCTCACGCACGATCCATACGAGCGTTTCGAGCCGAACGACGAGAAGCCGTGGGGTGCTCCAAGAGACGACGACGATGTCAGCGACGAAGAACAGATTAGTGATGAGGAGCCAGAGTCCCGATTTGACATCACAGAGGTTGTATTGCCCAACTTCCAGATGTCGATTGACTCCTTCTACAAGAAGAGAACAGATGCTGGTGAAAAGATTGCCAAGAACCTAAACGACCGACTCCACCTGGGCAGTCGTTACGAATCGTTGATTAGAAAAGGAACTGAGGCTCAAAAACTGGCAGAGACGCTAGCATTGGAGAAGGCATTGGAAGATGCCAAGTCTGCTGATAGTGTGGTTCCTTCCAACATGCAGATCGAGATCCAGAAGTTGTTGAACGACATGAATGTTCCCAACCCGACAGAGGTGACGGTTGATACCCTTGTCAAACTTGAAAACTCCAAGGACAGCTCCAGCCAGGAGTACAAGAAGTATATTATTGAGCAGTCGAAGAAGGCAAAGGAAGAAGCATTTGTGGTGAGTGGTAACAAGAAGATTACGGTGAGCGATATAAGCCATAATGCTGAGAATTTGAGAGCTACTACTGCTGTTACATTGGGAGACTTCTTTGCAGAGAAAAGAAACCCAACAGACGTTAGATCATTTATCGTGTATGTGGACCATACGATGGACTCTCTCAATGCGCTGCAGTACACCATCGGAACATTGGTCAAGTCTGGAGACGTAGTCTATGTGATCAATACAAGCCAGTTTGAGCCTGACATCGAGTACTACAAGAACAAGTGTTTGTCGCTTAAGGACAGTGTGATATCGTTCCTCAACCTCATTTATGATAAAGACTTCAAGTTACATGTTGTTATTGAGAGCACATACAGAAAGTACACTACCCACTTTTTGAATCAGTTGTTAAAGTACTTGAACCCAGTGTTGTTTGTTGTTGCTACACAGACTTTGACCTCGAAGAAGATGGAGAATTACGTGAGTCCATGTCCCTTTGTTGTCGTCAAGAAGCCGGCGAAGGAGAAGAGTGATATGAACACACGAGACTCAAGGAAGAACTCTATGTTTGGTGTCGGTGTGGGTGTTTAATCCGACTACCATGCGGCTTTTCGATCTGTTCAAATCTATATTCATTTTCTGAGGTTGTAGTTTATTGCTTGATTTTTTATGTTTTAATTATTTATGAGAGTTAATGAATTGTTTTGATATGCTCATGTCTTGTTATCGTGTCCGATAGACGGTAAATTACATTATTAATGATCTCATAATTTTTATTAGTTCTTAGTATTTTATTTTGATTGGATATAAATAATCGGTTCATATAGATTGGCACTTGAGACAAAGAGAACCTATGGCATGATAGGGTTACTGTTGATTAGGTGATGTGTCACGGTTGTCTGTCTACTTCCTTGAGGGAGGACCACAAAAGCAAGCACGAAGTCACAGTTGTCACGTGAAACAGCACGTGAGCAGAGGCCTCGGCTTATGGAATTTGTCCCGCCTGTGCCTGGCAAGGCAACCATTCAAGCAGTCACTCTCCATACAAAGTATAAGTCCTCTGCAAATTCTGCATCATCCTGGCTTCGGTCGCATTGGTCTTTTGTCACCCTAGTCTCAAGCGGAAGTCCCTTACTAACGCCCAGACCTCATGAGATGATTACAGGTTTCCGAGGCAGGCTGACCCCGGGGACACAAGCGAGCCCATCCCGGGGATATTTTTTCTGTCCCACCGAGATTTGTGTGGACATTTTTTCCGCGTGTCCAATGGCCTCGGAGAAAGAGGCAGTTATGGGCGTTTTGTAATAGGCTATTTGGCCAGAGTGGCCTGCAGCCACAGAACAACTAGCAAGCTTCTTTCCAGTGTGTCTAAGAAATTCTGCAAACACTCACGGGAGTCTATAGAAGGTATATGACGAGTAATAGAACCATTGATTTAAATGACCATAGAAATCACATTACACGTCACTCGTAGGAAGGTCGGGGTTTGTAGGGCCATATAATTACAATTAGAGAGTCATACAGCACATGGCTATTGATTGCACATTACACCACCACCGCCATTATTAATTGACAACGTATCATAACTTCGAGACAGGTTATACAACGAGCTTTAGCATTGCATAGAACATCATCATCCTAATGCAAGGGATCATCGAGAGGATCGGAGTGAGGTGAGCAGACACACGGTATATTCAATGATGCTGGGGGAAAAAACTAGACCCGGAGATTACCCGAAGGCCCACTACCGGCGGCCGCTGTCCACCGTTGGCCGTGTCCACCGACCCTGACGCAGACAAAGGCACCTACCACCACGCACCTTCTATACAGGGCTGGGGATACATCCTGTGTCAGTCCGCCTGCACAGTTAAATGTAGGGTGGGCTGGCTGGTGTTTGGGAATAGGTACCCGGCTTACATAAACACATTGGCTGGAAAAGGAATCTGCTATGGTATGTTCCATTGTGGTTAGGACCATATGGATAACTTGTTATTGTCATAGTAATGCCCTGAAAGTAAAGAGCTTTGTCCAGAGTTAAGCAGTGCACCCATTGTGATCTGGAATAGGCTATAGGCTATACCGCGCACCACGAACTCCCGGGGATGCACAGGTTTACCCCCGAGCTTCCAAGACATGCGACCCGATGGGTTTGTGTGGAGAGATATGCGCGACGGGCGTGGATGGAAGCGAGAGCGAACGCGTGGCTGCTGAGCGGACATGGCCTAACCAGCTAATGATAGCTTACGGAAGTACTAGGGGATAGGGATAGGCAGTAAGAATAGGAATGGAAGATAGTATGGGATAAAAGGAAACAATAGGAAATAATATAGGGATACGCGATACTAAAAGATACTGCTTAACTCTGGAACACCAGGACACAACCAATCGAGGGGGTTTTACCGCTGGCTAGACGCCAGTGTCCCAGGCAGGTGTTTTCCCCAGCCTTAGCGCAGGAGTACAACCCGGAGAGTCCTTTTTAACCGCGGCTAGTGCTGGGCAGCTGCCACGCTGCTTCTTAGCTCTAATGGTCTGTAGTACAACACAGCCACACTTAGCTACATACACTGCTTTCTTTTTTGGACTGGACTACAAGAGACACCTAAAGTTTTTATCTCCTAGGGATGTCTACCTTAACCTACGAGGAAAGCATTAGCGGACAGTCCCAATGGTCCCTGTTCAAAGCCATCTCCCAAGCCCTGTGGGAGATACGCCCCGATCCCGGGTTCACACAGAGGAACGTACACACTGGGCTGGGCGTGGGGCTCTACATAGGTGGGCGGAGGTACGCGATTGTCCAGCCTTCACAACCCGGGGTACCTCCAACGGTTTGAGTTTGTCCCAAAAAAGCGCCCAGACAAACAGCCGAGCACACGGGAACACACGGAACACACACGCGGAACACACACGGGGGACATACACGGGGTAAATAATTATAGTAAGAAGCATGGCGGCATGCTCTAGTAACGGCAATGCAGTGAAGAAGTATCAGGGAGCCATCAACAGCCAAAAAAACTCTCACACACGGGGCCTGGAATAGATAAGAGTACAGCCCTTTATAGTGGGAAGTACACGGGGCCCTTTGTCTGTAACCCGCCAAACGCTGCCCCAGGCATCGGGACAAAAGCGCTGACACGGGACTTTTTTTTTCCCATCACCGCACAGAGCGTGTTCCGAGGATTGCTTATAAGCGCCGGGTTCGCCCGCGACGCTGAGAGATCGATTGTGGTTCCATACAAGAAGAAGTAACTGCTTTACTTATCTTCGCATTCCCAAATGTCGTTTGCATTGAAGAGACTCGCCCACCGAGGCTTGCTAGCTGGTGCTGCGGTGTCTGCCATTGCTGGATCCTACTATCTTGCCCAGCGTCATGAGACCCTCCACAACGATTCCACGCTTCCTCCTCTCATTGAGACCAGACCAGCTCCTCCATCACGTAGTGAAATGCTCAAGAAACTCGAGTCTACTCCTAAGTTCGATGTCCTTATTATTGGCGGTGGTGCTGCTGGTGCGGGTTCTGCTGTTGATGCTTCTACTAGAGGTCTTAACGTTGCGCTGCTTGAAAGAACAGACTTTGCGTGTGGAACTTCTTCAAAGTCCACAAAGATGGCCCATGGTGGTGTCAGATACTTGGAGAAGGCATTCTGGCAATTGTCTAAGTCGCAATTGGACTTGGTGATTGAGGCCTTAGACGAGCGTGGAAATATCTTGAGAACGGCTCCTCACTTGGCCACCGTTCTCCCTATTATGATCCCAGTCTATAAGCTGTGGCAAGTTCCTTACTTCTGGGTAGGTACAAAGGTTTATGACTTGTTTGCTGGTAAGCAGAACCTCAGATCGTCCTACTTGTTGAGCTCAAAGGCCGCTCTTGCTGCTTGTCCAATGCTTGATGGTAACAATTTGAAAGCCGGCTTGGTTTACCATGACGGTTCCTTTAACGATTCCAGAATGAACTCTACCCTTGCCATCACTGCTATTGAGAACGGTGCTACTGTTCTCAATTATGTTGAAGTCTCCCAGTTGTTGAAGGAGAACGGTAAGGTTGTTGGTGCTGTTGCCAAGGACCGTGAAACGGGCAAGGAGTACAGCATTAAGGCCACTTCTGTTATTAACGCTACTGGTCCTTATTCTGACGTCATCTTGGATATGGACAAGGACCCTCAAGGATTGCCTCCAAAGGAGCCACAGCCCCCAAAGATGGTTGTTCCTTCTGCTGGTGTCCACATCATCTTGCCTGATTTCTACTGTCCAAAGGACCTTGGTATTCTCGATGCTGAGACGTCCGATGGCCGTGTGATGTTCTTCTTGCCATGGCAGGGTAAGGTCCTTGCCGGTACTACCGACGTTCCATTGGAGAAGATCCCAGAGAACCCAACCCCTACTGAAGCCGATATCCAGGACATTTTGAACGAACTGCAGCACTACATCAAGTTCCCTGTGAGACGTGAAGACGTTTTGTCCGCCTGGTCTGGTATTAGACCTTTGGTTCGTGACCCAAGAGTCAAAGCCACTGGTAAAGGTACTGAGAACTTGGTTAGAAACCACTTGCTTTTCACTTCCGAAACGGGATTGACTACGATTTCCGGCGGTAAATGGACTACCTACAGACAGATGGCTGAAGAGACTGTCGACGAGGTTGTAAAATACCACGGACTCTCTTCTAAGCCATGCAACACCAAGAGCATTTTGCTTGCCGGTGGTGAAAACTTCGACGCCACTGTTGCTCCAAGATTGGCCCAGAAATACAGAATTAGCTCCGAACTTGCTGAGCACTTGGCTAGCAACTATGGTTCTAGAGCGCCTGTGCTTTTGGAGTTCTACAAGTCTGACAAGAAAAACCAACTTCCTGTTGCCCTTGCCTCCGAGACAGCTGAAGTTGACTACAGTAACTTTGCTTACCCATTCTCAATTGCGGAATTGAAGTACTCGCTCAAATATGAGTACACCAGAACTCCAATTGACTTCCTCTGCAGAAGAACAAGATTGGCCTTCTTGGACTCAAAGGCTGCTTTGAGAGCAGTGGATGGTGTTGTCAAGGTTATGGGTGATGAGTTTGGCTGGGATGACGCTAAGAGAGCTGAGGAAACTAAGAAGACTGTAGAGTTCGTTCAAACTTTCAATTAGGCTCTACAAATGTTTTTTGTTATATTGAGATTCAAAAAAAAGTGACTAATAGATCTGCTTTTCTTTCCTTGAGTTGTGTTTGATCGGTGATGACGACTATGACTACTCTATTTTTACATATTCAGCGGCAAAGAGAAGATAAAAACAAATGATTAATGAATTCTTAGACTTCTAGGTTGTAGATTGTTTTTTCATTAGTTTTGTCACACCATTAGTTGACGTGATCGTGCGCTACCATGTACTATCATTGGCACACTTCTATCGTTTGAGCAGTATACACTAAAAGCAGCAGGACCAAGGAGAATCCCCAGGAGGCGTTGAGAAGAGATGTAACCAACAACATAGCAACAGCTCCGACGGCTCATACATCAGAGAGAAGTGCGGTTGGTAGCTGTTGCAAGCTCTGAGTCTTGGTGGTGTTATAGAGCTTATAGTCTTCAGCTCGCGCTTTCAAGTGGTGGTAATCATTAACAAGAAGATTGCAGTAGAACAACAGGGACATGTCATTCTTCTTAACCTTGGAATTGAAGTTCTTAAGGACATTCTGATTAGATGGCCTCTCTGGGAACGACTGTAACTGGATTGGAAGTCTCTTGATAATCGGGACTGTGAGTTTGTATGTTTCCTTCTTACCAAGCGTTGCTGAGTATATTCGTGCCTTGTTTGAAGAATTTACAAGCTTGACTTGGTGGACGTTCTCTAGTCTGTGATTCAGTAATGTGATCTCGTCATCACGAGTCGGCTCTCTATGGTTTGGCTGTTTGGGTATCTGTCCTCTTGATGTCTGTTCCCGTAATGACTTATCCGCTCGTTCGCTCACTTTTGGGTTTTTTTGCTTGTTACCAGCTTGGCGTCTCTGGTTTCTTCCTCTTCCTCCGGAGATCGCACCTGTTGGGTCGTTTGATGGTGTCGGCTCTCTGGATCCAGCGCTATCAGGGGTGTTGTCTCGTGTTGATGCTCTTGGTCGCCTTCTGCTCAGGCCTTTCTTTGGTCTAGCTGTGTCACCAGCCATCGACAGAGCAGACATGTTACCTTGTCTGTTGTGTTATATGTTATGTAGTCAGTTGACCTGTCTGTATCCTATTACCTATTGCCTATTGCCTATTTCCTATTGCCTAGTGCTTAGGTCGCTTTGTTCGTCGTTTGTCTATCCTTTTCGTCTTTTGGCTTTCCTTTGAGCCAAGTCTTTTTCTCTTGACCTTCCTGTATCCCTCTCTCTTCCTTCTTCTGTCCTTGTCTTGTCTTTTTACTCTTCTCTTTGGCTCCGGGCTATCGTCTTAGGCCCATCTTCTTTCACCGTAGAGGTAACTGCATCCGCGTTCTTTCCTCCTTTTGGTGCTGCGTTCCGGTGGTGTTCGGGTACTTTATGTGGTGTCTGGGTGGTACCTCGGCGCCTCGGCATAAACTAACACCAGGGCTCCTAATTCCACTGAGCCTCGGCTAAAGCGATGGCCGTGGGGACTGGCAGAAATCACAATGACGGACGGCTTTTGTAAGGGCGAGAAGGCGCGCGTTTCTCCACACTCTCCGCGCGTCATCCTTTTCAGCTGCCCCGCCATCATAACTTTGTTGCCAGTGCTTTCTTTCTAGATGTATATAAAGGAAAGTGTTCCGAGATACCGTTTGGTCTGGTGGTACTTGGGTGCAGAGATTGTCCCGAGAGACTGAGAACAGGACTAAGAAAGACACTGCCTCACGGAAAGCACCAGAGTACAAGGCAAGAGCTCCAAAGAATTGATCACCAAACATCTCGGCTCAAAAACGGACTCATCAAAGGATTCATCTATATCACCGCATCATGTCTTGCACTATGGAACGGCTAGCCCAGATTAGCGGACACCTTGCTTCTGCGACTCACGCCTCAAAGCATCTGGAGAAGAACGACGACGACGTTGTGATCGTTGCTGCCTACAGAACCGCTATAACTAAGGGTGGCAAAGGGCTCTTCAAGGACGTCAAGTCCGATGAACTGTTGTACAGATTTGTCAAGAAGTTCTTTGAAACAGTTAGAATTGACCCTTCTAAGGTTGAGGATGTTGCTTGTGGTAATGTGTTGAACAAGGGCGCTGGCGCTACAGAGCACAGGGCTGCTGTTCTTGCAGCTGGTATCCCAGACACAACACCATTCATCGCTATCAACAGACAATGTTCATCGTCTTTAACGTGTATTAATGATATTGCCAACAAGATCAAGGTTGGCCAGATTGGTATTGGCTTTGCGTGTGGTGTGGAGTCGATGACTCAGCACTATGGACCAGGTGCACTCACCGAGCTTTCTCCTGTGCTCAAGAAAGATTCAGAAGCTAAGAAGTGTGAAATCCCAATGGGCATCACCAATGAGAATGTTGCTGACAAATACTCAATCCCAAGAAAAGTACAGGACGAGTTCGCAGCTGCTTCCTACAACAAGGCCGAGAGAGCCATTGCTGCTGGCCTCTTTAAGGAGGAGATTTTACCATTGGAGGTTGAAATTTCGGAGGAAGAGGAAGACGACGATAGCGAGGAAACAAAAGTAGTGAAGAGAAAAGTTGTTGTTGACACCGACAGTGGGCCACGCAAGGGCGTTACTCCACAGTCTCTTGGTAAAATAAGACCTGCATTCAAGAAAGATGGTTCCACACATGCTGGTAACTCGTCACAGGTTTCTGACGGTGCTTCAGGAGTCTTGCTGGCACGTCGTGACATTGCTAAGAAACTTGGATTGCCTATTATTGGAAAGTACGTTGATTTCAGAGTTCTAGGTGTTCCTCCTGAGATCATGGGCGTTGGTCCGGCTTATGCCATTCCTCAAGTGTTAAAGGCTACCGGTCTTGATGTGAATGACGTTGCAGTTTATGAAATTAATGAAGCGTTTGCTGCCCAGGCTCTCTTTTCCATCAACCACGTTGGAATTGACATCAACAAGGTGAACCCACGCGGTGGTGCCATTGCATTGGGTCATCCATTGGCTGCTACCGGCAGCAGACAAGTTGCCACGCTTATGAGAGAACTCAAACCGGGCCAAATTGGTGTTACGTCGATGTGTCTTGGTACAGGCATGGGTGCTGCTGCGGTGTTTGTAAAGGAGTAATGCTTGAACTACATAAAGATAGACTAGGCACCACCAACCACAAGCGAACAGAGAGTGTTAATATGGCAGAATATGTGTAGTGAAGATGTAAAATGAAGCTAGGCTTCTTGCTTGGAAGTATTTAGTGAATACCTCTGGGTATTCTGATTGTCATCGATATTAAATATTTTTAAACTGTTTTGCTTGTAGTTTTATTCTTTTGGAATCCTGTATTCTTCGAGTTACTCATCATCGCTTGGGGCAGGTAGTCGCGCCCCTCTGCCTGTGCTCGGGAAAAAGTTCACCATTAACGTTGGCAAGCTCCAATTGAACAAAGGATCCGGTCTTTAATTAGCTATTTTCAAAAAGTCCTGCTGCCGTTTGGATCGTTCTTTTTCCATATTCTCTTTGAGGAGTTTCTGCAGCGAGTTTTCGGAATTATTAGACGGCACTTAGCCAGCAAAAGAAGAGTCCACTACAACATGTCCACAACAACAGAGGCTACTGTCATATCAGCGCCATCCAAGTTCCTGTCGGATATTACAGGAAGCAAGGTGGTCGTGAAGCTCTATTCCGGTGAAGAGTACCATGGTAAGTATACACATTATTGTTAGGCATCAAACATTTGCTGGACCACCAGCGGAGTGGGTTTCTTTTCGCAGCCACAGAGTGTGTTGATGAGCGCGAGCAGGGCCATTCTAACAACCAACAACAGGTAAGCTCGATACTATCGATGGGTATATGAACATTGCCCTCGAAGATACTGATGAGGTTGTGGAAGGTAAAATCACAAGAAAATACCCCGATGTGTTTATCCGTGGTAACAACGGTAAGTACTTAATCCTGAGCATTCAACTCACCCTCCATAGTCAGAGCAAGCATGCTAACTTATCACAGTCCTCTATATTTCCCAGGAATGAACAGGAAAATTGCCAGTTCCGTGTACACCCCTGGTTCGGGCTTCACAGCGTAATGTTATATATAAACGACCCTTCCTTTAGCTCTTGCTGCCTTCATCTAAGACGTAGACATTCATCATAGTATGCATACTCCTAGCCAACTCTCGCAGCTCGGTCAAAAAGTGTATACTCATCAAAATCCAGTGAATTTCCCAATACGGTATTCAAGATTCCAGCATAACCGTCTGAGCGTAGCCATAAACTTATGCGCTGCCAATTGAATTCGCAGTAGCCGTCGCGGCGGGAATCCCACCAGAACAAAAAAAGTGTCCGACACACAGTAAGAGCACCAGCACGCTTCAATACATTGGAACCCAGCAACTGCCAACCGACGCAAAATGTCTTTCATTATCAGACGTCAATTGTCCACTTTGATCCCACCAAAGGTCGCTTCTGCTAAGGTGAGTTGCTCTTTGTGCCGAGATTTGGGTGTTTCTTGGAGGTTTTGGCACAGGGAAGGGTGTTTGGAGGGCGTGGGTGTGCCGTCTGGGCGGCTAATAAAGGGGGTACGAGGGATTACCAACAACACATCGCCACAACACACGCTGAGAACCGGTTATAGTATGTCTATTTGGATGTAGCTTCTGAGTGAGGTCTCAATTGGCGCGTTTTGTCTAGTTTTGAACGGTGTTAATCCTGTGGATTTGGAGCCTATGCTATCTATGGGGAAACCGCCCAGGATCGCAAACGTCAAAAGTATCAAGCACTTAAAGTGCCGTATAGCGATGCCTAACAGATCGACGATAAACACCACGTTCTGGGGTCCGTCTAAGCACATGCTGGTATCCCATTAACCCTGATTCTTCCCTTAACTCTAACCCCTTGTTCCTGATACGAGACGTTCTTTTTCCCTTGATCCGAATATTAACATACTATCCCAGAGCATCGGTTCCAACCCAGCAGCTAAGAGATTGGCTTCTGTTGTTGAGTTCTACAAGGCTCTGCCACAGGGTCCGGCTCCTGCCATCAAGCCATCCGGTGTTATTGGTCGTTACAAGGCTAAGTTCTTTGACGGTGACAACGCTACTGGTAAGCCTCTGTTGCATTTGGCCGGGTTCGTTCTTGTCTTTGGCTACTCTCTCGAGTACTACTTCCACTTGCGTCACCACAAAGCCGGCAGTGAGCACCACTAAGTCTAGCGAAAGGACCAAGGAGGAGGAAAAGCCATTACATTGAGTTTGATATTCAAAAAATAAGACAAAATCACAACCCCACCTTTTGACACACATGTTCACGAGATAGAATGACCTTTTCGATGGAGTGATTGCCAATACTTTTACAAATCCACGTTTTATGACATTTTTTTATCACATATGTACAATTCCAGATCACTTGTAGTTCTCTAGCCATTCTTTGAAACGGGAAACCTTTTCTGCCTTCGTTGAGTTGGAATCCTTAATGACTTCAAGCATTTTAACAACCTCAGGTACTTTCCATCTAGATTTATCATGAAGTAGTCCAAACTCTTGTTCGAATTCATTGAGTTTTTCCCAGTCACTCCAATCAGTAACACCTTCGATCTCCAACTCTTCAGTTGCAAGTGTATCACTTTTTGTTACACCAGCTTCAAAGTCGTCTAAGACAGCTTGTGCAACAGAACTAGAGTCAACAAGGGTATTCAAGATTGGTCCTTTCTTCGCATTTTTGATCCACCCGGTAACATAGATCCCGCCGATTTCTTTACCATTGTGATCAAGAGCTCGAGAGTTCTTACTAGTAATAACACCCCGTTTTGAATCGAATTCGATGTCTAAACCTTCCAAACCTTGAAGAGGTGTTCCTCGGAACCCAAGACTTGTCACGATAAGGTCTGCTTTAAACGTCTGCAGCTGTTCTGGAACTATCGGTTGAACCCGTGCTGGGGAATCTGGAGACTCATGGTATATATAATTCTTATGGAAGACAATTTCCGAAACAAGTTCGTTATCGTTCTCATTCTTCTTGATTTCCACTGGTGAAAGCAAGTATTCCAATTTCCAGCTTTTGGTATATTGATCAGGGATAGTAAACTTCTTCTTCATGGACTTTCTCTCTTCAATCGGTCTCATATAATCAAGAAGGGTGTCCAATTTTCTCTTCTGTACCCTCTCCATTTTGTTTTTTACCGGGATCAGCATTGCAATAACGTCATGATTGATTCCTTCAAACTTCACACCAAACTTTTCCAGCTGTAAGAGCTCCCTAATCTCCTTCGTAGCAAATGCGCTCTCCATAAATCCACGTCTTGCAACAATCTTAACATCTTTAACATTACTTTTCTCTAGTGTACGAATCGCATGATCTGTGATATCACTTTTTCTAAGTTCCTCGGGAGGCATTAATAACAATCTTGCAATGTCCATGGCAACATTTCCGTTGCCGATGATGACAACTTTTTCCACTTTTTCCAAGGGTGGTGCTGTCGGCTCTGTCTCTGGATTCCCATTATACCAACCAACAAACTCATGAGCATTAATCACACCAGGTAGAGATTCTCCAGGAATATTTAGCGTACTCCCATGATCACAGCCATATGCCAGTACAATCGAGTTGAAGTGGGACTTCAACTGGGAGATGGTTACATCTTTCCCAACTGTGACGTTTCCCCTGAAGGTGAAGCGGGAGTTTGCTGCGGCTTCTGTGAACGTATCTTCACAATTCTTAACTTCAGGGTGATCAGGGGCAACACCGTATCGACTGAGACCAAAAGGCGTTGGAAGCTTCTCAAACATCGTCACTTTGACGTTCGGACGTTTCAGCAAATCGTGGGCAGTATAGAAGCCTGAAGGACCAGAGCCGACAACAGCGACATTTAAAGTAGATTGTCGGCGGCACAAGTGCATAGCCAACTTTGATAGACGCGGACGAAGCATCTTGTTTCCTTCTTAAGTGTCGTCTTTATCCTCGTCCCCCTCTTCCCTACTTGAAGATAGTGTGTATAACTTTGGGTCGCTTTTTAATACATAAGGACAGGCTTCGCGAGGCAGCTACTGTACCGGAATAAAGACCAGGCATTTGTCCAATCACAAAAAGGGAAGAAACGTTTCTAAAAATTTCTAATTCTCATTCAAACGTATCTTACGACTAATTATTTCGCCATAGCGTATTCAGTTGTTTATTGCTTGATGGAAAATATGCAGAGAGAACGGTCTTAACCAAAGAAACCAGTGCATCTGGTTTCATTATGCACGGTCGTACACTTAACACTGCAAACCCTTGAGTTGCATCTAACACAACTTCCTGGAGCATTATCGCCACATATCGAGCATAGTTTCTTATTTGGAACCATTAGCATCGTGTTCCTCTTTTTACTCACAACATTGAACAATATCGCGGCATTCCGTTCGTCTTCGTCCAAGTAATTCACCAAACCTCTTCTGGAAGCTAGAATTTTTCGTACTTGCTGTAGTGAACTCTGTTTCGACTTGGTCTTCGGGTTTTTGGGCTTCTGATGTGGATAACGAGGGTAATCAAAAGTTATTCCCAGTTTCGGAAGGTCGATCCTTGCGTTCTCATTGTAGTTTTCTCTGTCCAGCTCTTGGAATCGTTTGTTTGAATTCTTCTCCTCGACGAGATCTTCTGTCAGTGCAGTTCCATGTAGGTTGGATTCTATTGAGGCAAGATTGTAGGATCCTGGTGCCAATCTTTTCCGTGGTCGGTTACTGTCGTTTGCAGTTTTGTTCTTTGTGCGAGAAGGGACATTGATTGTCGACGTAAAGTAGGTATCCCTCGTATAAGTGTTTGGGTTGATTTCCTCAACGAAATACATTTTTATAGCGTACAAAAGATTCAGGTCTATTTCGCTGTGAAAATATTGAAATAGTGATGGGTACCAATGGTTTCTATCTCCATGGCTTGTCTTATTGATATGTCCGCGCTCTGAAAAAGGGCGTTAACACCTTTAATAGGAAAGAGGCCAAAACAGGATATGCTCCATGATAATGCTCTTTACTCAATATCATACAGAGCAAAGACATTCGTTTCATTGAAAAACGTAATAGCTGACTAGAATTGTGAAGAATGGTAGTAAATTTTGCTTTCGTCTATTGGATCGATCAAACTGTACTTTTGCTGTCGCATGAACACTTACAACGGCAGGTACAAAGGATTTGGGTATAGAGGCTAATTCTACGAAAATACTCTAGCACCACTATCAAAGTTAATTATTTAGTGGAAAATCTAACTGTTGTTACTTTATATTTGTTTGTCAGATATTCCCTCTGTGATATGCTCCGAATGAAATCAGCGCACGCTCTCCATCAATAGTACATCACCATATCCAAAAGAAAACGAATCCTCTACCACCAATGGTATCTTTCTTTCCATCTCTGCTCTCAATTGCTATGAATTGATGAAGGATATCTGCGGACGCTACGAACTATGTGAAGGTAGCAGAGAGTTTCGTCTCCCATCGCATCTACACTTCAAACTATAAAACACACACTATTCATCCAAACCATGTTTGTTCCTATTCTTCATCTGTATCGTTATTAAAACTAAGAATTCCATTTAAATAAGCTATAGCCTTTCAAGTCACCGGCGTCGCTATTACTTCTAACAATTGGCATTCTTAGCGCTAATCCATAGAAAAGGGTCGCAATATTGAAGGCATCGGTGTACTTACAAACTATAAGTAAATAAATGAAAACTGAAGTGGGTTAGACTAGTGTATAGTTACACTTTCATAAGAATAACTATAATAACTATAATAACTATATATATTTAGTTACGCTTCCATTGTGGCACTCGTAATAGAAACTCAGCCTGTTAATTAATCGGGATAGAACTAGCAGTTCAGCGTTAATAACAAGCGTTTTCACAAGTCTGGTAAAACTGCTGAGGAAGATGGAGTATCACCCTCTGTTCCCTATAGCAATGTTGGTAAAGGTACTACCTCATATCGCAGCACTGCTAGAGGACCGCTCGATTGTAGCTTCACCAACCGAATAATCGCAGCTCTAATGGGATAGGCACCGTGGTGTACATTAGAAAGAAAGTGTTCTCGGGCTAAAGCCTTTCACGTCTAGAGGCCAAAAAGGGAAACAGAATAAAAACAAGAATATCCAAGTGGACTACTTCCAATAGAACGTTAAAAAGGTGGAGAGGTATATCACTTGCTAATGCAATGCCTACTGCTAATGCCTATCGCAAATGCTCTCGCAGCCGATACCGTACTCAATACTCTTAGCCATACTGGTTCGATTCTGCTCTCGGCGTGGCGCCGATACCTACTCACCAAGTCGGCTAACATTATCAACAGCCACCATACCAATATCGGCTTTCACAATACTAACATCGCTTCATGACACTAATGGCATTACAGATCTGTATTACCACCGGTACCACTGCCAATGCTGCCGATGATGTCAACGCTGTCAAAGCTGCCATTACTGATGTCTCACTAATCCTGTCAATATTATCAAAACCATCTTTGCTGCAATATGAGTGTTACCAGGGCTAACAATACCAACACCTCTGCCTTACCACCGCTCATCTCATCTCCCAGCTTTCCTAACGGCATATCTAGTGTGATCTCAAAACGGCGTCGGCAGCTCTCCTAAAGAGCTGCTCTGCATATACCGTAATGAACAGCGCTACATAATATAGAATAGAACCCTCCAACAATGGGGCCATCCGCTACAAAAACTGTAGCATTTAAAAAAAACCCTGTAATTGAAAACCCAACAGTCGAGCCTTTTCCTCGGACTGGCAGTCCATGGGACTAAGATCCCTGTAATAGAGCCTATGTGTAAGTTTCCTACACATAAAACATCCTCCATGGAAATTCCCTCATAAGTCTCACCTATTTTTACAACACTACAAACCCCCTCCCACAACAAAACAAGTTAAATCTTCACCAAAACGCACCCACCAAATCCGGCCAGATCCACGTAGCATCCACGTATTCAAGCCCGCAATTCACTGTTGCGACGGGCCTGCCTTGGCAGGTGCAGTGAAATATCTCGGCAGTCTCTGTCAACCCACACGCTCCACACGCGTCAGTCCAGCAAGCACAGCCAAAAAAAAAACAAGTACGCGTTTTTCCCCTTCCTCTTCCTCAAAAAAACTACGGCGATTTTCTATACAGCTACAGCAGGAACCAAATTACCCGCTGAAACAGCTCACACGTTATAAGCACAGGGACTTCCCCGTATTGCGACTCCGGAAAAGGCTCTGTGTGACCGCGTTCTGTCCAGATTCCCACGCCCGCTTCCCTGTGGCCTCTTTCGCTGGTTTTTCACGCGTTTCCTGCCGCTGCCGTCCGTGATCCTCCGTGGCCTCTCCTTGGTGAACCCCTAAGATCGGACCGCCACCAATAGCGCGTACACATACCACTGGCTGGCCGGCGTGTTCTCTGCTGGAGGCGTGCTATTGGAGATACCTCTGCAGGACATTGGGGCATCCACAGCTCAGCATCTGTTCTATTTAGCAACGGCCTCTCACTACCACTTGGCGACACGTTTTGTCCCTTTTTTTCTTTTTTCTTGGGCCCCCTCTGTGTCGTTATTGGATCCTTGCCCGTTGCCCACTTCTCTTTATACGACGTGGACACATTCCTTCTCAATCCGATACCAAGAGCCGTCGAAAAGTCCGCTTTACACTAACGTTATCGCATAGTCCAAGCTGGTGATGACGACCTATGAGGTTGCGCTGTCGCCCTCTCACAGCTCCGTTGTCGAAGAGGACGAGGATTCTCACAAATGCAGAAGATGTGATCTGGTATGTATATTGCAAATGGAGGCATGCTGCGTGTCAGGAACTTGGTGGTGCTACTGTTTCTCCTCTAACACCCAAGCTCTTATGTTTGTTCTTGTTCCTGTTCTCTTCTGGTCCTGATCTTTTGAAGTACTAACAATTGTTCTTTATCTATAGCCCATTCTTGAGGGCCATGCATATGAACTCGGTGGCGACAGATGGCACATGTACTGCTTCAGCTGCTCGAAATGTTCAAAACTCTTGGGAACGTCGTCCAACTTCCTCGTTTTGGGAACGGGCGATCTTATTTGTTCCGACTGCTCCTACGCGTGTAACGCGTGCGGGAAAAAGATCGACGATTTGGCAATCCTCACGGGGGACCAGGCGTACTGCTCCTCTTGTTTTTGCTGTCGTAGCTGTAAAAAGAGAATCGAGGATTTGAAGTACGCCCGTACTTCGAAGGGACTCTTCTGTATGTCCTGTCATGAAAAACTACTGGAAAAGAAAAAACGCCGTGACAACGACAAGAGATTGAAAGCGAGAAACTCAAGGCTGTCCAATCCTGATAAGTCCCTGCCAAGGGTGCCCCCAGAAGGTAGCCGTGGCTCTGAAGATTCCGTTCGAATCTTATCGCCTGCTGACACCTCTACGTCAGATTATTCCAATTCTGTAACAGATTCAGCTATTGGAAGTACAACTATCGACATCACAGATATTCCTGCAAGATCCCCAGAGAGAGTACACGTACTACCAGTCGAGAGGGGTCGTACACTAGACCCACCAGTAACTGTCTCTCCAATGAACTTCCCTCCTCGTCTATCACCATTGGTGGACAGCCTAACCCTCGACAAAGAAGACTTCCTCAAACTTCCACATCCAAGCACAGAAAGCTCCATAGAGCATATTACATCCCCAAATAACAAATATGTCGATACCCATACTCCCGACAGACTACATACTAGATCGCCATTAAAGCAACCACTTATGACACCGAATGGTAAAAACAGACAGGTGGTGGTTGTAGGAGACGTCAGTTCTGACTCCTCCAACATCTTGTCAAGCTACGTGAAAGAATCGCCACCTCCTAAAATCCCGCCTCCAAAGATCCCAGATGAAGATTTCATCGATATGGAGGACAGCGATGAAGATGCTCACGGATTTATGGCAAAGTCTACAGGTTTTGGCGAGATTAAACATAGTGAAAGTGTCCCTATTGGATTGAATATCCAAGGGCTGCCTTCTTTTGATGAACATTTCGAAAAGGAATCTCCAAGACCGCAAGAGAAAATGCTTCTGTCTCCTCCAGAAAAAATGCTTCTTTCACCAGAGACAAACATAAACTACCATCACAATTCTTCGCAGGCAGAGCCTAGACTTTCTCTTGATCATCACCACGATCACGAATCAGAATTCGAAAACTCTGGAAGTTCGAAGTCATGGAAGAACGTATTGATGTCCCCAAATAGTAGTTCAACAAAGAAATCACAACTGACAAATGGCGACGGTGGGGGTGTACAAAAATCTAGGTCTATAAGATCCCCAAAGAATTTCCTCAGCTTCAGAAAACACAAAAAATCTACCTCACAGACATCTGTGGAGAATTATCATATCTCTTCTCCTCTCATGGATTCCAGATCTGGCTTTGAGGACTCTCAACTTCTTTTACGCACACCGAAAATGGGCCAGGAGTCACCATATGCGGGTGCTGCCCTTTTCACTACACCTCCAGTGCCAGAGTCTGATCACCTTCAGCCAAAAAGAAAGATGTCGATGCATGGAAGATCTAGATCAGATGCGAATGTTGAATCGTCCTCGGACCTTGCGCGTGCAGAACTGGAGTTGCGTTCCTTACGTATGGAGATTCGTGATTTGAAGTTAACTAAAGTTGGAATCATGAGAGAAGTGTCTGATTTGACTGCACAGAGAGATGAAATGAATTTGGACATTGTCCAGCTTCAATCTAAAATGGACCAACTCAAACTTGAATTCCAAAATCAATTACCAAGGTCACTGGAAGGAATAGATGAATCTTCGTCACAACAATTCTCCCCATCATTACAATTAAATGGCCCAACAACCCTTACAATGGCTGACCAAGTCAATGTTGATCCAAAGCAAAAAACCACCAAGGCCCGTTTCTGGAAACGCTTTGGTCCAAAGAACGATGGTTTCTCAAGTTCGCAATCTAATTATTCGCTGAGTCAACTTTTGACTGATGCAAAAAACGGCAATCCCCAAATATCCGCTCCTATCATAAGGACTGAAGAAGTTGATGAGCTTGGTGGTAATGACAACAAAAAATTGATCTCCACTAAGGGCTACTCTTTGGAAAATAACAATTCATCTGGCCATTCTTTGAACACCAATGGATCTGCTAATACCCTGACCATGAGTGATTTGTTTAACTCGACATTAGAAGCGAGAGCACATTATGAGAAACGAAATGTTCCAATGATCATTTCGAGATTGGTTGCAGAAGTGGAGAAACGAGGCTTGGAGCTAGAAGGTGTTTATCGTAAGAATGGTTCTACTTCTCAGATGCATGCTATTCTCAAGGCTTTTAACAACCTACTGCAGGCGGAGACGTCTCAAGAACTAGAGAATACCTTGGCCAGCTGTGATGTCAACGCTGTGACAAGTTCATTGAAGAAATACTTGTACTTCCATCTCCCAGAATCGGTCATCACTGTGCAAGTTTATGACAAATATATTTCTGTTTCCAAGCTTGGACGTGATGAAGAAAAGATTGAAACGCTTTCCAATATATTAACGCAGTTACCTAAGACTAATGCCCGTGCATTGACGATGATTCTTGCTCATCTCAAGAAAATCGAATCGTACTCCCATGTAAACAAGATGACCTATCACAACTTGGCTGTTGTATTTGCTCCTACTCTAGCCAGGGTTACCGCTCGGGAGCGTGAGTTCTTGGATATGGCTCCAAGAAACAGTGTGACAGAGTTTTTATTCCTGAGACAGGACGATGTACTTGCCAGGGCTGGTATGGCTTAATAGACGGACTTTTATTGATGTTGATCATTACCTTCTACATTTTTTATGACTTTGATTTTCTTGTTTTCGTAGACATTCTGCAATAGATGTGATGAGCTTTCCCAACATAAGAAATTTTTTGCGAAGAAGATTTCACGGGTAGGATTATCATTTGATATCCTTGATCTCAGGAGCTGCAAACATTTCATACCTTCTGCGCCCGGTTCTGAGAAGATACTCAATAGTGTTATACTCCTTCTTGGGCATCTTTTGGTACTTTTTAAACTCTGCTCTGGACGATTGTGTTAGTTGGTGTTTCCACAGACATTTTGAAATGTACGAGTACCATTTAACTCAATATAAAACCTACCTTACGTAATTGAGAAAATGTGGTTGGTTTTCCTGGGAAGATACACAAGGTTAGTCCTATCATCGAGAAAAGAGAGAGAGAGCCATCCTCAACGTACTTTCGGTTTTGTGTATGATGTACGCAAACACGTTCTGTAAAGCTTTAGAACTTCTTTTTGTAGACCTGATAGTCTTTTTACTTTTGCAGTCATATTTGGTTTATTATTCTGGTTTGTGGCTTTCAAATCATGCAAAATCGCTTTCAAAAGCACAGGACGATTCTGGGGTAAGACAGACGTAAGTCCATTATATTTGTGGGCCTTTTTTTTGAGTCACAAGAGGTATCGAAATCACCAGGGCTTCATAACGATAGTCTCAGATAGAGCATATTTGGCAACAATAACTGCCGAATAGTACTATAGATGCCTATATTATTTTCTTTCCGGGGCTCCTATCGTATTAATATGCAGTGGGCTTTACCCCAACTATAATTGCAGTCTATCTAAACCCTGTTGCTCATCTGTTCTCTCCTATTGCATCGCAAATATGCGCTCAGATCTGATGAAATACTAAGGTCAGAGGAAAAAAGCTTGTCCTGGTCCCTTTTTAAAGCTGGTCCAAGTTAATCTGCCACGATTTATTGGTGTTTCCTAAAAGTATTACCCTTAACGTTACTCCTATTGAAATTTCTCCTGCTCCCTTCTCTCTGTCAATCGGCTACAGCTCCAATACTGGAGCTAATCAAAGTCAAGGCAGCATGCATTACTATGTATCAAATTCCTTTCTACTCTGTTCCTTATAGATTTATTTACTTAAATAGTATATTAAATATTTTTGTCGCTCTTTAGGATGTTCTCTTTTAGAAAGATAAGATTAGATTCATCAAGATTCATGTCACTCAGTAGTTATTTTAAAAGGCCAAAAGAGAAATTTAAGAACTGTACAATGTCACCTATTCTTGGGTTTGTTTTAGTCATTTTTTACTTCTACTTATGGTAACAATAGTTCATTATTTGACATATTTTGGAATACCGTTATATTGATAGGTTATTGGAGGAAGGCAATGGCCATTAGGGCTCTCCCAAAGATATTGAAAAGCTTTCTTGATAATCATATCTTAATTGCATACACTAGGAAGTTTAGCAATAAGCAATGACTCATTTCGAGCTATTAGGCTAGTAATATTAATATTAATATTAATATTAATATTCATATATATGTTGTGATAAAGAGTTCTATTGGATGCTTTAAAATTCATCCCATGACCAAGATCGGTTTTTGGTGTTATTTTGATAAAAGAAATGAAACTTCAGAAACTGAAATACCATAGTGCTGTGGTATATAACTCTCTAATATGAATGTGACGCGTATACAGAATGTGCGTATTCTCTCGTCCACCGAAATCTTCCAGACCCCCTGTAGACAATATCATAGGAGCGTAACATCTCCTAAGGCCATTTCACGCCAGGCGCAGGATCCACCCCACCTGGATACGACTAGTCTAAAATAACAAACGCTATATTTCTACTTGAATTAAGCCCACACTCCCATCAACACCCTCGGTATATAATACACACGCTCTCAACTTCTCTCTCTACTTCTCTCTCTGGCACTCTCGCCATGGTACAGAGCCTAACTCCTATAGAGCTCTTTTGACTACATGCAGATAGCCCATCAACTTAATGTGTCAATATATGTCATAAACAATGCCCGCTAAACTTACGCTAATCAGACGCCTGTCACTCTCCATTTCCTTCAATCCCCCTTAGTTCCGTTTCCCACGACGTCCACACAGACAGCCAACCAATCCTACTGAAAGTAAAGGAATTGCGGATCGGCGTCGCAAATCCCGACTTATAAGAACAGCTCGCCGTCGAAAACCAGCGGCCCACCCACTGCCGAAAAACAGCGTGCTACTTTCCGCCACACAATCTATATAAAAACATTCCCAAAACAAGCATTTTCCGTGTTCCCACTAAACGTAAATCACCGGTTCGTTAAGTCGAAAACCACCGACCATAACCCCACTATACTGTAACCGAAACTCCGCCCACTCTACGTGAAACGGCCCGGCCTTGGGCTCTCCGTCACAGCCGGGAAAGGAAACGCGGTAAGAAAAACTACATCATCGCATCGACCGAGAGGCAGTTCGCACATGAACCAACGTCAACAAAGATCGGAGCTTCTACCGCCCAACCGACTCCGGAAATCTGGCCGATTCGTCCTCCGATTGCGGTGTTGTCAGGTCGTTAAGTACCGGAGATATTTTCTTCTGTGAATCTGAGTATACTCCGTGCTCCATATAAAACTCGATTGTTGGCCCAAGTAGAGACACACGTTGAGGGATGGTGAGGAAAGGCCAATTACCGGCATCTGTCGGTGTTCTTCTTGTGCTTCTGGCAGTCCCGGCTGCCACCACAACAACAGATGCTACTGCGGTTGTTCCTACTCGTACAATACACCCCATCACGGGCCTTGGAAATGGCAGTGTGCCGTCGTTCAGGTGCATCGTTGCGTACGTTGGGTTTGTGTGGTGGGCCGTCATGGCCATCATCACGTCGTATGGGTTCCTCGAGATCATGATGAAGTTTAGCACTCCAAAACACGCCCCCAATGAGCTTAAGATCAGCAATACTGGTGAGGTAGAGGATTCGAACGAGTTTGAAGGTGTCACTATCGTGAGGCCCATCAAGGGAATTGATCCGGAGATGGAGTTCTGTCTTGAAAGTTCGCTCGTACAGAGGTACCCGCGTAGCAAGGTCCAGGTTCTCTTTTGTGTCGAGGACCCAAACGACCCTGCTGTACCTATTATCCAGGGTCTTATCAAGAAACACCATGAAAAGTGCGATATATCGCTTCTGATTGACGACAACTACTCCAACAATCACTTTGGACCCAACCCAAAGATCAACAATTTGTCAAAAGGATTCAAAGCAGCCAAGTTCGACGTTGTCTGGGTACTTGACTCCAACGTATGGGTATCCCCAGGAACCCTTGCCCGATCAGTGCTCGCTCTAAAACAGTCAACAGATAACGGTCATGTTACTCGTAATCGCCCAATAAAGCTTGTACACCACGTACCCCTTGCACTTTCCATAAGCAATGCCAACAACGCGACGAACTTAGGTGCTCGCCTCGATGAGATGTTCCTCCATACATCTCATGCGAAGTTCTATGTTTTCTTCAACAAGGCGTCATTTGCTCCTTGTGTGAACGGTAAGTCAAATATGTACCGGATCAGTGAACTTGATAGTGCTGTGGAGAGTATATCTCGGGGCGAAAACAGCATCATTAACAACGGTTCCAACGTTGCAGCTGCCGCTGCGGCCTATGCAAAACACCCTAAGGAGAGCATTCGCTTCTTTGCAAGGTACATTGGTGAGGATAATATGATTGGTATTGCATTGTGGCAAACGGGTGGAAGAACGGGTATGACTGGCGATGTGGTCTGTCAGCCTATTGGCGGTTCCAAGTCGAACGGGATCATTGATTACATTAATCGCAGAGTTAGATGGCTAAGGGTAAGGAAATACATGGTCTTGGCTGCAACGTTAATCGAGCCCACGACAGAGAGCCTCGTTGTGGGATTGTTTGGTGCTTTTGGTATATCCAACTTGTGGTTCGAAGGAAAATACATATGGTGGATGCTACTTTTGCATGAAATCATTTGGTGTTTTGCCGATTATATTCAATGTAATGTGTTGATGATATATTCTTCGAAAGATCAGTTATCGCAATTTGAACCACCGTTCTTCTTAAATAATTCGGAAGGAAAGTTGGAATGGCATACTTGGCTACCAATCTGGGTTCTGAGAGAGGTTCTGGCACTCCCAATTTGGATTATCGCAATGTGCGGAACTCAAATTGATTGGAGAAATAGACCATTCAAAATCCGACCTGATTTGAGTGCTGAAGAATTATAAAATAAAATAAAGGCTAATGAGACTATATTTGTAAGTGTTGCTAAGTTTGGATGGCATCATGATTGAAGACCAATTTTACGAAAGATGAATCGTGATTACTTTGAAATTATAGTTTATGTTTACCTATCTCTAATGCTTACGAATTCTAAATGTCCTCTAAATAGAATCTGAATCTGACTAACAAGACTTTAACTTTCCGGTTAATATCACTACTCTCTCCACCCAGTAGCTCCCTCTATCCATAGACTATGTAGATACAAACTGAGAGTGGATCTAATCGAATCAAACTTCGGGTCGAAAATGCAAAGGGAGCTAGATCGGTTTATCAAAGAAATCAGATTAAAACATCCGAGAGGTCTCTCTCTCTTAGGTATCCAGAGTAACCAATACTTCTTAATGTTTCGGCTTGTTAACGGCGTTCTCAGAGCAAGGTACGTTTTGTTGCTCGGCACAGAACTTAAAATCTAGTAATCCCCAGTGATATATATTCTCTTGTACTATGACACTTCAGATAAAAGGTTGCATTTCTTGACTCGCAAATTGATCCGCGTGTGCTTAGGATTTACACAGCATGCTCACAAATGAATGACTAAATCATCATTGCTTTGTACTCTTATCATGATTCCGATCCTAAATGACTATATCTGATACCTGAAATGGTCAGATTTAAGAAAAGGAAAGCGTAAGGTAGTTTTCACCTAATATGTCACTTTTTTTTATCACGTTGATAAGCGACAACGACGCATCTCTGAGATTTTGGTGTATGATAGCCAGCTGCCTTCTACTTTCTATTGACTTTGAAACGCTGTACTACCGTTGCCTTGTCGTTAGATTATTTCGTACTTTGTGCTTTGCTTTTAAGACTATTAAACGAAAACGCTCGCAATATGTAGAGCTTTACTTCTTTCACATGGTTCCAAGAACGTCGTTTTGGACATGATCCTTACTTCGTATGCCCATGAGCTCAATGTTGCCAAGCAGCCGCATTGAGCCACATATACAATTCTCTTAAGCACGAGTTAGACACGCTGTTTGTATTAATCCTAGTTTATTAATAAACAAGATACCTTGAAAAGAATGCGGGTTTCTCATTCCTTGAAGACCTCATTTTCCGCAGGCACTACATTACCCAATGAGGAAACAATGACCTAACGCAACGCGCGTGTAAGGCACGGCTGCCGGGCCGGGTTCAGGGATACGTAATTCTTATCGGGAAGAAGCCAATAATCATTCCATTGCAGGGTTGGTAGACATAGACATTCCGTCCCTCCCGAGCATTTCTGCTGTCCAAATTCTAAATATCTAAATATCTAATATCGTCCTACTTTGTTTTCTTTCCCCTTTTGCTCTTTCTTGTTCCCTGTCGCTTTCCCAAGTGGTGTAGGCGTACGTAGTAACTCCGAACGATCGTGGACCCCCTTCCTAAATGTACCCCTTCATATCAGGTACAGATCGGGGAAGAGAACAGGCTGTCGATGACATGGGCGATCGACAGAGATTCCGCGTGATCACGCGTCAGGCTGGAACAGGACAACGTCTCCTGAGCATAGCCCTCTGGCGCTATCTGATATGTCTATAAACAGCTTTGTTATAGTCGTCAGAGAGAGTGTTGTATTATCCGATAATTTTGAAATACTTCACAGGCCCGAAATCCGTCGTTATGTGGAGTTAGTAGACGTCAATGCACCTTTCAAAAGTGTAGTCCATTCGATTCCTAGTTGGGCAAAAGTAAAATAAAGCAAAAGCTGTCTCCGCTTCTCCCTTTGGCATGTTCTTTCCTTCCCCATGATCAAGGAAGATGGACCAGGCCAAGCCACTCACATGAACGGATGCGCATGCCTGCGTACAAGTAGGAGAACAGGGCATAAAGACAGATACGAAGAGTAAGTGAAAAGTGAGAGAAGGGGTTGTAAATAGAATAGGAAAGAGGTCTAGGTGAGTTGTTTCGGAACACACATAGCCCCTACTCTCCTGCGTATGCAGTTAATTGGATGCATCTTCTTCCTAGCAACGATTGCCGAAAACCTTGAAGATCCCACGCCACAGGAGAATAGAAAATAAGGGAGGTTGGCTCGTTTCTTTTCCTTAATACTTTTCCAGTTGTATATATATATATTAATTATACTCCACCCGTTTGTCGTCTGTCGGTAAGCTGTTATCGTACAGGCTTTCTTCTTGCCTTCTTGGTCAGGCAGCTCAGTTATCCACCACTACAACAAGATGATGCCGTTCCGCTCTTTTAACGACATAGACTCAATCGCTTCCAGCGATTACTCCTTCTTTGACCTCTACAGAAATGACGACGACGATGTTGCTACTAGATCTGACATATCACTCGACTCGCCTCCTCCAAAGGCCTTCTTCTTTAATCCCGCGCTTCAACCTTCTTATCGTAAGCACCACCTGCGTCTATACTCCGAAGATGGATCGTTCTCCACTATTCTCAAGGAAGATGAGCTTTGCACCGTAAGCGACGTGCTTGAGCTTCTCAGGCGAAAGTATGAACTTACAGATGTCATTATCATTCTCAAGGACGATGCCACTGGGGCTAAAAGAGTTCTGCAGTACAATGACAGGATCATCGGGATACAGAACCGTCTCTTTAGAAATATGTGGGTAGATGAAGATCTTCTACCATCGGCCTCATTGTTATATCAACACAGTTTCAAGTTCGTGATTCACAAGTTTTAACGCTGTATATGTTTGCTCTTCAGTTCGAACCCCATCATCAACAAGAAGTAGAGGCCCAGAATGGGCTCTGGTATCCCAAGAGGAAACTGCCTTTTTGTTGGCATACACTGTCGGGGAATGTTTCTATTTATTTCTTCCTACACTTGGTAGATTTGCAATCCTTAGTGTTCTGTCACATATTAATGCCCGCAATTTTAATGCTACGACTACCTCCGGTTTCTTTTCAGCACTCGTATTCGAAAGATGACCCCTTATATAGGCTGCATCAAAGTTGGGTTTGCGCCGTACTTCCAGTTCCAAAGCTTTAGTCCTCCTCTTAGCAAGTAAACTTCAGGAATTTTCTCGGGGTCGCCTGTAGGTTCTCTGTTCAACGAGAGGAACTTGATAAACAGTTTGGCACATTTCGGGCCTCGTGACTGCGATCGCATACAGTGGAAGACATATGTGTACCCTTCCGAGATGGGATATGAAGATAAGAGCCTAGCAATGGCATCGGAGTCAAACGACTTGGAGGCATAGTGTACGGATCCGTTCACATGACCCTTGGGGAAAACCTCGTTAGTACTTCTATGAAGGGCTCATGATCATTCTTATGGTCTTGTTGGTCATACTCACATACCGGTAGTCGGAGTCTCGCACATCGACCACCACAAACTTCTCTTTGCCTTGTTCTATCCATTCCCGCAGGGTTTCCGGTTCCAGCCGCAGTAGAGACATTTTTTGCACAGATCCGACACTGTATTGACTCCACTTTATCTTTTAATATCAACAAATAGCAACTATATGTCCTCTCAATCCTCAATATTGGTGCCCTAAGCTCCCGTTTAATGCCGTGCTGATATCTCTAAACCCGGAGCGTAGCCGAGCACCAAAGTATTGTTTTCTTGAGCGCGCAGGTCTCCGGCAATAGCCGCCGCGGATACCCGAGCATACTCCATTTTTGTGTCATCGATGAGCTTTCCTGGAGAAAGTATACCGCCGTTGACCGCGTGGCCAGCGATGACCTGTGTATTCTCGAGGACTATATGAAGGAGGTGTTTGGCGTTTCCGGGTGGCGTCCCCTCGTGGAGTTGACGTTCTCCTCCTCTTGCTAAGTTCCTTATTTGCCGCTTGCTGTTTACTAGTACTCCTTTCTGCTACTCCTTCCGACTACCGTGTACCATAACTGTTAATATATAAAAGATGCCTCCTATTGAGATCGAGTCTCAAACCATGTCTATGCCTCCTGTTCAACCACAGAAACAAATGCGCTTTGGTGAATTCCTTTTCAAGCGCCTTGCACAGGTGAACAAGGTAAAGTCGGTGTTTGGTGTCCCTGGGGACTTCAACTTAGCACTTTTAGATCACCTATATACGACAGATTTGACATGGATTGGTGGTTGTAATGAGCTTAATGCTGGTTATTCCGCCGATGGATACTCTCGCTATACGAACTCACTTGGCGTGTTAATTACAACCTACGGTGTTGGCGAGTTAAGTGCTATTAATGCCGTTGCGGGTGCTTTTGCAGAGTGCTCCAAGGTGCTGCACATTGTTGGTATCCCTACCCGCAGAGCAATCTTGGATGAAGACCTCAAGAAGAAGCACTTGCATCATTTGGTTCCTAATCAGGATCCTTTCAATGATTCAGACCACATGGTTTATACAAAGATGGTTGGCGGGGTTTCTTCGATCGCTAAAACTATTATGGATCCAGCCACTGCTGCGGATGATGTTGATGAGGTCATTAAGACTATATTTGAAACTTCGAGACCCGGATACATCTTCTTGCCCTTGGACATGTCAGAGGAGATTATTGATGCATCGAGATTGACTTTCAATCCAGCGTCAACCTTTCATTTGGTGGCTGATCGCAATCCTGATATGACCAAGACTGTTGCAAACCTGATTTTGGAGAAGTTGTACAAATCCTCGAACCCTGCCATCCTTGCTGATGTTCTTGTTCGCAGATATGATCAAGGTGTTGAGCTTTTGAGAGCTCTTGTGAACACTACAAATATTCATACCTATACCACTTTTATGGGTAAATCTATCTTGGACGAATGCCACCCATCTTTTGTTGGTGACTATATCGGTATTGAATCCAACAAGGGTGTTAAAGAGAACTTGGAGAACTCCGACTGCATTCTATACTTTGGTCCATATATCAATGAGATGAACACCGGTCATTACTCTTTTGACTTGAAAGAGGATCAGTTGGTCATGTTGCACCCGGATTACATCAAGATCGATTCTGAGATTTTCCGTGGCGTGCACATGCTTAACGTATTGAGATTAATGTTGGAGACAATCACAACTTCGAAAGTTCCAGAGTCAGTGCCGGTTCCGTACGAAGTGTCTCCAAGATATCCAGAGATACCCTCAGCTGCATCAATCTCCCAGTCTGTCTTACTTAAGAAATTTGAGTCATTCTTGCAAGAAGACGACGTTGTGGTTTGTGAGACTGGATCCTTCATGTTTGGTATCCCAGATTTCAGATTTAAGTCTGGTGTAAACTACATTGCCCAAGGATTTTACTTGTCCATTGGAATGGCTCTGCCAGCTTCCGTTGGTGTTGGTATTGCTATGAAAGATCATAACTCTTCCTCAAGATTGGTTCTTGTAGAAGGTGATGGCTCAGCTCAGATGACCATCCAAGAGTTATCCTCTTTCCCACATTACGGGTTAAAACCTATCATCTTCTTATTGAACAACAGTGGCTACACCGTTGAGAGAATCATAAGGGGTGAGAATCAGACCTACAATGATATCAAACCATGGAACTGGTCTAAGGCATTTGAATTGTTCGAATACGACGGTACCGTTGAAGGCGACGCTGTGTCAACTAAGGCCAAGAAGAACAGACACTGTGTCACCGCTATCGTTTCTAGTGAAGAGGAGTTGGATCAGTGTATGACTTCTCTCAATAACAAGGTCAATGAAGATAAACTCCGATTCTTTGAAGTTATTTTGGATAAGTTGGACTGTCCATGGAGATTCTACCACATGAACAACTACAGACTCTTCCCGCTCAAGAATTCTGCATCTGCGGCACTTGCTTAATCACAGTTCAACTTGTAACAAATTCATTGCATATTTTAATAATACACAACATAAATAACAGTTGGTTTCCAAGCCGAATCGAATATATGTTACAAACTGGCCTTGGATTTTGTATTGTACTCCTCTAGTGCTATCCTGATGAACGGGTTTAATCTCTGTTCCAGGACAACACGCAGCGATGAATTGCTTAGAGAGCTGTACAACTTCGATACTTTCTTCTGAACTGTGTCATTATCCAACAATATAGGTTTAAAGATATCGCTGATAAAGCTTTGGTTTCCAAGTGTCACTTCTATGTCAAAGATGAGGTCTGTAGCTTTTGTAATGTTTGTAGGGAAGATTTCAAGCAGGTAGATGAACATTTCGATGCGACCCTTTACTTGTGTTGTAACGAAGTTATAAAAGAAATCATAGCACTTGCTAAGAGTTACTATTCCTTGTGGTTCAAGTGAGAAACATTGAGAAAGAAGCGGTAGTAATTGCGCAAATGTGTCGATTAGTCCGATAGTTTTAAACTCAAAAAACTCTTCAAATAGTACAAGATTCTTGTTGCGAGAAAGATAATAGTCTCTTAGATTCACTTCAGCTTGGTCTGTATCCTTTCTTTTGAGGATCTTCACGATTTCCCAAACGTTGAAACGCTGCAGTGAAACCCGAATAGTATTAAAATCGTGTTGTTCTTTATATAGCGAGCTTGTCAATTCCATGAAGTCATGTGTTTTCGCTAATGAAACAGGATATGTATCGAGCTTCTTCGACAGTGACAGATGTTGAGTATCCAGGTCATAGAATAAGTCGTAAAAGTCGGCTCTTTCCTTAAGAATGATGTTATTTGTACCGATAATCTTCATGTTCTTGGTGTGACGGTCAAACTCAAGCACCTTTTCCCAAGAGTAGAGGTCAACCAGCGGGAAAAAAAGGATCACATCATTGTGAAAGTATGTTTTGTTGAATCCATTTAGGAAATTGGATAAAGTTAGGATAAACGTACTTAGGAAGTCAACATTTCTTGAAGTGTAGATTAAAATTTTGAAGTTCTTGTAGTCAATGATATTGAGCTTTGCAGACAGTTTGTGAAAGAACTTCATTATTGCATCAGTAACTTTTAGATCCATGATGATATCACTAGGATGTAAGCTCAGTGAGAAATTCAAAGGGATCTTAGACATCACAGTATCCTCCAGAGGCATGTTATTGTCGTAACTAGGAAAGTATTGCAGAACTCCGTTTCTGTACTTCACTGATGCCTGCGGGTTCATGTCCTTATTCTTAATGTTTTTAAAGTGCGAAAGAATAATCTGGTTATTGAAATCGTAGTTCAACGATAGAATATTGTAAATGTACGGATTCGATGACAAATAGTTCCTCCAAAGTGTGATGTCCGTACTGTTGATGGAGTTGAACAGGGATACTAAGTGGCTAAGTTGGCCATCCTGAATGTACAACTGGACAGTGAGCGTGATTAGATGCTTAAAGATGTTGAAGTTCCGTAATGGGGTACCAATTGAGATGGCTCGTATCAGCTGGCCTCTTTCATTTTCGGAGCTTTTTAACGACTTCGTCACTGTGAAGAAGAACAAAATGTCGTCGTCGTGTGAGGCTTTTTCAAAGATCGTATTGATTTCATTTACACTCATGAGCTGGAATCCTAGAGCACCTTCCTCCATTATATCCTTGTCTGTGTCTGGAAGTAGCCTATACTTAGCGGTACTATCCTTATACAACACAAAAACAGAGTACGAGCTCTCGTTGTGCTCGCTGCTGGAAGGAATCATCAGCTCACCGAGCGTACTCAGGTGCTCCTTGAAACCAGGAATCTTCCTGGGCACTTGGTGCCTTACAACTGCACCAACCTTTGCATCGAACTCTGCAGCTAGAACATACTTGACAATCGTTGCACTGCTTGTGCAACTCAGTTTCCGATCAAACGAGTTGAAGATTGATTGTGGCCAGTGCCCCGGGCTGGAACACGGGGACATATTCCTGTTTAACCCGTTCATTGGCGCCTTGCTTCCCGGTGTGAGGTCACGCGACATCCCAGAGAAGCCGTTTACCTTCTTCTTCGTCTTCTCTTTATCCGATCTTCTCGGAGAAGTCTTTCACACCTTCCTCTTGAACTTCTACCCCTTTGCTCCCTCACTTCTGACTCTCCATACGACCTTTGCCTCTTTGACGTCTAGGAGCGTCATGCGTGCTCTTACCGCTACACGTGACTTTTCGCAACCGGGATTTCCTCTTTAGGAATTTCCGGGATGGCATGGTTTGGAATGGTGAAAACCGAGGAATCCCAATCAAAACCTCAACGCTTTCTCGCCACCCTTCTCTTCTAGCCGCCACACAAATCACAGCTATATAAAGTAACATCCATCCACGCTATGTCCGCTCTTGACAAGTCCCTCGACGAGATCCTGTCCTCCAAGCCAAAGAGAACCTTGAAGAAGAAGACCCCAGTCGCCAAGTCCAAGGTCACAAAGGCGGCTGTCGTCTCGAAAAAGGCTAGTAAGAAGGCAGCCACCCCGGTCGCGCCAGCTGCTGTTGCTACACTCGATGCTTCTTATGCTACTAAGGTTATCGTCTACAACTTGCCAAAGGACATTAAGCAGGATGCTGTGAAAGTATGTTGATTTTGTCACAATGTTACCACCACTGCCATGTTGTTGTGATGGCAGCAAACGCCACGTCGGCCGCTCGTATTTGAGTACGTGGATTTCTGTGTGCTTGCACTGGCTGAAGACCCCCCTCTGTCAGGCTCACAAGCATGGCGGCGCTTACTGCGTTTTTCCTATTGGCTTTTTTGCCGTTATGCGTCTAGCAGCTTTGCTTGTGGTGTCTGGGTGCTTCTGTTCCCAATGCGCACGCCCTTGTTCGTATTAGATGTGATTACCAGTTCTGGTCCACTTAGTTGTGTGCACTGGAATCCCTGCCGTGTTCTCTTGAATGAGTAACTGGCTTGAAGTGTGGTTCTCTAATGTTAACGCTCAAGGTATTGATGGGCTTCCAGCCCGTTTGGGAAGTATAATGTTCCTATTTGTTCTTTTTTTCTGTTCCTTTCTTACTTCTCTTTGACGACTTAAGAACAGCATCTTATTGGGAAAACTACTTTGTTCGAGTCTTGACTACTTTTTATCCTTACATGGTTAAGATGTTCTTCTGTTGTTCATATGAGGTACTGCAAATGTGTTGTGGCATGTTACCTTATGAGGCTTTTTCTGAAAAAACCAAAACAATCTTGTCGAGAAAATGAAGGTTTCTGGCGTACGTCACTCTATGGGCTATTATCCTTGTGTTTGGCTTAGCAGATCCTTGCCTGATTCTCTTGACCTGTTTTGTTTTTTTAACGTTTGAGGAATTGAAAGATAGTATTGTCAGGTCCGTTTTAGACCCGATACTACGATGCCTTTTCTTCTTAAACTCACGTTTTTTTTGTTTTCAAAAAGGTATTTATCCTTTGGTCAAGTACTAATGTACTTGGAGAGTTTCGAACATGCCTACGATAACTCATTGGGTGCTTCTAGACAGGATCGGCTTCCTTATTTTTATCTTGTGCTTTCGAAACTCTCTTGAGTGTCTGTGTCAACATACTTAGTATTCTGGTGGTAGCAAGTGTTGGGCACTTTTTTATTTCTGGGTTTTCTGATTATTCATATATGTTCAGTTCCTTGGTATTGGGTGCTAATTTTCCAACATCTTCCGCTGTACTCCAGTGAAGCCACAGATTTTCAGACCATGGAAACCGCCAATTAAAATTAGCTTGGCCTTTTTACGGAATATACTCTATAAGTTCCCGTTTACGTTACTGAGAGCTCCCTCATTTCATGCCATTTCTACATTTTGCTACCAAGATCAGAAATCAAAAACAACACGCGGTTCATTTTTACATTACCTAGATCCTCATTGCTTTTTTATGTAATCGAACTGGTGTATAACTCCTTTCAGTTCTTAGTATTAACAATCTTATTTTAGGATTTCTTTGCTTCCCAAGTTGGTGGTGTTTCCAACGTTTTCCTTCAGTACAACGAGAAGGGTCAATCCAGAGGTGTCGCTACTGTTGTCTTCAAAAAGGCCAAGGATGCTACAAAAGCTGTTGAGAAATACAACGGTGCACCAATCGATGGCGGCTCCCAGAAGTTGAGACTTGAATTGGTCATTGACCCAACTAAGAAGCCACTCGCTAACAGAATTGTCGCTAACGCTGCTGCTGTTAAGACTGCTGCCAAGCCAAAAAAGGCTAATGGTCAGAAGAAGGCTGTCGCTGCCAAACCAGCTAAAAAGGCTGCTGCCAAGCCAAAGGCCAAGAAGGTGAAGAAGACTGTCGAACAGCTCGACCAGGAGATGGCTGACTACTTTGAGAAATAAATCGCTCTATGCCACACTTATTTCTTTCTACTCTGTTAATCCTACCCCGTTCTCGGCCTTTTCATTTCATTTCTTGCCTTCATTTAAGTTGTATTTGTTGTAATTATTTAGTAATACGAAAAGTTTTAGAGTTTATTGTGAACTCGAAATAAAATCCTCCGATCGTTATTTTAGAATAAACCTAATCCCTATTGTGCTACGCAAGGCTAAATCTTTTTTCCCTGTTTAACCGTAATATCGTAAAACCTATGTACAACATCTTTGAGATCAAAGTATATATAAGTGGATGGTATGACTATTTGCTTGAGCCTCTTAACCAGGTCAAATCAAGAATGCCAGAGAATCTATCACCACCTCTTCTGGATTGATAGCTACCACCTACCGCACCCTCGTAATCGGACTTTCTCTTATACAACCCTGTTTCCTCAGGAAGGCCTGGCTGAATTTTGGCAATGTTTTCATCGACAGCCTTTGACTCCTGGACGTGTTCAGGTGCAAACGAGGCATCTCTCTTCGTGTTGATAAATCTGCGATGGGGTATTAGTCGTCTGATCGGGCTTTGCCTGGGCATGCGTCGAGGTTGGTACTCACGATTTTACAAGATAGATCGAACCGATAGCGATCGAACAGACAAACGCAAAGTTGTTTAGCCCCTTTTTGATTGCTGGAGATACTTGGGACATCTTTTCTCCTTGTGTGCTGCGTAGAAGGTTCAACTGTGGAAGATGGGTCAAGGCCATACCACAGACCATTGATATTATATTGCCAAAAGGTTTGCTTCACCACCCGAACACCACTGACCTGTACGCCACGAAGACTCATCCGCACACCACATATTTAACCCATCCCCACACCTCGCTCGGTCTCAATGAACACTCTGCTCTTGTGTATCGAGGAACAAACCATACCGTGCCGGAGCAAGTCATTTGACCTTTCTCTCTGATTAACCAGTTGATGCTCAGATCCTCAGCTGTGCCGAACACTTTTCAAAATGACTGTATTAGGCAATTACCGTACTTGGACATCTTATCAAACCGCCCCGGCTCGGGGGACCTTCCCCGGGTTAAAGCAGACAGCGGGTAAAAAAATGAGCGTAGCGTCCTCGGACGACCGCTGACCTTCATCGAATTGGAAGCTCTTCTTAGTTAGTTTTATTTTGGTTTGAAGACGTGGCAAGCTAATTATTTGCTTACGGTTGAAGAAAGGCGATCAATTCTGTTGAATTAGAGCATCAACCTAGTGCAAAGGTTGAATTTTTAGAGCTGACTTGCTCCTGTATATAACAAGCAAGTGGTAAGACCATGTCTGATAGACTCAAAGCTGATCCAGTGGCTCACAGCCTTGCAGCCGGCCTCGGTGGTGCACTATCGATGGCTGTGACATATCCCCTGGTGACTCTTTCGACTCTGGCACAGACTAAGTCACAGAAATCTGTGCAAGAGCAGAAGGCGGTGGACAAAGACATTACTCAGGCCAAGGAGAAGCACTCCGAGAAAGTGTCCACACTTGCTGCTGCCCGCTACTTGCTAAAGCATGAGGGAATTTTGGGATTCTACTCGGGTCTTGAAAGTGCTATGTATGGTATTGTCCTTAACAACCTTGTCTATTATTACTTCTATGAGGCTATCGCCAAAGTCATTATCAAGGGTCGGAAACGAGGAAGACAGATCCTCTCCCCTGTTGAGAGTATCATCACGGGTGCTGTGGCTGGTTCCATCACTGTCTTCTCTACCAACCCAATCTGGGTCGCAAACACGCGGATCACTGTCAAGGGAAAAAACACACAATCTACACTCTCTGCGATGATTGAGATCTTCAAGAAAGACGGTGTCGGTGCTCTCTTCGCCGGTGTTCTTCCTGCCTTGATTCTCGTGTTGAACCCTATTATCCAGTACACCATCTTTGAGCAGATCAGCAACTTCATTAACAGACGCAAGTCGGGATCCTTGAACTCATTACATGCTTTCTTTATCGGTGCTCTGGGAAAGCTCATTGCAACGGGCTCCACGTACCCATACATTACTCTCAAAGCTCGCATGCACTTGAAGCATCAAGGCGAGGAAGGTCCAACAACTATCACCGAATGGGTCAAGGATATTTTTGCTAAAGAAGGAATCAGAGGATTTTACAACGGAATTACCGTGAAGCTTTCCCAAAGCGTCATGACAGCGGCCTTCTTGTTCTTCTTTAAGGAAGAGCTCACTACTTTGTCCATAAAATTGCTCAAGATTGCACGTCGTCGTCAAAGGTTAACTGGCTTAAAGTGAGCTGACATGGTTTGGTTTCCCTACGTTTGAGTGCCTTCAGTAGTTCTAAAATGATGATCATATTCTATTATTAACTGTACTCTAATATGCCAATACCTGAATACCTCATTTGAAGTGGTTCTTCAGGCCTTCATAGGTGAAGAATATCGCAGCATTGGAAGGAACTGCACGGGTAAGGGTGATTCCCAAGCCTCTATAAAATCCCTTGATACCACCGTGCTTGTAAATCTTAGCCGCAGCTACTGAGAAGCTCACCGGTTTCTGGGTTGGGTTCACAATACTACTTGTTTGCATCGTGCTTTTCACCGTGTCCGCGGGAAATAAAGACAAGTTGTAAGCGATACCAGCAGATGCTCCACTTAAAAGGAGCTCTAGTACTGTATTTGTGTCGTCAGTGGTGATGGGGCGACCGAGTCGGTACTGCTTGAGAGACCGCGAGACCAGTTCGTAGACACCAAACCAAGAAGCAGAGCCACCGCACTCCCTCAACAGCGTACCAGTCTGGCCAAACCAGAAGCCTTTAATCCCTCCAGATCGATAGACGTCTCGAATATGTCCCAGGACGGTTGTGGCCTGCCCAGTGCCTTTGTAGATGTTCTGAACCTGCATCTTGCACTTAATCAGTTCAATTGGGGTTAGTACATAGGACGCAACGAATCCCGAAATACCACCACAGAGAACAAGATATGGTAGTGTCAATTCTTCTCTGGTGTGAAGAATCTCTTTCTTGATGATGTCCTGTGATAATGCGTAGGTGAAGAAAAGTGTAGCATTTTCAGCTGCGGCCCCAACGATTGGAGATGAGATGCCTCGATAAAAGCCCCAGACTCCTTCATTTCGGAACGTCTTCCGGATGCAATCGAGAGTTCCACGGTACTTCAACGGCTCACCGTGCGGCTGCGACTGTAAGCGGACCTTTATGGTATCAAACGGGTACTCGATCGTTTTTCCAACGCATCCTGATAACTGATAGGGAACGTTAGTAGATGTGGGGGCCACCGATAGAGATGTGGTGGGGCTCAACGTACCGATCCGAAGACCAGGTCTTCCAGACTGCTAGTCGCACTCAGTTGTTCATCTGACATCTGAATTTGGTGACTGTTTATCTGGTAGAGAACTACCAGCAGAGCCTCTGGGTTAGCGAGCTGCTAGCTCTTTTTGACTGCTTCCATCTAAGACCGCTCCGAAACCGGTGAAAAACCGCCGGTGGTCGGCTCCCACTCCCGTGCTCATAACGGATGTTCTTCCGCGAAATCGTTCGACGGAAGTGGGTGTTTCCCCTACCGCCTCATCGAGTTTTTTGCCAGAAGCTTCTAGAGAAGTCTGAAGAGTATCATTAAAAGACACTATTTCTCCAGGGAACCATCTGCTTATAGAAGAAAGAAGAAGCAGAACAAAAAAACAGTCTTTTCGAGCTACAACTACACAATGGATAAGCTTCTGAACTGGTCGCTTGCGCAGAATGACCCTGAAACCGCGAAGAAAGTAGGTGCTCCAGATCCTGAGCTCCTCGCTAAGCTATTTGGTGCTGCTGATGATCCAACATTGATGAAGGAAGCAATAGCAATCATTGAAAACCCGGAGGCAGAGCGTGAAACCAAGATTACGGCACTGGAGAACTTTGAAATGCTGATCGAAAACCTTGATAATGCAAACAACATTGAAAACATGAAGATGTGGAAGTCGCTCATCACACAACTAGAGCACCAAGACCCAGAGTTCCAGCAGTTGAGTTGTTCTATCATTGGAACTGCTGTCCAAAACAACGAAAAGGCACAGAACGACTTCACGCAGTATACTAAAGGCGTGGAGAACCTCATCCGCTTGGCAAAGAGTCCCGAAACCAGACTTAAAGCACTCTATGCGTTGTCTAATCTTATCAGAAACCACCCAAAGGCATATCGGCAGTTCGATGAACAGAACGGCTGGGGCCTTATAGGGCCGATTCTTTCAGAAAGGAGCATCAATCAAAAGGTTAAGCTGAGAAGTTGCAGTTTATTGAGCTCGATACTTAGTTGCGGGTCAAAAGATGACATCTTTGAGCATGTCAAGACCTATGGTATTGTCTCAAAGCTTATGGCTCTAATCAACAAAGACGACAACGTATCCCTCATAGATAAGTCGTTGAGCATTGTTGTTGCACTCATATCTGCTGGATACAAGTTTAATGACGAAGAACTAGAGCTTATCCAAGAGAAGGTTCCTATTATCGAGAAAGACTTGTTGGACGTGATAAACGTAGATGATTTCCAGGTTCTAAAGCAAGTACTTAACTAATGAAATATTGGCCATCAGTGACAAAATACTAATAGAGCTCAGATCATTTGCTAAGATGGAGTACCTGAAAAGTCTCAAGAAGATGCAATGATAGTTTGTATATTGGCTAGAATGAAGGCATGCAATTGTGAATCTGTTAATCAATCATTCAGTAGCTCGTTTTCGTCTGTAGTTTTCATAAGCCTTGTGACAATGGACTCCACATTACTATTCATTAGCGTTTTACCGTCCTCCCCGGGTGGTAGAGTACCTTCGTTGGAATGCTGAAAGAGTTCTTTTAAAGTTGAGCACTTGGACATAACTCTTCTGGCTCTGGTCTCGGTCATGAACTTAAACTGAAGCAACATCTTGAAGTATACATCCTTGTTATCCTTACCAGATTTTATAGCACCAATATTAGAAAACTCAGGATTTCTCTCAAGCTTATCGTATCTAGCTTGTGCAATAGCATAAGTAAAGGACCTTAGCCAAAGAACTGTTTCATGGGCATTCTTGGTTGGAAATACTTTGAATCCATTAACTTGCAGCTCGGAAACTTTGTCCTCCAGTTCCTTCACACTTATGGAGTCTTCAACGTTGGCCTTTTTCCGGCGCTTCTTGGTTGTCTCTACTGAAGGTTCGGTGTTATTCATTTGAGCACGCATGCGATCGGCATACTTTTTGTTTTCTCGGCTTTTTAACTTGGAGAGTAGTTGATCGTACTCAACGACAACAATGATAAAGTTGTCAAATTCTGTGTGTTGATGGCGGAAGACCGTGAATTTGTTCAATAGCTCTTCCGTTTCCATAATCTCAACAAACTTCTTGGCTGTGAAAACAAAGCAGCACTTTGATTCATCTAAAACATGCATAGCAGAAGGAATAAACGAATCTGTAGCCTGATCATATTTTGAGGAAACAGTCCTCTGCCAGTATACATAATTTTCTGTTCTAAATGACTCCTTAGCTTGTATACCTGTCAATTCTGAAGTAACTTCTTTCTCTCTAAACCAGTCCAATACGTCTTTTGGTACATTTATGGTCATCTCACCAAGCAGTTCATCTTTCGAGCGTGTTACTTTGTTAGCTTCTTTGAATAATCTCAATTCACTTTTCTGTTTTTCTTTTGCAGCCTTGGCTAATTCTCGGGCTTGCTTTTTGAGAGTAGCGGCCTCATTATTGCTTTTCTTGGTTGGTTTAGTAATATTTACTGGATGTAGTGAAGATAAATCCTTACAAGGTGGTTGGTTAGCTTTTCCAGTTGAGTTGGCTTTGGTTGGAGTTAGCTGAGTAGCCTTCGGTACAGACCTTAAAGGAGAACTTCTTAGCTGCGGCGATGATTGTACTTCAAGTATTGATTTTGGTAGAATAAACTCTTCGTTAACCGCTGCGAGGTCTTCAAGGGGAATTGCTGGTTTTAAGGCAAAGTTTGATGGTCTCAGATCCCCGATAGATGAGGACTGGTCGATAGAGTCTTCTGAAGTGTTTCCTAAAGGAGGACTAGACAAGAGATTCCTTACTTGACCCGGTAGAATGTTTGTTTCGCTCTTAGATGGCGTTGAGAAAGGTACAAATAGGGGCGAGTGTGGTTTCTTAGGGCTCTCCACTATAGACTCCATAGATGAGTCGGGGACCTGTACTCTTGATGCGAGTTTCGACACAGCACAGGGCTTTGGCAATGAGAGGTTCTGTGGAGATGGAACGCTAAGGTCACGCTGCTGTTCGGAACCCTTTAGACTTTCAGAATTCTCTGAGAGATCAAAGTCGTCATGTGAGTTGAGGGTTTGCATAGCTGTGGTGTGTTGCGTACATTGCCTGGTTTGCTGTAGTCGTGATGGTGTCGTGGAATCAAACTTGGATCGTATTTCAAGTGCTGTGTAGCTATGACGCCTTGAAGGATTACTATCGGTCAGATATATGCTGGAGTCTTCGTTTGAGTAATCATCGCTTATCTGTAGCAACCGCTCAAGCACTGCAGTACTTGCTCTACTTGGCTTGGCTACACCTTTTGGTGAACTTGCTCTTTTGCAAGGGCTGGAACTGGAGTTTATCCAGATAGCACTGTACGACTTTCCCCCAGTACGCGTCTCCTCCATGTTCTGGATCTCCAGAACCTCTATTGAAGTAGGATGCAGTCTGTTAAAGGTCTGTTGTCCCGGAGTCTGTGTTGAGGCGTGGAGCTGATCAGACAAGCTATGAGAGCGGTTAGTAACCCACTCAATGTTACCAAAAAAACAGCAGTTACCTACATCTCAATGACTTCGTCATCAGACAGAATCTGAATTTGCTCCATCTCTATGAATGGTTGGACAGTAAGCGTTTGGATAGTTGAACTCACAAACCGACCTATTGGTGCGTTAGAAGCCTGTGTTTTTCGTGTTGATGTACACGGCGCGCATACTCCTAGCATTTGGCGGGGCGCGAAGAATAAAAAAGTAAACAGCTACAAGGATTAATTGTAACCAAAGCAGGTTTTTCAAGCACAAAGAATAGAGATAAAAACATAAAAGGAGTTCCACAAGCTCCAACTAGTACACATTCAATAAAAAAATCGTAAGAAAATACAGCGGCACCACGTTCAAACGAGGAGCTAGAATACACAACACGTACGTCTCGACAGTGTGGAATAAGAAGTAGTTAAGTAAGAGTAGCAGTAGCAGTAGTGGTCGTAGTAGTAGTAGTAGTAATAGTAGTAGCAGTACAATTTGGAATCAAATCATAGAATAGAGAAAATCGCAATTCGCTCCTGGCTTTTACTGTACAGGCGTTACGCCGGGGCATTACTCCTGGCTAGCCTGGTAGTTGGCCTTCTGCTGCTCGTATCTCTTTTTGTCCTCCTCGGCCTTAGCCTCGTATGGAGCCTTCTCGTCTGTGGAGAGAGCTTTCCATTTCTCACCAAGGAGCTTACCCACACCGCCGAAGGTGATGCCAGGGTTCTCAGCACGGACAATGTCTCTGTTCTCGTTGGCAAAGAACATGTAGGCAGAGAGGGATCTCTTAGGAGCGTTTGGGTCTATAGCAAAGGTACTAGTTAGTATATGAGGGCAAAGAAAGTGTTGCAGGGAGGATGCCAGTATTGTGTGTTGTGTGTTGTAGTGTTTGTGTTGCCTGTTGCCTGTTGTCCTCGTCTGAGTAACCCGGCTATCCGGTAGCCTAGACTGCCAACAACTGTGAGCATGTTGTGTTGGATGGAGTGCGCAGCTTGAGTCTCGACAGTTACCAGGGTGAAAGTCGTGTTGTATGGAACAACAACGCGTCCGCGGATAAACACCGCACCATAACAACGAGTGTACTAGCGACAACAGAGACAACAAACGAAGATAACAACAATAACAATAACAATAAGAACAACAATAACAATAACAAATATTTAAACTCCAGGTGCGTAATGAACGCCAATGAGTACTCACCCTTCTTCTTTCTCTGGGTCTTGACTTTTCTCTGAACACCGGACATCGTGAGTCTGTAATGTTTGTTAGTACTGCTAGGCCTAATGAGTGGTGTGGGAGAGGAAAGAGTGCGGGAGAAGCCGCGATTCAAATAAGTTCACGCTACGCCCGGCCGAGAAACACACAGACGCGTCAGCGGGAGCGACGCGAAAACAAAAGGAGAAGCAAAACATAAACAAACGCCCACATATGTTGCTATGGCAACCGACGCGCACGGACCGGTCGGTGCAAACACCCGCACACCACACGAATTCCCCGGTTGGGAAGCACACGCACGCGTTTCTGCTTCGTGCATGGTTTCGCGTTTTGCCGACCACCGCAGGCAGCGGGCGAGCGAGCGGAGCGGCGGGTGGGCCGCGAATTCAGCTGTTGTCATCACGCCTCCTCGCACGCTGCCCCAATCTTCATCATCGCACCAATCCCATCGAGCTGGGGCGCACCACCCGAAAAGGGGACACAGCCCGTGCCCCAGTGGGCCGGCAGAGAGGGCGAACCGTGTGACGAGCGTAGAGGGTGTTTTCCACAAGCAGTTGCGGTGGTAAAAGTCGCATTGAGCACCCCACAGCGATATGGTGCCGATGCACTTCCCCGGATCAAGACCTGAAGACGCTAGCGACAAAAGGTGGGTTGTTGTTGTTGCAGTGGTGGTGGTGGTGGTTGCTCTCAGGCGACGGGCCCGGCCGTAGAAAACTCAATCAAAACAACACCACCTGAGCTCCTCCAGAACGCTAGTCACAAGGTATAAACTTTGGATTAACGCTCGCTGTGTGTGTGTGAAGTGTGTGTGGCCATGCGCGGTATTCCACCCACTGTTCCTCAACCCGCGAATACTCACATACAAATTTGTTAGCGGTACTTTTGTATGGGGGTTTAAGTATTAGGGGGAAGGCTGTGTGGAGCCTTGCAAGTGGGCGTTTTCTGCGGTGGTGAAGAAAAGTATGGCGGCGGTGTCCGGGTGTTCGTAGCAACCGAAAATGAAAAACGAAAACGGAAAAAAAAAGAAAAAAAAAGAAAAAAAAAGAAAAAACAAAAAAAATAAAAAAACAAAATAAAACTAAGTAAAAAATAATGGTCATGGTAATGGTAATAGTAATAGTAATGGTTATAGTAATAGTAATAGTAATAGTAATAATAATAGTAATAATAATAGTAATAATAATAGTAATAGAAATGGTTATAGTAATAGCAATAGTAATAGTAATAGTAATAGTAATAGTAATAGTAATAGTAATAGTAATAGTAA